>LS488515.1:0-232581 GCA_900490705.1 Pristionchus arcanus | reverse complement strand
AAAAACAGCGTCAAAAGAACGTATCATCATATCAAAAGCGATTCAAAGTAGACGACACATCATTTGGCTCGAGTAAAAATTCGGCAAAAGATTAGCCGTCTGCGGGAGTCGAACCAGCCTCGTCAATTACGTTCTAGCGAAAGTAAAGATTCAACTGAATCTTTCAAAGATTCGAATGAATCTTCATTTTGCTCTCGTCCTCTCTCTCAGATTCATTCCGCTCTCTATTTTGCGCGCCGATCCGGTCGATAGAGATTCTTTTTGCCAACCCTACCGCTTTCACATAACGCTGATATGGAACAGCTGTCAAATGGGATCAGCACAGCTAAGTATGAGTAGGGGCCACAACGCTGATAGTCGATTTTACACATTGGAGTAAAACATGTGTTAGTGGTTCCAATAACATCATTCTTTTTACCGTTTGGCGATATCTTTTCTCTCTGGCGCACTAGAGCCCGAGAAGTACGTGAGCAACTCACTGGGGAATAAGAGGGAAAGGCGAGACGAGAGGGAAAGGGGCGGAGCCTAATTTACGTGTGTCTCTCTCCCTCCCCCCGCCCTCTCGCTCGCCTCTCCGAGCTGTAAAAAATTCTAAAATTCATGAAAAAAATCTAATTACCCTAAAACCGTTTGGCGACGCTATGTGCGATATCGAGAAAGGCGTAAAATCGACAGTTTTTCGCTAATTATCGATTTTGACCCGCCAAAAGTAAAGATGGATTACATCGCCAAACGGCCATGAAAAATTCGTGAATGGCTTCGGGCACATAATGAATGATCTTCCAAACAACTTCTCGAGCACAGTGCTCAATCGCCGAAACGCCGTCCGATTCTTTCATATTTTCATGCGCAGAAATAAGGATGAATGTTGCTGGATGAGAAGCGTGCAGAAAGGTGTACATTTATTTGAGAAATAAATGGTAAAAAGAGTCGACAGAATTAGGAATGCGACGAGGTAGCACGAACAAGTCTATCACAGGTATCGCGAGAGAATGTAGCAAAAATAGCACCATTGAGAATATTTTTTTTCAAAAGCGTTTAAAATCAACCATGCTATGGTGGATTAATATAAGCATTTGATATATCCGGTCGATATGTCCCAGAGCCGGCTTTTAGGAAAATTCCGGTTCTGATGCCGGCTCTGCTGTAACTAATCCCAAAGATGAGCTAGAAAGCTGCAAACGGTCTCAAAATTTTTGGAATGGTTTATAAACATATTTTATGTCGAAAACTGGACTGGAAAAATAAAATCTATAGATAGAAGTGTGTCGCCCGGTAGGTTAATCATCTTCCCCCCTCTCTCTCCGGCGCTCCGCCTCCACTCTTATCTCACCTATTCTCTCACTTGTAAACGGAACACGGACGATAAACGGTTGTGTGCTCTATCCCTGGCATCTAGTTGGGCACACGTTAAGGTATTCGGTGGACATTCGGGTCCTCTGGTCGGTCTTACGGTATCTCGGTATCACGGTTCCCTCGGCTTAGTAGTTCTCATATCTAATCAATTGCATTCTACCACTTTACCCCGAATTAAGAAGAGATGAAAGGAAGTGAGCGTGAATCAGTGTGAATCGATGGACTACATCGCATTTCGAAATGCATTGTGAACAAACGTGATGGCATCAAAGGAGGGAGAAGTGAGTTTATTATCTTTCAAAGAAATCGTAAGAAGATGGCAGTTACAATACATCGATCATTTCCATTGCACATTAAGGGCCGCGAAGTAGACCTGAAAAATTGATAGTTGAAATTGATACATTTTCGAAATTTTTAAAATGATAAATGTAATTATTCGACATACTTGATCGGACTGCTGCGCGGAATTGATCAAGTTATTGACATGGGAAACTCGCTTGAACCGGCCGTTCCGAATGAGAACAATGAATATGAGAGGACAGAAGAAACAGTAGAAGGGGAAAACCTGCAACAAAACACTTTCATGAGTGCTGGAGCGGGCATGGTGGTCCATTACACTTGCTCTCATGCGACTCTGAATGACTACGAGAAAGGATCAAATATTTTGTCCTGACAGCCCTAATCGTAACTAGATCTCTTTATTCCTCGTACTCTCCTCACCGAGCGACTGGCTAGAGTCCACGTGGAAGAAAACAATTGGTCAATTCCAATCGTTTTTGCCTACGTACGTACATTTGCCGCCAGAGTTGCAAGGAGAAACCAGTTATTGCTCATGCTCGATTTGTACAGTTGACTGAAGTAGATTGACACTGAAACTGGATATTTCTCTCAAGAAATATGGAAGAAATTAGAATGACTGATTTTTTAATCGACATACGGATAAATATGATGTATAAGACGGCTTGGAAAGTAGCAATCGGAGAAAACTGCTGCATTGCGTACAGATTTTGACGTCGATGAAACGATATTTCCAATTCGAACGTGTTCCTGTAAAACGTGACATGAATATCCTCGAAATAATTATGATCTTCCAATAACTTTAAAGTCTTTACTCATTATAGAGTCTGTAGTGGTTGTACTTCCAGAGCAGCATCGAAGCCAACGCATTGATGATATCAAGAGCGAGGAACACGTATAGATTGGGAATGAGAATCTGAAAATATACACGAGTCGGAATGTGGGAAAAAAACATCAATAAAATCACACAACCGTGGGAACTGTGCGTGAAATGAAGAGATGTACACTTACACCCGAGCTGCTGGCCGTGATTCCCGCACAATACGCAGTTCGTCCGTGCAAGGGCTCGTTCCAGAAGGCCAACGTGCCGAGGGCGATTGAGTACACTAGCTTAAAATTGCTGCAGGTTATGATTGTGCTAATTTACTACTAAGAGTAAGTACAGTAAGCCTTTGTATCGAGAATGATCATTAAAAAAGATTACAGCAAAACAGTAGGTGAATCTGGCGGTAATTTTCTGTGCACGAAATCCGAATCCGAAAGTAGACAAGGCGTGTTGGGCAGTTATTCCAACGTGCATGATGAGAAATGAACTGGTCATGGACGAGGGAACATATCGGAGCACGCATAAAACCTTAAAAAAATAATTATAACAACTATAGAGCATCCCTATTATCTCAATCCTCTACACATTCAAAGAGGGCGTTCATGAGTCAAAAAAGTATAGGGGGGTTAGGGGGGTATAGGGGGTTGGATTACCTTGGGTACTTGCGCGTCACATTTTTCTTTGGCCGTGTAGCGAAAGAATAATTGAAAAAGCTGAAAAAAATTTTAGTTATTTAGTTTTGGAAGCTGTGCGTACAACCTGTGTAAGCATGAACACCAAAGAGTATAGAACGATGAATGCATACAAGACAATGATTAATTCCTGATATTTATAAGATTATATATTTTTAAAAATGTATTTGCCTTAGTAACGTCCTGGAATATGGTGCGATTCAAGTAGCGAAGCGCTGTGTAAATCACGAGAACTACTGCGGCGATCGATAGCAGGATCTGCAGTATGCTCGTCAAACAACAGCAACAACAACAACAACAACAACAACATACGTAGAACCACTGGGCTGCATGGAGCGGGGTGAAATCGTAGACTTCCACTGCGACAACACAGTTCGCATCCATTTCGTTGAAGCTGCAATACGTACTTGCTAGAAGGACTATCCAGACACAATTGTTTGAACAATTGTGTCTGGATAGTCCTAGTTTTCTCCTCTAGTAGAAGAACAAAATAAAATAAAAACAGCTGGCCTTACCAGTGGATCCCACCTAGCGTTGTCTTACGACTGTAAAATCGCTTGACGTGGATACCTTTTTTTACCTCAGACGAATTTCACATCCGCAGAATTCGAAAGCAGAGCCAACGTGAGAACAAAATCAAGCGGCTTAGCAGTTTGAGCAACCGCACTTGCCATGGAAGTACGTCGTTTGCGTTAGTGTTGTCGAAACGGCACGACACTCTCTTCATTCCCCATGCCCTCTCGTCTGTCTGATCGGCGAGAGAGTAATGAGGAGAGTCAGCGTGTCGAATTGCCATCACTTGCGTTCCGCTGACATTTAATCTTTGCGAATGGGGCGATGGGGATCGCCCACTCTCTTACTGCTTTGAGATTAGAATTGGAAGTGCGAAGAAACAACCCATGTGATCTATTACGAGACAGAGTAGCAGAAGAGCAAGCATAATGAGGAGACGGATTCTTCATTCTTACTCGTTCCGACATTTGCGCTGGCGTTTATTTGATTGTCTCGGCGGTCAGTGCGAAGTAGAGTTTGAAATTTGTCTCTTCATTTCGCGTACTTTCTCGCCTGATCTAGTGATGAGATATTGTACAATGAGGAGTCGGCGGGTCATATTCAGCCCTAGTGAGAAGAGGTCAGTCGGTGTGCAGTTTCGTTCTCTGATTGCTATGTGCAGAAGTAATAGTTTCAATAACATTTCGCATTAATCAACACCAGCAATACCACAAATGGTAGTGAACGAGAGTAACGTAACGGCAATAATTGCGAACTGGCAATAAAAAGGTTTATTGAAACGGTATTATTTCACGATTGAACAAAAGCACCAAATTATTCATTCTAAAGCACCAAATGATTCGTTTTTCCTGTCGATGTGCTTGATTTCCAGTTCACTTTCCGTAACTGAAACGTCATTTTCTTCTTTTTTTCTCAAAAATATATATTTTTAATACTCACTTTTGATCAAGTGACCGTGACGAGTGAAGTTGAATTCATCAGTAATTCCAAATTCACAACAATTTACCGCCAGCCATGCCTTCTTTCCGATTAGCGGTAATTTCTGCAAAAATATTTGTTCTATAGCAAATTTCTCAATTAGCACACCTCATTGAGCGCATCCAAGCATTGGACCGACATTCGCTTCCCATAGGACCCCTCAAGGAACAGTTTATCCATTTTTCTCGAGAACATCTCCAGAATAATGTTGCCAAAATCTTCCCTTTCCACGCCAATGAAGCATTCGCTAGGATGCAGACCAATTGACCTGACCATCGAGGAAAGTTGAAGGAGGAAGGCCACTGGAAAACACGTTTAAAGCTAGGAACGTAGGCTCAAGAACTCAAAGTATCGTATGAGCCGGATGGATCTACCTGGATCAGCAGAATCATTAAACTTGAATTCCAGAGACACAAGCTGGACTGCATGTTTCTCAACAGAAGCGATAACTTGCTCCCTGAAACCAGCTGTAAATTTCTCATAGAAAGTCGGCAAACGCACGCCAACGCATCGGAAAAAGTGTCCGCTTCGATGACCAAATTCTTGATTTTAATACCATCCAATTGATCTGATACAGCATCCAATATTCTCCATTCATCGCAATCAGCCAACGTCATCGTCTCGATTTCTCCTCCAATTAGAGATTTCTGTTCAGCAGGGATGTGCAAATAATTCCGCACTCCTCATTTTGCGAGAGATCATTGCGAAATGAGGAATGCGGGAAGCAATGACTCTCCTCATTTGTCTCGGCTCCCCCGACCAGTGGGCGTGAAATGAAGAGACAAAATGCTATCCCTACCTCCAATGCTCGCTCTCAGGTAATCGAATCGCCCATCATCGCCGTAAATGGCGAAATGTCAATACGTATCGCTGAAATGCAACTCCATTTCGAAATGAAGGAGATAATAACTTGCATTAGGCCTATTAGCGACTTCGTCATTGCGCCGAACCAATTCTCCATCATTTCCATTCAGGCGCAGCCGTAGCTCAAACAAGTGAGATCTGTCCTTAGCAATGAAAATGCTGAGCTGAATTACGGGAAATCTCTGGAAAATAATATTATTTGAGCTTAGATGTTCCGCTTTTTACACAGATTCTCACTAATTTTTGCACTCACCGACGCGATGAATAGGAAATGGTTAACGAGTGGAATGGTCACGCTTTGGCGTGCGTACGAATCGATTTGTGAGCGAATCAATTGAGATGTCTGCAATGGTGTTAATAATAATTCAAAAATAAATGATAATGATGATAATGGCGACAATAATGATAATAATGATAATAATAATGGTAATCATGAGAAGAGAGCTTGTACGCCAAGCGTTTCGACAGAGAAAAATATCGAAAATGTGATTGCGTTATTGTTTACGAAACGTAACATCACAACAAAAAGTATTACATATTTACCAATCTCAATTCGAAAACAGCCTCGGGAACATTGTCGAAGATTTTCCATATGAGTTCGCGTGGGAGTTGCTCGAATAGAGAAAGGTCTCTAGATTCAGCCTCTTCAATCTCAGAATCCTCTTGAGGAGTCGAGATGCATTGAACTAAAGTAACTATTGTATGACTATTGCATGAGAAAAGAGTACCTGACTTGCGAAGTCTCCTGAAGCATCGTTGAAATAGTGCCATTGGCTAAGATTTTGTGGTGATAAATCTACAACATAAACGGCATTTATATTTCGAATCAGCGAAGCGGTTACAATAAGGACGATACACACGTCAAGAGATCAGTTCCTGATAAGAAAAGGCGAGAGTGAATCGATAGGGCGGCTGACTCATTCTGATTACGTTCACACCTGAGAGATGATGTCAATGATATCAATGAATGAGATCAATGAGTGATGATATGTCAACGAATGATGATATCAGGTACCTGATGAACTACCTGATTCCCCCAAACCGCGTCGTGAACAGGTATCATTAGACACAAAGGAGAAATTAGGAGAATCATTGGACTCAAAAGTAGCGTCTTGGACCGAATAATGGCAAGCTTGCACAACTATAATGTGGGATTGCGGTTGATTATGACCAAGTTTTGATCGGGTAAAATATATTTCGAAAAGGTGGCTCAAGTGAATGCAAAGAGAATGGTGCAGCAGTACGGAACCATTTACAACATCTTTTATCTTTTCTTTGGACATACCGAGAACAATAATAATAATTGTTTACAAAAATACGTTGGTTAAGTGTTCCTTTACTGTTTACTATCACGAAATAGAAGTCGTACAAAAAGTCTGCCACAGTTAGTAACCGTAGCGATCGAATAGTGAGCTTCAAATTTGGCTCCAATCTTTTTAATAGTTCCTTGTTCCTTGTACGAATCGACGTTTGTTACTTCTCTTTTATACTGAAAAAGTTACAATCATTTTTTTCCTCATTGCTGAAAACTAACCAATAAGCAATTTATGCTTTCAAAATTCTGATTGGTAAACGTTGAATCAACGCAGAATTCCAAAGAAGATTCCTTCCCTTCCATTTTGAGTCTCATCTGGATAAATCATCATTATTAATGAATCAAGAAATCACTCACGATAATCAAGTCAATGAGATCTGATGGTGAGAGAACCATGGAAACCAGTTGTAGAGTAGAATATTTGCACAGAGCAGGAAGTAATTCGACAGGCCCGTACCAAGCCTGTCAAATTGATTGAAGATTATTGCCAATTTGAGTATTGCAATAAATGAAATGCACCTGTGTGCTCCACGACGGCATCCGGAGACTGAATGCTCTGTTAGGAGAATCGGAGACAAAGTCCCAGATAAACCGAGGACCGAAGAGAATTTTGTGACGCTCCGATTTTGTCACATCCCAACAGAAGTAGAAATCGCAAGTTTTCGTTGCCAGAATGAGAGACTCGATGCTGGAAATTAATCTTTAAGCTAGCTATCGAAGTAAAAATCAGTTATACCCCTTAAAATCAACGCTTGAGTCGATCTCATCGATCGAAATTCGAAGACTGCCGCTTGCCAGAGTGTTTGTGAGACTCGGAATGAATTTGCTGGCGAAATTGTTTCCAATTCTCAGAGAAGACATGCTTAAGTTATCCAAATTGTATTTATGCAAAATTTCAGGCATTTTTTTCAGCAATTTATCGTGCATAGAAGGCTCATTGATATTCCTGGCCTGGAACATTTTTTTTTACATTACTTATGGGTGAGGTTTAAAAAATAAAACTGACCGCCCTGAAATCCATTCCATAGAAATTATGAGTGAAATAGCTGGAGTGCCGCGTTTCAACACCAGCTTGGTAACCACGAAGGAAATAATGGAAAAATACGGTAATGAAAGGCAAAAGAAAGGTCATTTTACAACAAATAATTTCAAATTTACCGACAATATGACTTGCATTGACACCAATTCGACTAAAGGCTAACCTGGCTTAGGTGCAGTGATGCTCGACATTTACTTGGCTTAGCAGCCGGAACTCTCGCAATACTGGCTAATTTGCTGTTAGCGCTCTTCAATTGATCGCAGTCGGAACTGAAAAATGGACAGAAATGTAATTTAGATGCATCTCTATGGAAATTCCGAAATACATAAGGAAAAATAAGAACAAACCAATCGAGCAAGCGGAAAATGGGGAACAGACAATCATCTGGCAGTGTGGACATGTAGTCCTAAAATTGTAGCTTCATTTTTAAACATATGTCTAAGAAAAACACTGAACCTGTGCAGAAAAGCTCACGATAGCTTCCGAATCTTTCCGCATACGTTTGGGCGCCGGGCTAGTAGACATTTGTGGGATGCGATCAGTTTCTAAATTTCTAGACCAATTAACGTCTTCTAGAATGTGGCATCATAAAAAAATCGCCCGCCAAGATTCGATTCAAATTGTAAACAGGCGCCATGCTGACCGACCCTCATTCATAACTAGGCGTCTTCGCCATAGGATTTCCCAAAACATTTATAGTTTTTTGCTGTAGATGCGCTTGTACAAGTTTATGGTGGGATTGCGGTTGATTATGAACAAGTTTTGATTGGGTAAACTATAATTCAAAAAGGTGTTTCAAATGAATGCAAAGATAGTAGTGCAGAAGTACGGAGTAATTTACAACTTTTTTATCTTTATTTGATCATACCGAGAATAATAGTTTAACAAAAATAAGTTGGACAAGTGTTCCTTCAGTGTTGACAATCACGAAATTGTAGTCGTACAAATAGTCTGCCACAATTAGCGACCGTAGCGATCAAATAAGTGAGCCTCAAATTTGGCTCCAATCTTTTTAATCGTTCCTTGTTCTTTGTACGAATCGACGTTTGTTACTTCTCTTTTATACTGAAAACGTTGCAATCATATTTATCCTTATTGCCGAAAACTAACCAATAAGCTATTTATGCTTTCGAAATTCTCTTTGGTAAACGTGGAATCAACGCAGAACTCCAGAGAAGATTCAGGCCCTTCCATTTTGAGTCTCATCTGGATAAATCATCATTATTAATGAATCAAGAAATCAATCACGATAATGAAATCAATGAGATCGGCTGGTTCGAGAACCATGGAAACCAGTTGTAGAGTAGAATATTTGCACAGTGCAGGAAGTAATGTAACATGCGCATACCAAGCCTGCCAAATTAAAGATTACAAATTTTAATTCTTATTCAATAAATGAAATGCACCTGTGTACTCCACGACGGCATGCGGAGACTTCGTACGGAGAAGAGGAGACAAAATCTGAGATAAACATGGGACCGAAAAGAACTTGGCCACGCGCCGCGTTTGCCAAATCCCAACGGAAGCAAACGTCTCGAGCCTTCGTTGCCAGAATTAGAGCTTCGATACTTGAAATTAATTTTTGAATTAGCAAGTTGCTACCGAAGTAAGGATCACTTTTACCCCATAAAATGGACACTTGAGTCGATCTCATTGATGGAAATCCGAAGAGTACCATTTGTGAGAGAGTTCGTGAGACAGGGAATAAATTTGCGCGCGAAATTGTTTCCAATTCTCAGGTAAGACATGCGTATTTCGTCCAAATTGTATTTGTTCAAAATATCTGGCATATTTTCGATCATTGTATCGTAAATAGAAGGCTCGTTGCCATTCGCGGCCTGGAACAAATGTTCTTACACTAGTTATTTCTGTGGTTAAAAACAAAAACAAAAATAACTGATCATCCTCCAATCGATGGACATGTCATGGTAATTGCGAGTATGATGGACGGAGTGCCGCGTTTCAACAGTGACCCGGTAACCACGACGGTATTCATGGAAAAATACGGTAATGAATGTGAAAAAAGGTCACTTTACAAAAAATAAGTTGAAAGTTACCAACAAACATGCATTGACACCCATTCGACTAAAGGCTAACCTGGCACAGGTGCAGCTTTGCTCCACATTTGTTTGGCTTGGCTGATGGAGCTCTTGAGATTCTAGCCAATTTACTGTTAGCGCTCTTTAATTGATCGCAGTCGGCGCTGAAAAATGAAAATGCATTGCAGACACACACTGCAAAAGATCAAGAACGAAAAATGCATACCAATCGAGCAAGCGGAAAATACAGAACAGACAATCATCTGGTAGTGTGGAGAAGTAGTCCTGAATTTTTTAAATTTCAAAATCGTCTGACGCCGAGAATGCTGAAACCGTGAATGCTTTGTTGTTAGTAAAACTCACGACATCTTCCGATTCTTTCCGCATACAGGGCCAGTGCCCATTTTTGAGGCGAGTTCAACGTTGAAAATCCTAACTATTTGAAAGTTTACTTGAACCTAAGTGCCACTACAACTTAATCGCCCGCCAAGATTCGGTTCAAATTTCAAACAGACGCCTTGTCCATCGACCCAACTACATGATAAGCACCTTCGCCAGAGGACTTCACAAATTCTTTAATCAATTATCTAATTTAGATGTATATGGATAAGGTAGAGCGACAATAATAATGATGCGGAACCAAATTAAAATAAAATTAAAAAATTCTAATTGAGAAAAATCATAACGATAAACGAAATTATTAAATCATAATATCAGTTTGAGGGAAAGGAGAGTAGAGTATAATTGTTGTGAATTTAAAATGGAACTATTATTCGAGTGGGAATCTACTGTACTTGCTTCCAACATTTACAATGCACTGCGCACGCTCTTCTCGGGCTCCAGCGCATCTCAGAGAAAAAATATCGGCTTGATTCGAGGCTCGGTTTTAAAGGTCGATGCCTCGAATATCGAGTATGATCTTTTAATCACCATCATCTCTGTCTATTGGATACGGAAAACCCATAGCATTTTCGATCGAGTCATTTGGTTTAGAATTGACGTCGTGAAATTGCTTTCTCCCTTTTTCGCACGAAATGGGCGTGATTGCGGCCCCAAATCAAAGAGGAAATTTTATCAAATGCTGACATCGCAAACATTACAAGAATTTAAGAAGATTATGAGCATTAGCCGTCGAGCGCCCTAGCTACAAACACCAGTTTTAGTGTCGTCATCATAAAACCATCATGAAACCATTGGAATGTTCGTTTTATTTATGATAATTTTTTTTCAGGATGTGGTTTCCTGAATTGCTCATTATCGTTTGGCTCGCACGGGTTGTCGGATGCTTTGTGTACTCCTGCGATGTGGTGCTTTTTCATGTAAGATTTGTTATAATTTAATTGAATGTTCTAGAGCGTGAAAGACAAAATAATACAATCTAATTATACTAATCGGTTCAGCTGATGAACTCAGACTTCGAGCAATACTCAACGCACGCTTACGTGATTACACAAGACGGGGTTATTTATACTTTTACTAAGAATTGATTTCCATTTTATTTTAAGTTCACAAATTGGGACACAGCGTGTCAGAGAGGGGAGATAATCCAATTATCGCGGCGGAGGTGAATGCGCGAGACAATTTTCCTTTCCATTCATTTCCGTCCATCTCGAGTGAACTGCGCGGTTGGATTGCATAGAATGAGAGTGTCTGTAGAGTGGAATAAGCAAGAAATTATGAGAAAACCTGTGAAACACAATTCAAATAATCTTCATTACTCATTTTCCCAGTGTTTAATTTTATAAAACGTGTGAAACATATCTCGAACATGAGTAGAATTCACTGTTTTCAATACATCAGGTCTATTAACTCCACGGAGAAAAATGCTAAAAATATGGCACCTGTGCAGAACATTGCCCAAACCCTTCCCACAGAGGGTCAAGTCGAGTTTGTATTTTATTTTTGCCACATTCACTTGCAGCATGCGAGAATACACGCGAAACTAAGCGAAAAGCGCAAAAAGCGACCGTTTTGGCTATAAACGGTCTATTAACTCCACGGAGAAAAATGCTAAAAATATGGCACCTGTGCAGAACATTGCCCAAATCCTTCCCACAGAGGGTCAAGTCGAGTTTGTATTTTATTTTTGCCACATTCACTTGCAGCATTCGAGAATGCGCGCTAAACCCCGTCTTTTTCCTTCATTTCACGCCGCTTTTGCCTCTCATTCGGCGTAAAATGAGGCGGCTCGCACGCGACTCTCTCCGCCGCGATAATTGGATTATCTCCCCTCTCTGACACGCTGTGTGGGACCAACTTAAACAAATCCGTATTGTGCTCGGCGAGAATGAATTCAGGTATTTGTTTTTGCCCAATCATCATATTGGGGAAGGTTAAAGGCGAACGTTTGCAGCTTTTACAATATTGCGCAGAATAAAACGCCTTTTGTTACGAATGATCTCGTGGGGAAGATACCGTGGAGGATATCGGGAGGAGATCCGACAAAGAATTGCGACCAAGAATTCACGCTTATCCTGAAAAGCGACGAACTGGATGTTTTCAAGACCCCGAAAAAGGTACGACTTTCTTAAGAAAAGAAGAGAACGGCTTTTATGTTGCGAAATTTTCTGCGCTTTCTGGTGTATTCGTCGTGCCTCGATGCGGAATGTGGTTTAGTCGGAAGAGCTTTGGCGGGGAGGGCAATCTATCGGTTTATTCTGGAGCCGGAACAGGGGAGGACGAAGAGCGCTATCTACTGCAATCGTGGGAGTAAGTTAGCTATCCATGCTATTCGAAGGAACCTCCCGAGAATCAAACGAAAATCGAAAACTTGCTCAGTATTTCAGATGTGAATCGATTCCCGATTATATTTGGTCGTATGAAAGCGTCATTACAATCGAAAGCGACGGTTCTTGCTCGTATTTGCTTGAGCACGCGTGCGATCTAACACTATCATCGAGTAACTTTTAATTTCTCATGAATAATATGATTAACCAATTCAGAGGTTACGGTATTTCGACATGATCGAATCGTTGTTCTCAACAGCGGCCGGGGTAACAATCTGCAGAATCGTAATGGAATGGACTTGAGGGCATATGTCAAAATAGGAGATTGGTATGTTTCATTGATTTTTTGTTTGCATATTATTCAAAAACTTTAAGTTAAAATATATATGATGCCGGTTGCTTAACAGTCAGAAATATGATGGCACGCCAAAATTGTACAAACATGGGGAAATTTGGGGACGAGGTTTTCGAGGATGGCGATTATCCATGTCAACTTCATTTTGTTCTAACTCGATCGGTGCAGCCGTGCAGCAATCTTGAAGACACTATTTTTCTGAGTTTTTATAAGTATGAGTCTGATTTTTTATTTGCATAGTACATATGGGGCTAAAAATGGTCGTTTGTTACAGGAGGAGTGAACTCAAAGTTTTCGAAGGTAGACTGGCTGCTTGGGCGGGTTGATACATTGATAACTTAGAGTTTCAAAATTTGGAAGCTCCAGCTTAATTCTGAAGCGAGATACAAGCGTTCATAGTTCCTATAAGTTTCAGGTATAATCAAGATGCGCGGTGCGAAAGGAAGGCATAAATGCAAAATGAAGGAGGGACGGGGAGAAAAATTTAAAAAATTGTCCCAGAAATGCCTAAAACTCTACAACAGCCCAGGCGGCAACAGCCACAGATGCCTTTCGCAGTTTTGAAGGACATAGGAGTTTTTAGAATTTTCTCCTCTTTCGAACTGGCTAGGTCTCGTTTAGTAACTCCATATCGACATCGAAACCTTCCCTTGTTAGTTATCAAACTGTCAATTAGGGCTGGCCAATGAACAGAATAAGGGGAAATAAAGGTGGGGGGGGGATTTCTACCCCTCTTATTCTACTCTTATTCCTGCATGACGAGGTCGTGCCAATCCTTAAGTAAGAGCAGTTTTTAACAAAAGGCGCACAACTCATTAATAAAAGCATTTCTAACTTTGAAGTTTTAAAGATGACTGGAATACGTCATTTCCCTTTTCCTTGAAAAAGGATGTTTAAGAGACCTTTCACGAGACAGCGTACCTACCCTACGGATGACTTTTCTGCAACCCATCCCAATATTTTTTTGGTGATGTCCCCATACCAAGTGCTGATATTTGGCCCAATATGAAGAGTTCTCGTGCACTCTCCGAAAAGTTACAGACCACAGCCAAAAAAATCTGAATTTTTCAACTAAATTATTTATTCGTTTTAAAAACTTAATTCGGGGTATTTTTGCATGGAGATTCCAAAAAAATCACTTTGGAAGGAATACGACACCGTTAAAAAGTCGAAAATCATTTTTATCGTTGATTTTTATTTTTCGTGGAAAATTTTATCCCACATTACATTGGGATCTTTACAGATTCGAAATCTCCGTGAAAAACTGTATTTGTAAAAAAATTTTCAGCCCGATCGGTGTACGGGCCCGACTTTTATAGAAGTCCGACGGAAGCGCACTAGCCGTTTTTTCACTAAATGGCCCATACGAAAAGGGCTCCGAATATTTGGCCGACCCTTGTTTATGCCTCTAATGGTGTTTTTCTGTCATTATGAACCTATTTACGATTTTTCAAAAACATTTCGACCTGATTTGCCGACATGACTCACCTCCACTTTTTTCACATAAGGGTCCCCCCTTATGTGAAAAATCGCTATGGGGTCATAACAAAATTGGCCATAATAACATGTATGATTTCACTAAAAGTGACATAAAACTAATTTTTAAGTACCCTAAAATACTTTTTCTTGGGTCGGAGGTTATATTTCAACCTCACCTCTAACCCGGTATTTCACATAAGGGGGGACCCTTATGTGAAAAAAGTTGAGGTGAGTCATGTCGGCAAATCAGGTCGAAATGTTTTTGAAAAATCGTAAATAGGTTCATAATGACAGAAAAACACCATTAGAGGCATAAACAAGGGTCGGCCAAATATTCGGAGCCCTTTTCGTATGGGCCATTTAGTGAAAAAACGGCTAGTGCGCTTCCGTCGGACTTCTATAAAAGTCGGGCCCGTACACCGATCGGGCTGAAAATTTTTTTACAAATACAGTTTTTCACGGAGATTTCGAATCTGTAAAGATCCCAATGTAATGTGGGATAAAATTTTCCACGAAAAATAAAAATCAACGATAAAAATGATTTTCGACTTTTTAACAGTGTCGTATTCCTTCCAAAATGATTTTTTTGGAATCTCCATGCAAAAATACCCCGGATTAAGTTTTTAAAACGAATAAATAATTTAGTTGAAAAATTCGGATTTTTTTGGCCGTGGTCTGTAACTTTTCGGAGAGTGCACGAGAACCCTTCATATTGGGCCAAATATCAGCACTTGGTATGGGGACATCACCAAAAAAATATTGGGATGGGTTGCAGAAAAGTCGTCCGTCATCCCATCCCAGAAGGTACGTTCTCTCGTGAAAGGTCTGTTAATTTTAAAACCTCTAGCCCCATGTTTTTTTCCATATTCACAAAAATTTGCTGTGCCAATCACCAAAGTCCATTGCTCGATTCTCCCACAACCGCCCTCATATCGTAATTGGACAGGGAACAGAGTGGCGTAACGGTTAACATGCAGCTATCATTCGACACTGATAACGACGGAAGTTTAAGCGTTGAGAAGTATTATGCTGGTCCCGCTTATAAGTCAGTGATTTGTCTCATTTGAAAACAGATGCGTTATTTTTCTAGATTCTTTAATGGAACGCATACCGAGGTGTTTGACACGGACTATTTCGAAGTGAATCTTGATGAATAACTAATGAATATGTGAACAAATTGCACAGATACTCTGGCGTCCAACGAGTTTGGAATCTTCTCAGATATCTAAGAACATGGATAACATACATGTCGATGTTCAGATATCTCACACGGAAGAAGGTAATAAGAAATCAAATATGCTTTAATCAATAATAAATTATAGGTTGTCCTGACCGTTATTCGCTGGTACCAGCCTCAAATTCAGTTTCTTGGTGTTACATCCTTATTTGGCCGGTTCCCCCCTCGCAAGGATTCACTTTCTCTGTAAGTTCAACTTTCAAACATACTGCGGAATTGTATTTTAAGTAATGTAATATTTGAATTTTAAACAGGATGCAGCAGCCCTCTGCGAATCGAGAGGAGATTCATTGCCGAAGATAATTAACGAAGATGTTAGTTGCTTCTACATAATTACTATGTGATTTATTAAAGTTATATTTTTTTTCTTTGTTTTCACTCGTTAAAAAAAAGAAAAAAATTGGAGGTGAACTGGGCTCTCTGGAATTTCGCAACTATACACTATGCGACGGAGAGTATTTGGCTCGGAATCGTCTGTGACACGGGTAACAAGCGAATGGGGTGAAACATCACGCGTGACCTACGAATATAATTACGTCAGGACTAGAGTTTCGAAAGAAACCGATTACTCGACGAAAAGTTGAAACGAGTACTCGTTTTCCGAGCCATTCGAATACTCGTTCTGCTCGCAAGTGGTCGACGAATAGAAAATCGACTACTCGTCACTAGTCAGGACGCAATAAAATAATTAAAATTAGTTGAAGGCTGTATTGGATAGTGTTCAAGGTGTCTGGCAAAATAGAAAAAAATCTTTTGAAGTCCAAATTCCAAAGTCCAAAGTCCAAATTCGTAGTTCAAACTAGCCAGCTACGCTCGCTTCGCTCGCTCGCTGGCTAGATGTCGCCGGGTTATTCCAGTCATCTGCATGCGCTTCGCATCGCCGGGTTATCCCGGTAATATGCGAACGCTTCGCAAACGCTAACCAGTAATTTGCAAACGTACTTAGTGGCTACATTATAAATGGTTTCCGGATCGCTCTCGGTCCCAAGAGCCTTACATAAGCGTGAATGTGTTCCACCGATCTAAAATTGACCCAGTGAAACACTTTGGTATACTGTAGTAGCGAGTTACACTCGCTAGAATTGCCGCCGCCTTATCCCAGTCATTTTCAAACGCTTGCGGAAGGCTCGTGAGGCCTCAAGCGACCCGAAAAAAGTTTTTCCGGATCGCTCTCGGCCTCACGAGCCTTCCGCAAGCGTGAATGCGTTCCACCGAACTACTTGATAAATTCAGCCTAACTTCCAGTGAAAACGGAGCGAAAATAGTTTTCTAAACAATTATTTCGTCATATTGCATAGTGATGACGAAATTGATCATCGATTTTTTAAAAAAATTTAATTACGAGAAGTTTGATGCAGAGCACGATCGATTTGGTTGAGTTTCCGGCGAAAACGGCGCAAAAACGGTATATTGCATCATCATTACGCAATATTGCATAGTGATGACAAAATTAATTATCGATTTTTTGAAATTTTTGATAACGAGTGATTTGGTGCCATGCACGATCGACTTGGTTCAGTTTCTGGCGTTAACAGTGAAGAAAACGGATTATTGCATAATGATGACGAAATTAATTATCGATTTTTTCTTGAAATTTTTTTTCATAAGAAGTCTAATGGTGAAGATCTTGGGGCTGTAGGATGAGTTTGAAGCGAGTTCTGAGCGAAAAAAGTTGAGCGTGACAGACAGACATAGTTAGTTAGTTAGTTAGTTAGACACAGACAGACGGACAGACAGACACTCTGATATTATAGTACTGTAGAATGAAATACTAGGCATAGTAAATATCAAAGATATCGACACTTTTTGAGAAGAAATTGAAGAACGAGCTGTTAAGCGTTTTGTCAGATGAATAAGAAATTTTCTACTATGTATAATTTTGAAATATTGCACGCTGTAAACTGAAAATACTGCACCAGGTGCGCGGCAAATTTTGTTTTCATATAAAATATATGAGGCGGTTTGCGTTAGGATCAACAAGTGTATGGAACAGGTAAAAAATCGAAAGTGCTCAAAAGTTGGCCCTATGGGTTATTTTCGATGCTGAACAACCTGGTATGGTCGATTTCGCAATATGTCCCCTTTTCGCTCCGGGGTTATTTTCGATGCTGAACAACCTGGTATGGTCGATTTCGCAATATGTCCCCTTTTCGCTCCAGGGGGGCTCCCCCTCATTTTGCCTGAAAATGCGTTTTTCGAGTTTTTCTCGTCAGAAACGAGTCAAAAACTCGTAAATTCTAGAAATATGTACCAGAATTTCGAGCTCTATCTCGTGGTTATGTTGAAATGTCATGATTGTTTTTCCTTTTTGAGAAAAAGACGATTTTTGACCCTTTTTCTTAGGAAGTTACAGCAATCGAAAAAGTTGTTATCGGGCATCTCGTGAAAAAGGAGAATTTGAGCATCATAAGGAAACGTTTTCATGAAAAAGTCCAACACAAAAAATGATCAGCTCAACGTACTCTTCAAAATGAGCACCAACACGGTGGTTTTCAGATAATTTTATTTTTCTTCTTTTCACAAAAATCGATATAAAACATCTTTTGTGACAGTCAAATAGCACTCGAAAAGTGGACATATTGCGAAATCGACCATACCAGGTTGTTCAGCTTCGAAAATAACCCTAGGGCCAACTTTTGAGCACTTTCGATTTTTTACCTGTTCCAGACCCCCGTTGGGGCTTGTTGATCCTTACGCAAACGGCCTCATATATTATGGAAATTTCAAGAAAAATCCAGATTCATCAAAATAAATTCACGGCAAAAAAAAGACAACAATTTGAGATTTTTTTTTCACGTTTTTGAAAACCGTGAAAAAAGTAGGCGCAATTTTACTTGTTTTTCTACCTCTCTTCACAACCTGAGGATCGAGCAAAACACAACGCACAATGAGGGGTTGAACCAACAATCTTCTTATCGACACTCAACAGATTAACCATTGAGCTATTCTATGGCTTTATTTCTTACCTCACTCACTCTCTGCTACCTTTCATTATTGATTTCGAAATGACTTCCTACTTCACTCTGGCAGTATCCTTGACCGATCATTCGTATCGCAAAATATGTCTCTGACCGTCCTGGAACACGTCTGCCTGTTCCTCTATAACGGTATATAGTTTTGCTCATGACTCGGCTTTTGCTTGTACGATTAAAAAATGATCGTACGAGCTATTCCTCCAACACCAATTGACTCCTCATGGGAAGGTAAAAATTTCGAAAAATATACTTCCTCATCATTACGTAAAATGACGGTATTAATCAGAGAGTGGCAGTTGGACATGGCAGGACGGGGAAGATCTGACGCTCCGTTTTTTCTATAGTGACCCTGGTAGTAAAAATATGGAATAACTGTATTGAGAGCATGTGTTTAGGAATCAAATGTGATGAGTATTCAAATGAGATGGCCTTTGCTCAAGACAACGGCCAGAGATGGGAAAGTTACAATCGAAAAAGTACACAAAGCTACATCGTCTGTGCGAGAAGGTAATACATTTAAGTTTATGGAGTAAATTTCGAAGACTAGTCCAGTAAAAAAATATATTCTACGAGTACTACCCCGAGATGTAGCACGCTGTAAACTAAAAATTCTGCACCAGATGCGCGGCAAGATTCGAGCGCACAATTTTGCAACTAACAATCAAACAAAAATTTTCTTGCTATCTGAATAAAAAATGACAAGTTTTTTGAAAATCTATTGGAATTTATAACAATTTTCGGAGCAAGAAAAATCCCACAAAAAAATTGCCCGACAAAAAATTTCCGCGAAAAATTTGCCGAGCAAAATTTTCGCGTTTTTTTCTTTCGTCGTTTTCGAGTCTCTCTCACAAGCAAACGTCTGAAACGAGAGAAGAGTATTCGAACCAACGACCTCTCGATCACAGTTCAATAGCTCTACCAATAGACTATCTAGTCGTATCTGCCTCTTCTTCGACTTCGCACAATGAATGAGCGCACCGCATTCATTGTTAAAGTGCGTCCGGTTGACCGAAGTGGCCGAAGAGACGAAGTGGGTAGTGGTCTATTGCGCGCCCTCCCATTCCATTCTACCTGGATTAGATTCCCGGTCACCGTCTCCGTCCCACCAAGGCGCCCGAAAGGGGAAATGGAAGTGACTAGATCACGCGGTAAAGTAGGTCCGAAGAAGAGATTAGGCCCTTTGGACTGAATTGGCCTCATAATCACTGGCCTAGTAGTGATTTCCCGCAGGACGCAAGTGCCTTGATTAACGGGATTACCTTTACCATTAACCTTTTTTTACCTTTACCAACTGACCGGTTCATTCATTGTGCGAAGTCGAAGATGAGGCAGATACGACTAGATAGTTTATTGGTAGAGCTATTGAATTGTGATCGAGAGGTCGTTGGTTCGAATACTGTGCTCTCTTTCAGTCTTTTGCTTGTGAGAGAGACTCGAAAACGACGAAAGAAAAAAACGCGAAAATTTTGCTCGGCAAATTTTTCGTGGAAATTTTTTGTCGAGCAAATTTTTTGCGGATTTTTTTTTGTACTTTTGATTTGAAATACAAAGAAAATGCATATATTTTTGGTTTCACCGAAAAATCACATTCTCAAAATAAATTTTTGTATTTTGCTTACTGAAAGCAAGACACGAAAAAATGTCACGGAGTTACATTTTTTCAACGTCCGCGCATCTGGTGCAGAATTTTTACAAGGGAATGGTAACTGGACTCGGTAAAATTTTCGAACGACACCCATTGGGCATCGTAGTGGACCCGGTGGACGATCGATTTCCGTTTTCAGAAAAGGCTCATTAATTTTTTAATTAAAGTTATTTACATAATTAGTTTGTGTGTGATTTTGCGCATGCCTCTCTCTTCGGTTCTTGTGCTCGTCTCGGAGAAGGGAAGGCATGACCTCCGTGGCGCAGTAGGGAAGCGCCTCGTCTATTTGTTTTGCACGCTCTGGTTCGATGCCGCTTCAAGTCAAATCTCTTTTGCTCTTTTTTGCTTTCGCATTTTATAAACTTTTGAAACATACATCCAATTTTATTCATTTACTAGCGTCCTACCGGACGTTATCCCTCCGGGGGGCCCTGCAGGGGGAATACACTCGCCCCGTTCGCACTTCGGTAGAATGAATGAATGAGAAGAAAGAATGAAGGAATGGCGAATAGACCTGTTTGCTCGAGTTTCATTTCTCGAGCACTCGCACTCGACGAGTCGGTTTCATTCAAACTCGTTTGGACCGGCCACTCGCGAGTGAAATATTCAAAATCCCTCGCGAGTGTTTTGGCACTCGCGAGTGTCACTCGCGAGTGAATATCTAGAAATGATTTTATTTTCTCCCTCTCATTCTCCCTCATTCCGAGTCACTTTTATGTCATTTCGCATCGCACGAGACGATTCGGGGTGAGGGAAATGCACTCGCGAGTGTTATTGACTCGCGAGTGGATATGCAAAATTCACTCGCGAGTGAATCTTGCTCGTGAGTGGATTTTTCATTCTTACTCGCGAGCGCCGAGTAACTCGGCATAACAGGTCTAATGGCGAAGAATGAGAGAGTTCGGCTCTCATTTATTAGAATACTCTCCTCTCTCCCCTCACTCTCTCGCTAATCCAATCAATGCGCTCGATCCTGTTTACTAGGGCAGTTCGCTCGAGCATTGCTCGCAGAGTGCTCGCGCTCGAGCGGTGGATTGAAATTAATCGCGAGTCGAGAATTATTTTGAGAATTGATTCGAGAGCGCCGAGCGCTCGAAATAACCATCACTGTCTACGAGAAAATATCGAAACGCATTCTATTATAGGTGACTAGCGTCCTTCGGACGCGTCGCCATCCGGGCGCCGGGGGCCCAGCCCCCTGCAGGCCCCCCCCGGGATAACGTCCGGTAGGACGCTAGTAAATGAATAAAATTGGATGTATGTTTCAAAAGTTTATAAAATGCGAAAGCAAAAAAGAGCAAAAGAGATTTGACTTGAAGCGGCATCGAACCAGCGCGTGCAAAACAAATAGACGAGGCGCTTCCCTACTGCGCCACGGAGGTCATGCCTTCCCTTCTCCGAGACGAGCACAAGAACCGAAGAGAGAGTCATGCGCAAAATCACACACAAACTAATTATGTAAATAACTTTAATTAAAAAATTAATGGGCCTTTTCTGAAAACGGAAATCGATCGTCCACCGGGTCCACTACGATGCCCATTGGGTGTCGTTCGATAATTTTACCGAGTCCAGTTACCATTCCCTTGTTAGTTTACAGCGTGCTATGTAATTTTTTTTCGTAAATACGTATTTGAAAAATAATTTTGTATAAATTAAATTGTATAAATTATTTTGTATAAATTTTTGTATAAATTAACCTTGTGAAAAATAAAGTAAAGAAGAAAATCCCGTAAATCTTACTATCTTACTGTCGAAATTCGTATACTGAAAAAGTAATTTTTTTTTTAGAAATCCCTTTTTTCTTCCATTTTTTCTGGAAGCAAACCGTGACGCGGCCGCAATACAGCTGAAGCGCGCACATCGGTTTGGAACCGATTTTTTCTCTTTTCCTATGTCTTTTTTTAAAAATTATTTTATTCTAATAATAATAATAATAAAATGTGAATTCGATGCGCACAATGTTTTGCATAAAAAAATATCCGAGATGGGATTTCCCATAAATGATCTCCCATTGCGAATTTCTAAAATAAAATTTTCAATTGTTGTTTTCCAAAGAAGGTTTTCCACATTTTTTCTCAAATTATTTTTTATAAAAAAATAATTTTTTTCTAAAATGGAAAAAAATATATAACTCGGATTAGTAGTAATATTGTGGTAAGTGGTAATGTGTGCGTTCATTTCATTGTAATACCAATAAATGTCCGATAAGAAGTCTGTTCAGCCCTATACTACCTTCAACAACAGCCGCACCATACATTTCAACGACCACTGATTTCTGGGATCCTCTTCCATCTACGACAAAGGATTCCACTAATACTGAATTCCACTGGAATACTGAATATTCAACTATCACCACGGTTCACAAGCCTGACTCTACAACATCGAAATCCTCAAGTTACGAAGAAACGGATACAACAAGTAATTTTGCAACATCAACGTCAACTCAAACTCGTACTTCGACAGAACAGCCAAAGTGTGTTATAAGCTTCATTTCTCATACAACTAGGGAAATCCAGGAATTTTCGCGTCATTACAACGCGGAGATTTGAATCCTATTTATGGGAGATCCCTGTAAAGTTTTTGCACCTAGCGGAGTAGCTTTCCGCAGGAACTATCAGGAATCATATCGAATCAATCTGACGCAACGATACCATATATTTTCAGTACCGGTATATCTTCATGGACAATCGTTCTCATTGTTGTTGGCGTCATATTGATTTGCGGATGTTTTGTTGGAGTAATAATAGTATTAAGAAGAAAAATCATATCACTCAGAGCTGAGGTTGTTGAGGTGATTTTTCATTATCATAAATTCAACGCATAACAATTTTATTTTAAGGAGACGCTTGAAAAAGTGAAAAAGGTGCATCAACCGCCTCATTCAAGATATTACGATGTACCGAACAGGAACAATGAGTGGGAAATTAATAGGAGATTCGTGAGTGTTGATTACATGCACAAGCTCGGAGAAGGAGCCTTCGGATCCGTGTACCTTGGTATGTAGGTATAATAAAAAATTGATATTTTCGCAATTTTCAGGTCGAGTTCTTGCCAAAAACATTCCATCGGTAAAAGCAAGATCAATTTTCGAACTGTCCGCTATGACTAACAACAATGACATGGTTGCTGTGAAAATGATACACGGTTTGCAATGTATTGTTGAACACGTTACTTTTTTTAGCTTAGAAAACGCCGATTTCCAAACTGAAAGAGAATTCCGGGCAGAAATTGAGCTGATGAAGGATATTGGATATCACGAGCGACTCGGTAAAAATGTGCTAAAATTCACAATCAGATGAGTGTATTTGTTATTTTAGTGAACATGTTGGCCTGCGTAACTCTAAGTGAACCGATTCTTCTCATTTGTGAATATTGTGCGAACGGCGATCTGCTCGGCTTCTTGCGGCTAAAGTTTGCTCCTATTTCACGATTCTCATAAAATAATACTGTGTTCTATCAAAATTAAGAAATATAATGTTTTTGCAGGAGACAGTTTATGATCGAAAACCCTGAAGAAACAGATTCGGGAAAAGTTATCACCGTCAAGAAGCATCTCATGTTCGCCATTCAAATCGCATATGGATTGGTGTGTTGCAGATGGATGATTTCTGTGCAGCTCATGCTTTGAAACACTATTCGTAATATTCAATTAGTGAAGCTCTTTTACAATGGTGATGATCTCAGTGAAATACATGAAAACGGACTTGTTGCATATTTTTTCATCGGAATGACGTATTTTCATCAGGAATTCCTCTCATCGCGTGGCTACATTCACCGGGACGTTGCTGCGCGCAATATCATGGTCGACCATCAGGAAAGCTGCAAAATTGGCGATTTCGGCCTAGGAAGATCTGTTGGCAGGGAGAATGAGAACTATCACGCACAGGTATATTTTTTTCCTATTCGTGAATACATTTTTTTACAGGGTGGCAAATTACCACTAAAATGGATGTCCCCTGAAGCGATTGACAAATATAATTTTTCGACTGCAACTGATGTGTGCGAGGTTCCATTTTGTTCAAGGGCTTATTTATTTTCCTCAGGTGGTCATTTGGCGTTCTTCTTTTCGAAATTGTCACGCTGGGAGGCACGCCATATGCGGGCTGGCCGGCTGCTGAGGTTTATTTAATTTTTTTTTGGAAAAAAAGATATTCCTTTCAGCTTTTGAGTCGACTCAAGCGCGGCGAAAGAATGGAGAAACCCGACAACTGCAGCGATGAACTGTCAGTTTTCTTTTCACACTAGATTTCAGAAAAAAATAAAATAAAAATATTATGTTTAGGTACAAATTGATGTGCAACTGCTGGTCAGAGAATCCGACTCAACGTCCCGCATTTACCAATTTGAGAAAACAGTTCGGAGTTCTTTTGGAAAATGTGAGAAATCGTATCCTATTTACGAGACCTTTCACGAGAGAACGTACCTTCTGGGATGGGGCGACGGACGACTTTTTTGCAACCCACCCAAATATTTTTTTAGTGTTGTTCTCATACCAAGTTGTATGGTATGGGGGAGGGGGTTGCAAAAAAGTCGTTCGTAGGATAGCTACCCTTTCTCGTGAAAGGTCTCTTATTGTTACAGCATCAATTCATGTTTTTTTCAGGTCAACAAGGATGACTACTATTTGAAGCTCAATCCTCATGCGCACTATTATGCTATGGATAGTACCACGAGCGATTAGCTTTCTCCGTTTTTCTAGATTAAGATACACGAAAATTGTCGAATAACAACTAACAATTCGAAAGTTGTCTAAGCCCGATCGGCGCAGTTGTAATTATCACCGTAATTGTGGAACTTTTTAAGTGACATTTATTAAAAATAACTTTTCAAAATTTTGAGATATGAACAACAGGAATTGATAATGACATAATGTTACAAAAATGTATTTCAAGAGCTTTTCTAAAAAAAACTGAAATTTAATCTAAGCCCGATCAATATAGTACTGATTGCCAATCACTACGCACGCTCCCCTCAGATCCGTCACTCCATTCTTCCACGCAAGACATTGGCAAGCATCGAGGATGGCCTTGGTGATCTGGAATTTTCCGGAATTTATTCTCACTTCTTCTATCCGGACAATTTGGGCAACCATGGAATACAGTATCCATTTAAGTAATCATGATGATTTTCTATCAAGCTCTTTGAGTTTTATCGGGATTATTGGTTGGGGTGATGGCGGATAGCAAAAGGGCACTGTCATCATACCTTCGCATTGTTCTTCGTGCACTTGAGCATGCTGGCCTTGAATGCATCGACCTCGGGAAGTTTCACCTCGCATCTGCAGAGGATAATCGATAAATTCAATTCGGAAATGGTGGGAAATTCAAATATTTGCCGACTGCCAAGATTGTTTACCTCTTTGCCTCGACGCACGCCTGCAGTTTCTTGTGCATGCAATTCTTGGTGCAGTGGAGGAAGGACTGGACCTTGTTGTACTTGGGTTCATCGCGTTTCCTACAACGATCAATCGATATTTTCAGGATTACGGTAGGTTACGGTGCATGATGATTAGGTTACGGTAGGTTAGGTGATCAAAAATACTGACCACAGAGCCGTGCTGCTGATAGCAGCGTCTGCCTTCGAAGAGTACTCGATGCTGGTCAGCGCGTCCCACTTCGGCTTCTCAATCAACGTAGTCGAGTCGGAGCAACTGCAGGTCGACGATTACTACTCGCTCACGCAATGCAAATTTTGACTGGCGAGGAATCGCACTAACTACACCACTCACGAGTTCTTGATGCCGTCGAACAGGCAGGTTTCGGCTTCGACGACGCTCGCGTTGTTGGCCTTGAAGCAGTCAAGGGAGGCGGTGGTGTTGCTACCGTATCCCTGAAAAAAGTCAGTTTGCGATAAGTCGTGGTGCGCCTACAGTATACCTTGAGCTGATCGGTGCACTCGGCCATGCAATCATCGACCTTTCCGGACGCCTTCTTGCGACATTCGGCGGCGTCTGCGCATGAGCACATCAGTACCTGAGCAGGTCGACGTTTACTACTCGCACACTCAATGTAAATTTGTCGCGGCGACGTTTACTAGGATTCGATAGGCACACTCACGTTATCGCTGGTTTCGGCGATGCCGAATCCGCCCGGCCCGATCGCACCGGGCATCGCGTCCAGAGAAGCCGTGGGGAAGCCGGCGCCCGACTTCGCCTCAGGTACGGTAGCTTCGGTGGTGGTGGTAGTTGTTGGGGGTACGGTCGTGGTGGGTACGGTAGCTGTGGTTGTAGGTGTGGTAGTAGTGGCGGGTACGGTAGCGTCGGTTACGGCATTCACCGGTTCATCCACGACCAGCGCCGCATCCGCCGGCTCCGGCCTCGCGGTCGTCTTGGCGCGTTCCTGCTCTCGCTCGCGTTCGGTAGCCGTTGTAGGTACGGTACTTTCGGCAACGGCGGTCGAGTTGGAAAGCTCCATCGCTATAACACCCAACGAGCACCTCGCTAGGAGTGGCAAGAGGACGAAGGATAGTAGCTGCATCCCAAGATGGTTGAAGGAATGGGGAATGAGACTCAGATATCTATCAGAGTTGGAGAAAGGGGCGGAGCCAAGAGTGATAGCTGATGTGATCTTTGCCAGTGGGTTTTGAGCAGAAGGACTGAGATTTTTGAATTTATAACTATCAGAAACCTTCTGGCAAGGCTGTATGTAATTGAATAAATGCGAAAATACTTCAATAGCTTGAGAAGTTTTATATGTTCGATGGGGGTTTGAGAATGGTTGAGAATGGTTGAGAATGTTAAATGAATTGAAGGAGACAGACAAATCACAAATAATCATTAGCCTCTTGAAAGCTATTTCTAGCAGAAGTTGAAAAAAATGTAATGTCAGGTAGAGGTCGAGAAATGATACAAACCGATACCACGGGGCCCCGAGAATGAAGAATGAGAAGGAGAAAAAACCGATACCGGCTCGTAAAAGTCTAGAAAAAACCGATACCAGAAGGTCAAAAGGATGCACGGAATCGCGCGTTATCGATCAATTATTGCGCGATTTGCATCGTGAGATGAGCCATTCTCATCATTTCGACCCCGCGCAAGTTTAGAGAGTGGTTGCTCGCGTTTTTCCCTTCGATTGAAAGCCGGCTGACTCCTGCAGAGGTTTGATACGAGCAGGTACGACATATTCTTTTGATAGGGTCCAGCCTTTGATCGTTTTAAATGTTATCTTCATCTTTCAATTGAAATCCTCAACAAATCATCGGCAAGAGAGAGATAGTCAAGAAACTACGAGCGTCAATAGGAGTAGATAAAGATGAGTATTTTTCTTGTTTCTTAGTATCGCTTAGTGTTGCCTATGCATGGGCTCTCCCATAACTTGAACACAACGTTGATGACCACTTGTGGAAGCACTTTATGTATCGCCTTACATATCAGTATCACTTCCATATTTGGATAGTCATTAACGATCACTTTGCAGATTGGATTGCTAAGATCTGAGCACAACCGACGGGATAACGAACTTTGATAATCTCCGAGCTAGGAATAGTTATGATGCAGTAATCAAGGCTCATAGAATACGAAATCAGCCCTGTTTTAGAGATCTTGTGTCCACAGATCCCACAATTTAAACATGACCAGTCATGTATAATTTTGAATCCAATAGAAAGAGCATCACAAGTCATGTCCCTAGCCATTAAATCAATCGATTTGAAGAAGTAGTTTTCGAGATATGAGTGTCGAAAGATTCCTGGTATCGGTTTTTTACACGAGACCTAGGCTTGGTATCGGATCAATTCATTCTTCACTTTTCGTGCGCGCGACTCGGTGCGATACCGAATGGCTCGGCTCATTTCACGAGCTCTAATGTCAGGTCTTCCTTTCGCATTTTTTGTTCAAATTTTTTAATGTATGTGAATTCTATATCGGGATATTTGATGCCGAGTAATAGTAACAAAACTTGATTCACACATTGTAGGTGATAAAATAATTGCAGTCACTCAGCGATTTCAATAAAAAGAACTGAACTCATGTCTTCTCGATCGATGCTTGATGCTCAAAAATCCATTTTCATCTTAAAATACACTATTTTTGTTTTTTTTAAACGTTAATATCTTACATGTAATCCAGTGCTTACTATTCTTGAGTGTGATCGGTTCTGCATACGCTGTGCAAATTGTAGTGAACCAAACCTTCTTTCCTATCAGTGGCAAATGCTAAAATTACATCTTCCTATATCGAAATCTACATTTCTGCACATTACCTCTGTTAACTTATCTGCACTGATTTTTGACAGGTATGCTGGATCAATATTATTTACGATATGCAATTTGTTTACTTTTCTCGCAAACATTTCGAGAATAACTGATGCCCAATCGAAACCACGTATGCCAAAGTATGCTCCTCTGGACACAGCGTAGTTCAAGGGTCTTGATTGATCGATGCAAAGAGATTGAAACAACGATGACAATTCAAGTAGAATATTTTCTAAAAAAATTTTCTTTAACGACTTTTACATAAAATAAACCTCACTCCAATCACAAGAAGTCTCGATTACACCTGCAGTAAGTGATAGGTGATTAGCGGATATCGTCTTCAGAAACGTGCTGAAAATCAAAATATATATATTTTTAAATGTTTTTTAAACTTACAGCGTTGCATCATTGAGCGAATATGGAAAATAAATCAAGTGGCCAATGTCAATTCCATTGATAATTTTGAACTGCATTTCCAGCTTCTTATCACGAAATTTAATCAGTTCTACTTTCTTTATCTCTCGCCCAATCAATTCTTCAAAGAAATCAATCATTTCTTGATGTTCTTCCGTCACGCGGAACTTATAGTGCTGAAATAAATATCCGTTATTTTTTGCTTGCTTCTGTGGAAACGTACGGCCCAACTCCGTCCGCCAAATGAATGAGTAATTTTCATGGGAAATGGGAAACGCTGGGAATTGAGCGATTTGAAACGCAATTCGAAGATCCGTGACTTGACTGTGGGCACAGACACAATGGCTTTCGCTGTTGTTTTGAGCAGCTCCGACTCGGAAAACGATAACTTCTCAACCAGTGGCATGATAATGCGCTGGCTGGTATACTCATCAACACGTCTTCGAAGCATCGCCGATGTCTTAACATTTTATTTACAATGCAAGATCGTTGAAGAACTCTCGTTGAGTAACCACCCTCGATATGAGGGGTTCCTTTACTTGTTATAACCATAGAAAATTCTAATCGATCGAAATTTACCATTCGAAGGCTGAATACGGATTCCGGAGCGTGTTCTAATAACTGCCATACGAGTTCGCGAGGCAATTTCTCGAGGGAAGATTGGGTATCGCCAGGGGTTTCAGGGTCGTCGTAGATGGCATCTTCTTCTGCCATCATTGCTTGACGTTGCATTTCCGCGTCATTAGAGCATCGGAGGCGTTTCGCGGATGGCGAATCGACCATTCTAAATTAAAATGCAAAATATGTCTGAAATATGGAACCGAATCACACAATAAACGACGCGAAAACGATTTGGTACGATGGGAAAATAGGGACATCCGGTGGTTAAATATTGGCGTCATACGTTTCCAATGCTGAGAAACCCCGCTGGCGACTCTTCTAGCTGTGCTACAAATTTGGCAACAGTTATTCAAACGACTTCGATGAGAACACACGGGAGAAAGTTGTTGGATTCATATAGAACGGCGACTAAGAATGCTTAGTGAATGAGAAAAGATTGATGATTATGCCTCTGGCACTTTGCGATTTTTTCTTGCAATTAGCATCTGACTTTGCGGTCATTTGTCTGGGACAAATAACATCGAGACGGTCTAGCCTATTTTGAGGGAAGTGTTCCTCTCATTATCTGCACTAGGATTCGGATGAAATCGATTGTGGTTTGCAAATTGATTTTTTTACGCAAAATCGGAGCAACAATAATTATCCCAGCTCCCCCATGTAAAAAATGCTATTATGATTTCGTGTGCAGTGCACAGCGTAACGAATACAAATGAGCAAATGTTGGCAAGTAATCGCTTTATTAACAATTAAAAAAACTTAATACTTCACGACAAAAAGTATTTATCGGATATCGAAATATTTTGGTCCATCTTTGCAAGAATCGTGCGTAATTGTAAGGAGACTTGGACGATCTGAACAAATAATTTTTGTGCTTTCCCTGAATATGCAATCTCACTTGTAACCCAGTGCTTATTTTTGTGTTCACAATTCCTGTCACGACTTGAAGTGTTTGTCTGGAACCAAACCGGCTTTCCGATTGAAGGCAATCGTTGAAGAGTATGATTTTGAAAATGTGTATAAAACAATTGTCACCTCAACAAAAAAATTCCGGTGATCATTGTTCTCAATTCGGAGCATATTTAGCATTCGCGAGAACATTTCCATAATAACATCAAACCACCTGTTGTAATAAATGCCGAAGAAATAATACTTCGTCCAGCCCCATATAGTATTAGTCGTAGTCGTAGTCGTAGTAGTATTTCGGTGCATGGACTACGGGGCCTTGATAAATGTGCATTGATCGATAAATTGAGGCCTAATGCAAACCTGCGTGAACTTCAACCTTACGAACATTCAAATATAAATGGTCCGCAGCAATCGATTTCAGAAAATTACTGCAATGAATTCATTTTTCAATTATTCTTTAAAAAATATCTTACAACGCTGAATCATCAAAGATGTTGGAGAAAAACGAAATATTGTCGATTCTGACTCCATTGAGAAGGTTAGAAGCCACCTCTAATTCTTTCGAAATTACAGTTTTTGCAACTTCAACATTCTTGATGCTTTTTCCTATCCATTTTCTCAAAACCTCAATCCAACGTTCATCATCTTCTTTCACGATGAGATCGAAGTGAAAGTACTGCAATAATACTGTTATTTTTGCACATAATTTTTTACTGGCTTACTTTCCACACTTTGCCTTCGCTTTCCTTGATAACTCGTTCGATGTTGGGCACGTAATTGAGTTGCGACATGAGAGAGTAAATGAGCAATTCGAAGAGATCATTCATGCTGATCGGAATCCGGATAGTTACTTTAGCCTTCTTTGGTTCATTAATTGGTTCCAATTCTGGCACGAATATGATTAGCTTCTCGACGAGCGGAATGGTTAAGGTTTCTCGCACATACTCGTCAACTCGGGTACGCAAAATTAAATACGTCTGAAAATCATCTTTTTTTAAATTTAATATTATCACAACAATAATACGAAAAAAATAAGAACTAACCAGTCGTAGGCTACATACAGTTTCCGGGGAGTATTCTATCAATTTCCATGAAAGTTCACGTGGAAGTTGTTCGATTGAAGACATTCGGTCAACTCTACAGTCTTCACCAGAAACTTCGCTTTCTTCATCAATTGGATTTTCAATATGGTGGACTACAGACTCGTCGGTGATTTTGACGCGTTTGGTTGCAGGCCCTTCCATTCTGAAAAAAAATATATTAACATAATTACATAGATCAAGACAAGCAAGCATCGTGATAATGAAATGACGTATGAATGGAAGACAAATGTGAAATTGGATCAAGGTAGAGGATCCGTGCCAGTGAATTGGTAGATCGGATGCTTAGTGAGTGAGAAAGGAGGGAAGATTATGCCCCTGGCACTTCTCGATTTTTAATTTCATTCATTAACTGATTTTTTTTTTTACTGTATACATGTGCGATATGCATTCACGGATGAGCTCAATGAAGCTGCGAGATATCTCTAGTTATTTGTTCACCTTTTTTCGGGGCAGAATTCACCATTCCAACGAGATTTGATAGGATGTGTAGAGAGCTCCGAGCACAGACTTTATTATCGACAAAGTTAACAAAACGGTTATAACACGGTGGTAAATCAGGTTTAGATACGACATGAAATCCGGCGAATCGTCGCATTTATTATCCGCGCCGCCAGCCTATGCCCGGACGGACGACACTGCAAAACCACATTTGTGTCTCGAGCATGGCAAATTGATTTCAAATTATGATTTACTACGCTCCATCCCAAATTATTCTCTAGTTGTGCACGCTATTATCAGTGCAAATGTGGGGGCGAAATGGAGAGCCGCAGTACTTCTAAATTAGAGCTGTCAGGGTGAAGAATCCGTCACTTCTTTCCGAGCACTCTCTCACCGGTCAGGATGACGAGAGAGAGAGAGAGAGTACGCGGAATGAAGAGACGGATTCTTCACCCTGACAGCCCTATTCTAAATCTACACATCTCCCAAAATGAATGATAGAATACTCACACTCGTCGAGCCCCCCAGCCACCACCTCCATAGTAGCCACCTCCACCTCCATAGCAATCATAGCAGCCTCCTCCTCCTCCGCCGCCATAGCCATAGAACGGTCGGCGGCCGCGTATGATGATTCTTGCTAAAATATCAAGTTATGTTTTTTTGGGACATATCTATTGTGATGGGACATATCTAATTCGATGGGACAAATATGAAGAAGTCAGAAACGATTGAATATTACCGCTATCAGTCACGGCGAACAGCACAATCAAGAGGATGATCAGGCTGCGCAGCATCTCCGAAACTGAAGATATTTGGAAGTTTCGATAATTGTACATTTGAAACGGATACAATCCGATAAAGGACGAAACAACACAAACTTGTCGTAGTTGCTACAAAAAAGTGTCCCGAAAAAACGGAAATGCCGTCAAACTTCGGAATTACCGAGTCCCCCTTTCCCTAGACTCTCTCACTTCTCATCTCTAACGGTACAGCTCGAGAAGGATTGCGAATCAGAACGTGCACCCTTAGTCGTTGCACCCATACTCTCTTTATAGCCGCCTGACTCGCGTGAAAAGTAAAGATGTAATCGGTTGAGATCATTATATTCCTAGTCTCTCCCTGATCTCCGATTGAAGGTGTGAACATCCGCACCCATTACACGGACAACAAAATTTTGTAGATTGTGAATTTGACCAACAATGGATATCATAAGATATTTCAGTATTCTTTCGCTTCCCTGACCGGCTGAAGACCATTCACAACTGCGATTAAATTTCTGCATCCACCTCTCCTCATTTCACATGCTCTCTCGTCTGTCTGACCGGCGAGAGATCGTTGCGAAACGAGAGAGTCGCGTGCCAATTTGTCAATACTCATCGACAATCTTCACTCGCCTTGCAAGTGACCATTACAGTCGAAAACAAGTTGCGGGTTCCTTGTTTCCTTGTATGGACAAGGAAATAGATGCGGGTTGGAAACAAATGTGAGATTGAAGATCTTTATTGCCAAATCACGTGGGAAATTATTGAATATCTTCGTATTGTTCTTGGCGAATGTTGTCAGCCGTAGTACCGAGGTCTGACGACCCTGTAATGCATAAAGATAACTAGTTCTTTCGGTAGTCAAGTGAAAGGGCTCACATGGTGCAAACTTCACGGGAATAACGAATACTTTGAATATTGAATAACATATTTTAAAAAAATTGAAACTCACACGACCGGTCTATAAACAACGGGACGACCGATGACGACAACTACAAAAAAAATTTATTTAATTATAATTAATTCGAAATAAAACAACTAGAACAATTTTCACCTCCTTGGGCCAGCGCAAGAATTGCGAAAAGAATGATGACAAATGAGCGCAACATCGCTGCCCTTCTCTACACACAAGTGTTCCTAACATCCCATTTTATATCGTGTTCTAATCTTGATGTGAACGACCTCGTAACATTGTTTGTTACGCGAACTCCTCTCGTAAGATCGCAACGATGCGGGGATGAAATTATTGTCCGAGATACTAACGTAACTCAGTAAACAGCATTTGATACATATTAGTTATGAAAAAGCGCCAAATTTAACTGCCAAAGTTGGCTCGGATTCATAGGAACATTCACTGATTCTTTGGGTTCGATATACGTATTGTACCTGAAATCGAGTAATTTGCTGTATTTGTCAGTGCTGAATAGGGTAGTACGTTCGAGATCGGCATTCGTCGGTCATCTTTCGGCCCATTTTTTCTCTGTACTCTATCGCTCGAGCGCGCAATTTCTTATCTCTAACGGTCTGGAGCAAGAGTGTAGGCAATTCCGATACCCAGCCTGCAACCCTACTGTACAGCGAATGCAGTGATCGTTGCTCCCTCAACAAGTCGCGTGTTCCGTGTTTGTCATGTATCGAGATGGAAATACTCGCTGGCTGACAACAAATGCGAAATTGTACATCTTTATTGGCAAATCAATGTGGACTACGATTGAATGAATTCGGAATGTTCCTGACGATAATGCTTCTCATTTTCCGTACGGTCTGACGACACTGCAAAGAATCGATTGGAAGGTTTTACAAACGCCGTCATTTTTCTCAAATGCTTACTAAATTGTTAATAAAATAAATGACGAATAACATTATACGAAAGATAGTAAAAACAGCTTACGCAACCGGCCTCACAACGACGGGACGACCGACGACGACCGCTGAAAAAATAATATTTGAATATGCTGGTCTGTCTCTTATCTCAGATCGATGGTCATTTTGACAATAACGACTACCGTTATATCTCACGTATGTAAAAAAATCACAGATTAAATGTAAGTACACTCATGGTCAATTATTTTAATGAAATTAAAACTATTAAACAAATTAAATCATTCCCACCTCCATGAGCTAGTGCAAGAATGGTGAATAGAAGGACAATAAGGGAACGGAACATCTCTACAATTTGAGGCACGTAATTGTTCCTAACAACCCATTTTATATTGCGTTCTGATCTTGATGGAAGTGATCGAGAAATGTTGTGTGCAACGCGAAAACCTCGCGTAAGATCAAAACAATTCCGATTTGGAAATACTCGGGAAACAAACTTCAGTTCAGAGCACAAGATTTTTTTGCTTATATCTAGATATTTTTTGTACATTTTTGGTCCTAACCCTTTTCGGTTAGGTTCTGTCACAAAGTTAGCTTGAAATCGCGTAGTTTACTGTATTTTTCGATTCTCAAAAAAATTAATTGACTGTTGCATCGAAAACAAGTTGTTCATTCATTTCCTTGTGTACGAAGAAGAAGGAAATCGTTGTTGCCAGAGAACAAATTTGAGAACAATTTTTTGGAATTGTAAAATCTTTATTATCGTGCAACTGAAATCTTAAGAATGTTCTTTGCCAGCGTTCATTTCCTTATCCGTGCACGACCCTGCAAAGTACGAGTTATTGAATATATTTAATTATATATAAAAGTGCTGTTGAACACGAATCCATGATGCTTTCTAACAGAAAGTGGTCATGACATGTACGCGATACATGTACAACTAAAAACTCATTGTAATATGTAGGTGGATAATTATCTCTTTAAAAAAAATACTCACGCGACTGGTTTGGCAACAACGACGGGTTTGGTGACGACCACAGCTGTGTAATAATGTATTTAATTAATTTTAAATAAATAAAAAATTATAATTTCAAAATAAATTAAAGTATTTGTCACCTCCATAAGCCAGCACAAGAATAGCGAAAAACAGGACGACAAAGGAACGCAGCATCTCTGAGATTCTTGGTAAGTAACCATTCCTAACAACCCATTTTATATTGCGCTGTAATCTTGATGCAAGTTACCGTGTATTTTTGTGTGTTGATCATAACAATTCAGAGGTGAAAATATTGTTTGGGAAATGGGATCCAGCGATCAATATTTTCACCTTTCTCTACAAATTTTGTTTGCCTTCAATCTGAACAAATCGATAAAAAACTTTATTGCCACGTTGCACTCGGATTAATCTGTTTGACAACAAATAAATGGAAGAGATCGGCAGAGAGAAATTGCATATTCATGAAGCACTTTCACAGCGTCTTCGGATTGAAGACATTTTCGACCTGAAATTGGCATTTTAAGTATATTTTTTGCTAATTATAACCAAATTACAAATTGCTGTTTCCATGAACAATCGAAACAGGGATTGCAAAAATCATTTATAAGTCCCCTTTTCAGTAAGGACACAACACGCCGGACGCGCCCAGTTGAACTTCTGGCCGCTTTCCCCTCACGCCAAGTACCTTGAACAGCGTCGGCTCGGCCGCTACGACGGTGGCTGCAGCAGGCTGCAGGTTGCCTGCTGCAGCGGTCGCAGCTGCTGCAGATTCAGGGAGGTCGAATTTCTCCTGGAATCGGTAGTATCGGTAGGAGCTCTCGCTCTTGGAGCGACGCTGCTTCCTCGCTTTCTGCAATGATTGATGATATCGGAGCGTATCCGTTAACTAGAGCTCGAGAAATGAGCCGCCGTCTCTTCATTCCTCACACTCTCTCACCGGTCAGAGAAGCGAGAGAGTGTGTGAAATGAAGAGACGGCGGCTCATTTCTCGAGTTTAATCGTTAACTAAGTGTCCACTAAATCCCCTAAAAAAAGTAAGTCGGAAGACACACACTTTTTTATGCAGATTTTTTTGCGTTCAGTGCACTTACCGCCGCGAAATCAGAATTTACGACGGGCTTTGTTTCAGCGCTGAAAATAGACGGGAACGGTGCAAGAGTCGGCAACTCCAGTTTGGGTAGATCCATCTAGAAGTGCTTTTTTCAATTTACAATAAATTGTTTTGCGTACCTTAGGCAGCTCCAGTGTGGGCAGACCGACCTACAAAGTAATTATTTTCATAAGACACAATAAAATAATTGTTCCTAGAAATGAATCGACCTTGGGAAGCTTGGCAACGTCGAGTGTTGGAGCGGCGAATTCGGCCGGCATGCGGAGTTGCGTTCTGGCCTGTTTTATTATTTGCATTTTATTTTACTAAATATAATAAAACAAAAGAAAATATAAGCATTATTTGAACTGTCGTCTTGTGCTATGCTCTTGTTATGTTGTGCGGTGTGTTATGCGAACCAAAAATAAACAAGCAGTAGCAAACAAAAACAGTGTTTATCAATCGTCGGCCCGCTTGAGCACCTCTTGCAGGGCCTCCTTCGGAGCGGCTGCGACATCTCCGACCGTCTTGGCTGCAGCTGCAGCCGCGTCTCCGACAGCCTTCTCGCCCTCACTGCAAAGAAAAGGGTAAAGATCGTCTCGATCGTCTCTTCGGAATGAGTTAAGTTTCACACCGCGTGCAAAGCTGGATAGGGAATGATTCTACAATAAGTACGTGGTCTTCTTTTGCAAAAAAATAAACCAAAGTTTCTGCAGATCAACCCCCGCCTCCCATTAATCCACCCTTGTTCGACCACTCCCTTACGCCTTGGACAGGGGATCCTCACCGGTAGGGCAATTTGAACGGCGGCAGCGTGGGGAAAGAGGGCATCGGGAAGAGAGTGGGAAGGGGAGGAAGGGTGGGCAGCTAAAAAATGATTAGATACAATGTTTTAAAGTCTGAAAAGTGAATAAACCCGATAATGCAAAGTTCAAGTGCTAAATTCACCTTGGACAGGTCAAGCGGTTCGACCTTGGGGAGGCCGAGCGGATTCAAAGCGCCGGCGGGAGCCGGAGGTACGATCTTAGCGGCGCTGTCTGAAAAATTTCATTTTCGAAAATCACATCCATTTTCAAAAATAGCAACAATATTTAGAGTTGAAATATCACGCCTGTCAGGAGAGAATCGAGCTAGAATGGCAAAAATTGGGAATGGGGCAAAAACCGTGAAATGAGTTAGCATCAGTTTTGGACACCTCTAGGCATGTCCTACCATCCCCCAAAGTCCCATTGTGCATACATCATTTTGGGGCTCCCTACACCGGGCTGGTATTCAGGATCCCCCACTTTAACCGAGAATATCTCGGTTCTGGTGCATTTTCGATAAAAATTGTTCTAAGAGCAACCCCACCTATTTTTCCAAGCTCTATCGATCTACACCGGTTAGAAGTCAAAAAAGTGCCTCTGGACTGTGCTACACTAAAAGATAGAAAACTCAAAAGTGTAGGTAAAGTTACGGCTAATTTTTGGATATGACATGCACCGCTTCGAGATCTATCGAATGAGTACCTTACGCAAAATATAAATTAATCCTGCGGTAGGGTTCACCCCTTCAAAACTTTTCTAATCATTTGAAGTCATTTATTCCCTCATTTTATTTCATTCCACCCACACCGCGCATTTCATTCGAAGTGAGCGAGAGTGGGCGGTCGATTTGATGCGCGAATGAAGTGAATGCAGAGTTATGTTTCAAGAATGAAATAAATAGTGAATTGGTTTTCCTTTTCGGAAAACAATAGAACCCTTTTGAACGGAATCGCTTTTTAATTTCCTGATGAAACATATCAAGTTTTGAAGGTTGAATTTTCATTCAGCGCAGATCATTCCTCGATCAACCGACCGCGCGAGTACTCGAACGGGATGAAATGAAATAAAATGAGGGAATAAATGACTTCAAATGATTAGAAAAGTTTTGAAGGGGTGAACCCTACCGCAGGATTAATTTATATTTTGCGTAAGGTACTCATTCGATAGATCTCGAAGCGGTGCATGTCATATCCAAAAATTAGCCGTAACTTTACCTACACTTTTGAGTTTTCTATCTTTTAGTGTAGCACAGTCCAGAGGCACTTTTTTGGCTTCTAACCGGTGTAGATCGATAGAGCTTGGAAAAATAGGTGGGGTTGCTCTTAGAACAATTTTTCTCGAAAATGCACCAGAACCGAGATATTCTCGGTTAAAGTTGGGGATCCTGGATACCAGCCCGGTGTAGGGAGCCCCAAAATGATTTATGCACAATGGGACTTTGGGGGATGGTAGGACATGCCTAGAGGTGTCCAAAACGGATGCTAACTCATTTTACGGTTTTTGCCCCATTCCCACCTACAGCTCGATTCTCTCCTGACAGGTGTGATATACTAATAATAAGAAAAATGCTGCCTCGCCTTTAGCAATATTCGCCGCGGTCTCCATGTTCCTTTTGCCCATGTCAACGAATTGGTTGAAGGCTGTGCCGGCCTAAAAATGATTATATTTTTTATAAAATAAAAATTACCAATTCAACAAAACCAGGCGGAACCAAGGAAATGCGCACTCAAAAAATTGAAAATCGGGTAATGCTGTGTTGCAAACACTGCGTAACCAACAGTGGGAAAAATACCCGAAATTCAAGCACTATCCTTCCTAAACATACCACCAAATCATCGTGTAATTTGTACATGTCTTCCTTAGAATAGCGAGCGAACTGCTGAAATCCTTATAAATTTAAATTGGGTTCATTTCAGGATTTAAAAATCAAAATATTAAATAAAAGTTTAAACGGACATCCTTCATGCCGTTGGTCCAGAATGCCGACATCTCTTCCATCGAGGGCAATTTGACTGCGACGGGCGTCTGAAAACATCTTCTTATTGGATTCATGGCACTCATCGATAATTTCTTAACAAAATCACAATTTTTATGCCCGAAGAGCACTGTCATCGGTGTTTTTAACCTAGCCGTATTCATTTGCTTCATAGCATGAGGAGAATTCAAATATGTGTTTAGAACTCGCCGGCATGGTGGGAATCGTAGGGAAGCCGGGCACTGTGGGCAGAGTTGGAATGGAGAAGGGTGGGAGAGAGGGAAGGGGAGGAAGGGATGGAAGGGCAATGGGTGCGGCGGGCTTGGGCACATCTTGTCTGGAAAAAATTGAAATAATTTAAATAATTCATCACATTTTTTGAGCACCTTATCTCAAATATTACAAACAATTGCCCCTTGAATTCACTTGAGAATGCGCTTTTTTGTCAACCCTATCATTCGAAAACGAGGAGCGATAACACCTCCCGCAACCTTGTTCTACATCGGGGAACATTAACACGGGCGGGGATAAACGGAGCCATCTCTCGTTTTCGCATTCACTCTCGATTTCCGTTGACGCGCATACATTCTAAACCATTCGGAAATTTTGTTCGGAATATGGTTTTATCACACCTGGTTCATTCTGACACCAATAACAGCGGTTGAAAACCTTGACACTATCATTAACCCGGAAAACAAAAAGGAACCTCACCCAATCGCCAGGGCCGCTAACAGCGGGAGCAGCAGGGCCGTTCGTGTCATCCTCTTGCTTACTACGCGCAAGAAGAGTAAGTGAGAGTAAGCCGCCCCCTAGGCTGTTCATCCCTATAAAAACCGGTGTGCCCCTTGATGGGCATTCGAGATCCCGTCTTAGGATCAAGTAAGTTGATGATGATGCGACTAGTACCGGCTTTTGCCCCACTACTTCCTACGCTAATGATGCTCGTGATGATGGCAGCGATTGCGCAGAGGTTTGACGTGATCGAGCTATTCCATGAGTAAAAGGGATTGCGATTTGAGGGGGACTTTTCAGTACTTTTCAGTATTTATGAAATTGGCGTTCAGTGCTAACCTTTTTGTTAAGAACTTATGGACTAATGAGTGAGAAATTAGAGAACGAAAGTACTTGGATCGGATCAACTGTAGTGTGAGTACGGTGCTAGTAGTCATCACAAAGATTACATTCTCGTAAATTGTGAGTGCAATGACTTCCCACCGTTCCCGGAAACCTTGCTCATAACAGAAAAGACACATTCGACACTCGGAAACACACCATTTGAAATCGTAATCCACAAAAAAATGTGTTTTCAGTGAAAGCCCTCCCATGCCTCCCGTCCCTATCCCACCCACGTCTCCCTACAAGATGCCGGTCATCCCGATGTTCGACCTGGCCAAGTACTGGAAGTGCTACACCGATCTGTGGAGCAATCCGATGCAGGCGTTTACCGACCCGATGAAAGTGTGGAACAGTGAGTTTTCGCAATCTACAATAGCATCCAGCTAGAGCACACCCATTTACATGCTACTCATTCATTTAGCGAAAGTGTTCAACACCATTCAGATCGGGGACAGATCACACATAAAAATTGCATTTGCTATGCAAACTCTTGTTGTCTGAAACCTCAAAAGTGCCATCTTGGTTTGTCAATTCATTTTTCAAGCAATGATGTGTGGCTGGGTAACGGACGGTTCCGCGCCCACTCCTGATCAACCGAAAGTACCCGAGGCAGCGCCAAAGGCGGAGACGCCCAAGCAGGGACGACAGGTACTAATTACAGCCCGAAACACCAATCGCTGAATTTTATTCGCATATTCGGAGCGGTGAATATTAGCATATAATGAGGAAGCGGTGAATATTAGCATATAATGAGGAAGCGGTGAATATTAGCATATAATGAGGAAGCGGTGAATATTAGCATATAATGAGGAAGCGGTGAATATTAGAATATAATGAGGAAGCGGTGAATATTAGCATATAATGAGGAAGCGGTGAATATTCGGTGGCTGATGAATTTCTGATGATGAAACGTTCGGGTAGTCGCGGAGAATAGTTTTTTGAACTGGTGAAAAAAGAATAAATCGTCTTTTGAAAAATCGGCAATTTGAAGATGGCATCGTGAAACATACTTGAAACGATTCCATTAAATTTTTAATACTGCAATTGTATCGTTGTAGCTGTCAAATAAATAATAAAAGGAATTAACAGGGCTCCGGTCCAATCAACATCTCGCCCGAGGCAGCACTCGCACTGACCATGTTCCGAAGGGAATACCAACGGCAGAATGGTACGTTTACACGTAGAGTTCGAAAAACGGCTAATAGTCTTTAAATTTTACGTGCTCACCAGTCATAGAGGCGAGAGAATAGGTGAAATGTAGAGGTGGTGGCTCGTATTTGGAACTCTATTGTCGTGAAAGAATCGAAAGCTTTATTACGATGAGTTATGCGTGTACTGATTGCACAATTTTACATAACTTCACGATGGCAAAATAAACTCATTCAAGGCGACCAAGGAACCACTTCCAACACGGTCAATCGATGGCCTTTACCGGGCCAGTTCAGCTACATCCCACCCGTCTCTACCTACCAGAATTCGCCCTTCGTTCAGGTATTTGAGGGCCCCTCGAAAACGGATTATGACCAATTCAAGCGGCGAATATTATAATTTTTTTAGAGTGCAGAAAAAGAAGACACTGTCACAAATATTGACAAATCAGTATTATAGATAGCGTGAAACTTACGCCGAAAGTATACATTTTATATTCTGAATGGCACTATTCTGAAAAAAAACCTTGTTTTGAGTGATTACTCTAGTCGTTGCTGAGTAATATCAAGAAATATTTTTTCAAAGTGAAAAAATTTAATTTATCCCCTACATTGTTCAGGCGGGCGCACCGACGGAGCTGGGAGGCGCGGGAGGTGGCATGTTCTCGCCATTGGTGGTGAGTTGGAACTCACCGTTGAAAAAAAATTGAGAAAAAGTTGAAAATTCAACGTCGAAAGCGCGTTACTGTATCGTCATTGAAAATGTGCGTGAAACGAACAGATCATTGCTATACTAACTCAAATTCAGAGTCAGCCATTCTTCTACGTCATGCCCGTCAGAGGGCGGAAGGACGACGATTCATCGGAGGAGAAGGATGATGATGACGATAAGGACGATAAGGACGAGTGAGTTTTCAGCACTAGAGATCAGAATAAGGATACGCAATTTCGCACACTCTCCCGCCCGCTCTAGTGACCAGAAAGTTGGCGAAATAAAGAAACGTTCTTCCCATTTCTGACACTTTCTTGAACAGCGTTTGAGTTGCGTTTCAAACACACCACAAAGCGGAAAAGGGAATGATTCTACAGTGAATCGGTGACATTCAATGAAAATAACATCCAAGCAATAACTTCTCCAGGTCGACCAAGCCCCGGCTCCCAGTCCCTCGCCCCTTCGTCAGTCCCCCGCCCATCGTGATCACCAGTCAGCCGTTCCCGCCGCCGTTTGGTGAGCGTCGGCTACCGTGTCCCCATTACACAGTCTATGTGATCGACAACTGATTTCATTTCTCAGGTGGATCCGGAGGTCGCGTGCAGTTCCCAATGCTGCCCCGGCCGCAAGGAGTGTACCAGGTGAGTGCGTGGTTCCGTAGTTCCAGTGTTAAGGCACGAATGCTGGCTCAATTATCAGAGGCACGAATGCTGGCTCAATTATCATAAGCGATCGGCGCGCGCCAATTTGCATGCGCCGTCTCTTCATTGCTCTTCTCTCTCTCGCTCGTTGCCTGATCAGGGTCACTTGGAACACAGCCAATCGATCATATCTCAGTTCAAACGAAAAATGAACACTTGGGAGTTTCGAAAGTGTGATAGGGTTCTCGGACCACATCATCTCACCAGATAACTCAGATAGCCAGATATTCGTGCCACTCCCCCTTTAAGGATGTTACCTTTCGAGTCAAATCTTCGCTTAGAACACCAATGAAATGTCAAACTTATCGGCATTAATACTATTTTCTGGTTTGTTGCGTTTTAATCACTCCGAGTCACTAATATAATTATAATGTACACAATGAACAACGAGAAGCTCGTGCACAGATCGATTCCAGGGCGGCCGAACCCGATCATCCCACGCAAATATCGTCGTGAACCAGGCGGGAGACGGGCAGCAGACACTAATCACTCGAGGCGGAGGAGGATACGGATCGTCCGAGTCTATCAGCGTTATTCAATAATAAAAAGTCAAATAGATATTGATAAAGCTGTTCATTCCACATTTGATAAATCTAGTTTTGAACTTTTAAGATGTGTCTGAAAAGAAACACACAAACTGAGACAATAAGAGCGCTCTGGAGTATCAATCTTTCCATAATATATAGAAGAAGAACATCATCGTGAACCAGGCGAAAGTTGGGCAGCAGACACTAGTCACTCGAGGCGGAGGAGGATACGGATCATCCGAGTCTATCAGCGTTATTCAGTGATAAAAAGTCAAACAGATATTGATAAAGCTGTTCATTCCACATTTGATAAATCTAGTTTTGAACTTTTAAGATGAGTCTGAAAAGAAACACACAAACTGAGACGATAAGAGCCCTCTGGAGTATCAGCGTATTTTCCCATTAAGTACAGAATAAATGGAAAACATCGTGAACCAGGCGGGAGACGGGCAGCAGACATTAATCACCCGAGGATGCGGAGGATATAGATCTTCCTAGTCTATCAGCGTTATTCAGCGATAAGAGATAAAAAGGATTTGACAAACGAGTTTATTGAAAGAGTTGTACATGAATGATGAAGAGAGAGCGAATAAATATTGTTTTACATGAAAAAAATAAATTATCAACTGTAAGCTTACAAGATTAGATGCATAGTAAAACAAGGAAAGTACCAACATGGTTGAGTAATTAAATACGAGTTGTAGAAATATGCTTGACACTGAGAACTCTGTGAACCAAAATGGTGCGAGTTTTAAAGGGATCGGGATGATAGCAGTGCGGAGTAGCTTAATTGGGAATTGTTTTTAACTTTGGAAAATATAAATTTATTTTTTAAATATAAATCACCTTTAATGACATGGTCATTTGTTCTGTAGTGGTGCCCTTCCGAAGGTCCTTCATATGTAGCGATGAAGTTGACCTTTTTGCCAATCCGCGGAAGTTTCTGGAATATTAGAAAATCGTTTTACTGTACTTTTTGTTCAGGAAAAGTAAAAAAACTCGCGCAAAAATAAGAATTCACCTTTCTTAGTTCATTTGCTTGCTCCGTCGACAAATAGTTCTTATATGAATTATTGACTATGTTCAAGCTATTAATCTTCCTCGAAAACATGTCTAGAATTATCGATGACCAGTTCGCATTGAAGAGACCGAGTAGATATTTTTTGGATCTATCGATTTCCTTGACAAATTTCTGCGTGATGTGCATTGAGGGAAGATGCGATGCCAGTGAAAGAAGGAAGTCGACTGAAACTAATATTAAAAAAAATCCTTTAATTTTGTTTAGACAACTCTCAGCAATCGGGCCTAGATCGAAGGTAAGATATCATCAATTAAATAATAAGTTTCTAAAAAAAACTGTTCACCTGGTTTAGTTGCAAACACTTGTTGCAATTCCAATTCAAATGTTTTCACATTCTTCGTTTTGACAAATTCAAGGATTTTCTTCCTGTAATGAATTCATTAATGAGTATTAGCAAGTATCATATCATCTATATTTCTAAGATCGCACTTACATCGAGAGTTCCGACACGATATTCATTTCCAGTTCCAATTTTCCAACCTGCGCTCCCTCGAGGATTTTCGAAACAATGCCTATGGTTCTGTGCTCTTTGCTTTTTCCTGTGTTGATGCACACATATTCGAAACGGTTTCCAATTATTTGTCCTAGAGATTGCAGACATTCCATGGCATTTCGTTCCGATAGCTCAAATACAATTTGGAACTTCTGAAAAGTTCGTTGTTTAACATATATATTAAGGAGTATGATATTGCTTTGCTACGCTTACAGAGTCATTCCCATAGTAGGTACGTGTAATCTTTTCCACGAGCTTAGGATGGCACATTAGATATAGTCGGAGCACGAGCATTCTCGCCTTCTCCTGATGTGCTGTTATGTTGACATATCTGCGGATCTGAAACGTTCGTTGATATCTAATTCGACCATGTTATTGTTTTATGGTCTTACGTCCTTTTCACGATGGGTGTATATCACAATCGAATCTGCAACCTCGATCGATTTCGATTGTCTCTGCATGCAATTATAGTCCGAAATCACAAATTCCGTGGCGGTTGTTCGATGGCTCGCGATATCTACAAAAGATGTTTTCGAATAAATTTAGAGACTATAAATTGACTCAACAGTATCATAACAGCATCAGAAGGAGGAGGGAGGTGTCATAAATATATGCAAATTTCACCTGTCTGAATTTGTGCAGGCCATCCAGGTCGCAGTCGACAATCTTCCACAGAAGCTCTCTCGGCAGTCGCTCGAGCGGAGACATGCCCGCAACAAGATTATCTTCGTGTAATTTCTGCCGTTTTGGTGAAACGGAAGTCGATTGGTTTGCGGGACGCTTGGAATTATGCATTCTAAAGGTTTAAAACGTTAGAAATTTTAGAGAAGAGCAACGGTATGAATCTGTGGAAGGAAAGGAGAATAGTATAGCTCCCCATGTTGTTGACCCGTAAAAATATCGGATTCCTCCAATTTATCCATGATTGGTTCAGTCTCACTACGGCTGCAACGCATCCGATCTCTTGCCTTCAGTTATCGTTGGTACACCCGACGAGGATTGCTTGCGGATTTAAAAAAATACGGGTTGTATAGGGACTCTAAAAAAAACTTTACTAATTTACTTTACTAACACAAATGAAGATGACCTTTTTGAAATTTTTTTGCTGAATTGACACATGAAGGGATCTTGTATGGAAGAATGAAAATTGAACTGACTAATAAATTCCGGCGGAATGATTCTTCATGATAAAATCGAATGTCACTATCTATTTGTGTCCATTCCTTCTCGTCAAGTTGGCGTATAAATGCAACCGAATCGTTTCATCCAGCAGTTGGCGCATCACAATGCTCCTTATCCTTCTCTTCGTCGTCTCACTGGCGGGTGCTGCTCCATGGACCAACTATCTGTCTGTAAGCAAGCAGCTAATCTGGAATCATAAGGTCCTGTAAAGCTGAAAATCCTTCAGAACTCCTCATCTCCTCCCATCGATCGCGTGATTCAACGAATCGTCACCGACGAAGCCAGCAAGATCGCACGCGCTGCTGATGAACATATGTATTGTATCGGGAAGACTGCCTATCAACAGTCGCATTATTCTGGTCGAAAATTGCACGTTTCGAAGGTGTACGATGTTCAGTATTGTGCTCTATTTCTTGAGGTTATGCATCCGTAAAATAATTAAAATGTTTCAATCGGTGAAGCTGAAGAGATTGCAATACTTTGGCATTGTTTCGATCAGGTGCTAACGGATACTCTTTTCTTCAGTACGACTTCCATGGCAGCTTCGATTCCTCGTCACTGAGGAGGAGGAATTGGCAGTTGCGAATGAGCTTTCTTCACTCAAATCGTTTTAGAATGGGCCCTCATCTCTCCTCTGATCAGGTTTTTCTACGGATTAAAAGTTACACTACATCAATATTCAGGTGATGCCCTTCCTCAGCATACTAATTCCGAATACTTACTCCGTGTGGAAAAAGATCGAGAATCACATTCTGGAAAAGACAATTGAAATGAATTTTGGAAGCGACTCGTCCGCTTACTTTGGCAGGGTAAGAAACCGGTGCCTGGCTTTTTTTTTAACAAAATTGATTTCCAGGTGGGAAAAGTGCTACTGGACTCTGCCGCGTTCGCAAGTACCCTTCCGAGGGGACTAGCGAAACATCATTGGAACGAATTCTTCGAAGACGAGGGCAAAATTCTCATCAAAAGGGTATTTGAAGTATCATTTTCGTGATTTATCCTATTTTCTACAGTCGATGTCATAATACACCGACCTGAGCGATGCGGGAAGAGATGACCTCGAGCCACTGCTCTGTCCTCGCACATTCTATCGGGTGCTCGATGCCTTTGATCAGCTCGGGGAATTCAGGCAGTTCATGGAAGTGTTCAGCGACACGGTCGAAGAATTCGAAAACCTCATCAATGTACATGCTCTATAAAATCAGTTTCATTGTTTATTCATCTCAAATATGGAAGAGAGCACAATACTAAATATTTGATCATTTATTCTTAAAATTTAGCAGAAAAACAACAAAGATTGCTGTCATCCGATTCACTTCACATACGATGAGATACTTTATAAAAATTGTCACTCGATAACGTGGAAATTACTGACGTGGCATAACTTCGCCTTACTAGAAAGCAGTGCATTGATCACATGTATGATACATTCAAATAAAATGAACGCTCATGTGGTAGCTCGCACATTACGCATTAATTTGGCGATCCGTCGTCCCGCGATTAGGTTTTCATCTTTCCCGGTGCCGTTCGTTTCTTAAACGATGCGGTTCAAACACGATAGCTATGTGGATACTCCTTACCTATATGTGGAACAATGGCAATTTTCCGTCCGTTCTCGATAGTCAGCTGAGAGGACTTAGCACGCTCACGGTCCCTCACAAAGTGATAGAAGTTGAGTGAAATTAGTTACACGTTACTAACCATGGTCATGCTTTGCCACATAATCACATCGAACGCATAGTTACTAATGCATTTGTGAAAAAATTTCATCATTCTACAAGACACATGAAATCGCGTGAACGCTAACCGAGAAATTCCAAGTGATAACGGATATCACAGCATCCGCAATGACCAAGACTTTTCGCTTCTCAAGGTTGACTGCAAAAATCGTGTATAAGAAACATTAAATCTGTTAAAATATTACAGTCCAATCCAAAGAGGCAAGAGAATAGATAGGTGACAAGTAGCTTCTGTGCGGTGCACGCAGCGATTATTACGATTGCTAGAGCCTGAAATCAGTTTTATAAAAACTATTAATTAAATTTTATTACCTTAATCACCAGAAGAAATATTAGCATGGGCCGATTCTCCTGAAAAACCAGTACTTTGAATCGCTAAAATTCATCGCCTACCTTGAGCAATGCAAATGCCATCATGCAGGGAAGAATCACCGGGATCGGAATCAGGTAGGTGACGTCCCAATTGTATTCTGTCCTGTAAAATATTTAATTATTATTTTTCAAAATTAATAACGAACTCGAGTCGCCAAAGTAGAAATATGCTTGACAGGAATGAAGCGCATGTGGCGATTCTCATTTGATTCTGAAAATTGGTAACTTTTCATTGATAATAATTGATCAATGTGACCGATGATATCAGAAGATCAAAGATCAAAGGCTTACCGCCACGTGAATCTTCCTGCAGCCGCAGCAGAAGTAGTAGCGAGGGCTATCCGCGTAGAAGGTTTCGTAGAGCGCAGCCATTTTTTGTTACAAGTTGATGAGGGAGATCGTAGGATAACAGTGCAACTTTTTAGACCCTTTTTATAGTTGCGAAAGGGTCGAAAAGGGGAGGAGATTGAGGCGATCTTTCGGTATCGAAGTTCATTGTTTACGTCGGCGGTTACTAAACGGTTGCGAATTGAGGGAAAAACGGAAATGTGACTTGCGAATTGAACAAGAAGTACAGAGCTCATTTTAGCTTTTGGTGTTTCGAGCTGTAAAATAAAGTTTGTGGCGAAAAAAGTGTATTTTGAACTGTGCTGGTTCATCGATATTGCACAACATCTCTTGGACATCTCAGTAAGTCGCTGACCCCATTTCCGAACACGTTCAGTTACTAATGAAGATCATGAGTGTATGACTGGAGGCACTCGCTTACGAATGGCTGAAAATAGCTTGAACCGAGCAACTCAGCTCCGTTTCATGCGATCGCATGAGTAATGATCGTATGCGGAGACAAATTGGTTCCATAGTTTGATGTTGCTGAAAACCATAGACCTTGATCCACAGCATGTGTTTGCCATTCAAGTATATATTTTCCTGTGTGTTCATGTGATCGCATGAGTAATGATCGTACGTGGAGACAAATTGGGTTGCTGAAAACCATGGACTTTTTCAAAAGCTTGTGGCTAATTATCATCATTTACTAAATAAATAAGCGTTATTTTGGGAAACATTGAACCGAAAAGCAAACTCAAAACGTTACTAATCAAGTTCAAGAGTGCGTGATCACTGGCTCACTTCCATCGGTACTGAACGGTACTGCGTCCTTGTTATCTTAGATCTTCTCCGATGCGATCGAAGAACTAACCATCTTAATTTGGTCAACCAAGGGAAAATTGCGCTTCTCGAGAAGCAAATAATGTTTTGTCAATGTTATATTAAACTTTATCCAGAGGGAAGAAGGGCCAAATTTGTTGATGCCGCTACAACGAGGTACCTTTCAGGACAGCTTGCTGGTTTCGTCACAACAACGAATAGCAAGTTCTTGAAATAAAAACACCTTCTCAATTCGATAAAAATAGGTGGTGTGAAATACACAGTTGAGTGAAATACATGCTATACCACTCTTCGATTACATCATTTCATCATAATTTCATTTATCTATCACAATCTCGTATCTCATATATACATACACGTTGATTACTGGGGAAAATCAATCATTATTCATCAGGCTCCCGTTATTAATCAGTATGAAATCGGATACAGTACTCATTCGAATCTTTCACTAGGAAATCACAGTCAGTACTCATTTGGTTACCGTAATCAATTAATCAATGAAAAAATACGAAAAAGTGGACGGGGCTTCGAAAAAGTGAGCGGTGCTTCGAGCTGGCTCAGACAAACATTCGGAAGAAGGAAAGAGCCATCTCCAGCCCGAAGAAGCATGCGGCATTGGCGGGGAAAGCGCGCAGCATCACGGGCGTGAATCCCTGAAAGAAATGGGATCAATACAAATTTTAATTTAAAAATCAATCAATAAGTTATTGGCTGCAGTACACGTTCAGTTACCGTAATCATTGATAAGAAATAATAGTCATTCGAAACGAGTGGTAAAACATATTTTTGGAAACCACTTTCCACCTTGAATCATAGCAAAAATTCAAGATGTATCCTATAGCACGCTGTGAACACATAATTCAGTTGCCTATGGTACCTTGAACAGTCCCTTGGGTCCCTCCTCTCGAAGCACCTCCCTGAGCACGTCGCGAATACCGCCCGGATATTTGCCTGAAAAAAAACAAAAACAATAACAAACCAAACCAAAAAAACAATAACAATAACAAAATAACCCACCGTCGGCTGCGGTCTGGATGCGCGATTTGAGCACATCGAAGGGCATACACACGGCCCTGGAGAGGAATGTGATCGGAGATTTATTAACGGATTCTCGAGGAAAACCATTTTATTTCCCAGTGTTCATTATTTCCCTAAATTGTCAAAGCAAGAAATCGACTCATTGTCGAAGACTGACTTACTGTACAATACAATCCATATCGGTAAATGTTCCGAACAGGGTGATGCAAGTATAGTAGCCATTTTTCGAGTCTCAGTTTTTGGCTGGTGAGTAGTACGGTAGTACCCCATGACGGTACTACCGTACTACTCACCAGTTGGCCACACCGGCCAATCCTCCAGCCATGAGCGTCGCGCCGGGCGACAGCTTACCCGCGTTGCCTGCCAATTGCTGATTATTTAAATATTATTTTTTTAAATTAATTAAGAGACCGGATCGGTAATAATGGAGTACCCCCCGGACACGCTCCTACCGAATTTGGATTCTGATGCCCATACTCTAGTATTAGGAGGGGCTTGGCCGTGTAATACTCATATCGTGCTTTATTTCCAGATGTCTCGTTTCCAGTAGGGAAAAAGTGATTTTTAAGCTCAAAATGGTCAAAAATCATAATTTCTCAATGGGTAAAGATAGACTCAATTTTTCTTTTGCAACATATTTAGTGTGCCCGAAGGATGTAAAAAAGATATTTTGATCGAATATCACTCGCTTCTAAAATATCGAGTTTGAGCACATATTTCGGTTTTTCGAAGGTTTTTCGATTAAAAAGTCAGTTTTTCCCCTTGGAGCCAAACCGGACTATGTGCATCATGTAGTCCCTTGATATTAGTAATTAAAAATTTATTTGAGCGGGCATGTCGCCGTGCCCAAAATTAGCAGCATATGTGAGAGTGTGTCAAACTGCACGCTCTCGTTCGGCCTTTTCGCCTTCTAAAATTTAAAATTCTATCTAGACCATCCAATTTGAGTTGATATTATTAGATTTTATATTTACATTACTCACTGCAAACTTTGGGCCATTGCATTATCATTTTTATATAACACGTGAGCTGAATATCAGTATTCTCGAAATTCCGAAAATATACTTCCTGCTCTTTTCCCTCTTGCGATATTGACCTCCCATATAGGCAAGGAAAATTTTTATGTCATTTGCAGTCAAGTTAATCACAATTTAGATACATACTTGAAAGTCAATGACGGCCAAATTTTTCAGACCATGACCCGGGGTTCATGGTCCTCTTGCCAACTCGTCGATCCATGAACCCCGGGTCATGGTCAAAACACTTTTTTTCTCGAGGACCCAAACCACCATATCTAGAATCATTTACAGACTCTAAATAAACTAATTTTCGATATCGTATCCCGATCAAACATATTCGATAAATACCATTTCGGACCATGACCCGGGGTTCATGGGTATTCTGGACCATGAACCCCGGGTCATGGTCTGAAAAATTTGGCCGTCATTGACTTTCAAGTATGTATCTAAATTGTGATTAACTTGACTGCAAATGACATAAAAATTTTCCTTGCCTATATGGGAGGTCAATATCGCAAGAGGGAAAAGAGCAGGAAGTATATTTTCGGAATTTCGAGAATACTGATATTCAGCTCACGTGTTATATAAAAATGATAATGCAATGGCCCAAAGTTTGCAGTGAGTAATGTAAATATAAAATCTAATAATATCAACTCAAATTGGATGGTCTAGATAGAATTTTAAATTTTAGAAGGCGAAAAGGCCGAGCGAGAGCGTGCAGTTTGACACACTCTCACATATGCTGCTAATTTTGGGCACGGCGACATGCCCGCTCAAATAAATTTTTAATTACTAATATCAAGGGACTACATGATGCACATAGTCCGGTTTGGCTCCAAGGGGAAAAACTGACTTTTTAGTCGAAAAACCTTCGAAAAACCGAAATATGTGCTCAAACTCGATATTTTAGAAGCGAGTGATATTCGATCAAAATATCTTTTTTACATCCTTCGGGCACACTAAATATGTTGCAAAAGAAAAATTGAGTCTATCTTTACCCATTGAGAAATTATGATTTTTGACCATTTTGAGCTTAAAAATCACTTTTTCCCTACTGGAAACGAGACATCTGGAAATAAAGCACGATATGAGTATTACGAGGCCAAGCCCTTCCTATTACTAGAGTATGGGCATCAGAATCCAAATTCGGTAGGAGCGTGTCCGGGGGTGGGTGAATTTGCTACATTTTTACCGAGCAGCTCTCTTAATGTCTTTGAGATCTTTTCAAACCGTACCTTCTCCGGCGAACCTCTTCTTGAGATATTCGTACACGCACAGATACGCGGCCGAAGAGGGAATGTCTGAAGATTGGTAACGATCAAGCAAACAAATCAGTTTGCGATCGCTCAATTTCAAAAACTAAGCAATTTTCAATAGGACCGGCAGTTAAGCAAGCTACCGTATACCTCTGAGCAGCGTCGCCGCTGTGCCTCTGTAGATCGACGCGATTCCTCCCTGGAATCATGATTTTCATCAATAAAATCAGTTTGCGATCTGCAAATTCTAAAATTGTCCATTTCATGTAGAAATTTTCAATCCGTGACTACCGTATACCTGCTTGTACAGCTTCCGCACCACGTCAATAGGGCCGTCATAGTGCACGCCCGTGGGCGCGTGGCCCGCCGATTGCACCTGTGAATGGTGGTGTGTGAAAAAAACCATTCGACGATTCGCACATTTCAAAAATTTGGCCATTTTCAATAGAAACTTTCATCTCGTAAGCTACCGTATACCTGCAGCAGGCATTTGATTCTTTCTCCCGGCACCATCACCTCCATCAGAACTATCCTACTATGTTCTAGTGTGCTCAACCGCGACGCGTCTCCTCACGCGTCGCGGCTACCGTAATCCTCCTACCGTATACCTGGAGCAGGCACTTGATCCGCTCTCCCGGTACCATCACTGCCGCCATGAGAGCGCCAGCGATCATGCCCGAGTTCGCGTTCTGCAGCACCGTCATCTCCTCGTCTGAAGAATCGAAACTAGAGTCTAGTCTCGATTGCTCAACAATGGATCAACCGTCATCTCCTCGTCTGCAATTGTAGTATCGAAACTAGAGTCTAGTCTCGATTTTGCTCACCGGGGCACTTCTGCTGCTGTATCTTCTAAAACTCGAAACTACAGTCTAGTCTCGACTTTGCTCACCGGGGCTCTTTTGTTGGAGGTACTTGCCGATGGCGCAGCCGCCGAAGAAAACGGCGAAGAGCGGCGTAGATGCGACCAGAGGGGCGGACATGCCCTGAATATCAAAGATCAGAATGATATCTGAAATAATCTAAACAGTTCAAACTATAAAGATCAAAGATCAAACTACAACGATCACCTTGTAGAGCGCGAATACGCCCTCTTTTGCCATCGTCTGCTTGCAGCAGTCGAGTGCGCCTGCAAATTAATTAATTTTATTAGATATCTAATTATAATTTAAATAATACGCACAGATCACTATTTTACTTTCGAAAGTAGGAAACTTCGCGCTTCTTGCGTCCAATATCAGCCAATTCTGACTAGAGGCCAGATGTTTCGGCATGATAACAACTCAACTGTTTTTACACAACTAGGCACAGCAATCTGAGATCAAAGATCAAAGATCAAAAACACTTTCTTCACTCTGATCGCAGATCACTTTCCCAGATCACTCACCGGCGAACAAGGGTTTCTGGCCCGGTGCCGGCTTCGGCATCGTTTGTAAGCGCACCTGAGAAATTATACGAATTAAGAATTTTTAAGACCATAAATTCTACCATCGCCCTTAGATACCATTCCAATACTAGTGGTAAGACTTTGATACATTCGATTCTCAGCTACAACGATCAACCGTACTTTAACAGTGTCGAACGGTACTACCGAAATCATCAAAGTCATCAAAGCCGAAAAGTCAGTAATCGATTATCAGCTACAGTACCTTGACAGTATCAAACGGGTGTCCCACGAGGAGGATAGTACATGTGACCTACTGACCCCTTTCCGCCTACCGTATCCAAAAAGCCACACTCGATTCCTTCCTACCGTATCCCCTCCCTGACTACCGTACCTTAACAGTGTCGAAGGGGTGCCCGACGAGGACGGTGCACGTGCCTCCGACGCCTCCGGCCATGAAGTAGAGCACGACGTCGGACATGATTGGAGAGGCTGAGGTGATTGGAGAGAGGTCAAGGTGGTCTAAAAAATACATAGGCAATTCGGATACGATTGTAGTTTTGGTGGGCAATATAATGTTACAATTTAAAAACGGGTGGTATTATAGGCGATAACAGATGATAGTGAAAGTGAGCTAATATATTGAGTTCAACACCCATCCCAATTGTTGCCTGTGCGCGCGTGAGCGATTGAGAGCCGTAATCGGTTCTTCTAACCAGTTTTGTTCTTTTTGAAATATTCATTGATCACTAATATTTGCAAAGTCAATTTTAGCTTGAGTCCGGAGTTCGCGAGAAAGGTAATAGTGGCTGCTAATAAGGATGAAAACACAATACAAAAAAGTCCGAGATAATCTTAGGAAACGAGAGAAAGCAATTATACACATCTATCGATACCTAATCGTGAACGCACCCATTCGAATCACCACACCTGCCCGTCTCACTTGATCTTTGCGCGAGAGAAAGGCGAAAAGAAAAGGAGGAAATGATAGCAAGTGAAGGGACTTGCGACAAATGGCGGGGAGATCTCTTTCCAATCTCTCTATTCTCATCGATGAGAGTTACCGCGCACCCCCTTCATGAAGAGCGTAATGGCAAAGGACGCCTCTCATTTCAATGATCGGTGCGCAATTCTATTCATGAAGAATCATTCGCGCGCCTTTGCGAGAGCAAATAAAGGATGCACTCCCATTCTACTCTTTCCACCCCTAATTCTTATCAGTACAACTGCCCCGTCAAATTTGATCTTGCGAGAAAGAAAGGCGGGGAAGAAAATGGTGGAATGCGAGTAAGAAACGAGTGGGGGGTGAAAGTCATCATTACAAAATCGGGTACTTCTTCGATTTTTGCCCAGCCTTTTCTCTTAAAGTATCCCCTCCCTATCATTCTCATTCCCTACTCTAATGAACATTTATTGTCCGAGATTTGTTGTTGCCCGGGCCAAAAAACAGAAGATGTTCTCAAAGGGAACGTTCATTCACTTTTTGCACCTATTCCGGAACAATCCCGAAGTGTCACGATTTTGTCCCGTTGAGTGCCGTTTTGTCAATCCTGTTAAAGTCTCTAGGCATGCGTTCGTTAGCAAGTTTTGTTTCTGAAACAAGCAAAGGTGGTCTCTTTGTTATTGTCACGGTCAAATTCCGATTTCTTGTAGGTGCTGATTGTTCTTTTGTCACTTTTTTAACTGACATTGTGAACCAGTTCTATTTGTACGTTTTGCCCCTGTCTCGAACAGTGAACGCTTATGGTATAAATTTATCTACCAGTTATCAACATCAAACTAGACATAAAAAATAAGAGAGCCTAATGGGTCACTATCCACGATGCTCGACTAGAGCTATACTGGAAGGGCTGAAAAGAGGGAGAAGGACAAACACCTCGCTTTCGCTTTTTGGGCGTACAACTAGAGAGACGGGAACAAGTAACCTTTGCCGGTGCTGGGCGACACATTGTCTGTGAAAAAAGTGTAACCCCAATCCTAACATTTACACTAACAAATATCTCTCAAATGTTATGAACAACGTCTAGTTTGACAATATCCTAGAAAACGAGCGGCGAAAAACGGAGAATATGTACATCTGCATCCGTTGAAAACAGCTTTTACAATGGAGTGCATTTAGTTCGTCTTGTGAGACGTTGATCGTTGGCATGACGGTTGATGACACTGGTGTTGTTCGCTTCTGAAATGATAAGGAAATTTGAATGCCCTTCTTGTTTGCCTCCCAGTGCCTCAAGAAAAGGAAAAAAAGAAACTTTTTAAAAGATTTTATCTCAGCTGATTACCTATATCCGCATTTCGAGCTTCCTCGGCTCGTGTCACGACGGGCGTTTTAGCCGCAGCCTTGGCGCGCGCACAAGCCGCCTCTTGCTCCTTCACGTATTTGTAGAAGTTGAGAGTTACCTGAGCGAGAAACGTCGATAGTAGCTCTTTTGGTGCTTTCATTATACAAAATAAGATTTATTTTATGCAATATGCTCTTGGTAAAGGCTTGACTTAAAAACCCAGGCAAGTTTAGCGTATTTCACTCATTATCGGAAGACAGCAAAGAAGCAGTCATTGATAAATTACCACTTAAAATTATATGTACCGTCTGTTCGGCCCATTGTTCAAATCATAATTCAAACGTCTTAATTGCTGCTCTATAGACGTACCGATAATTTCCAGGAGAGTACTGTCAGTACAACATCAGCAATGACCCAGAGGTCATGCCACTTCTTTGATTTATCTGCAAAACAAATTTACTAAAATATCTACTGAAATATGGGCTCTGTTACAGTAAAAAGGTCCCATGCCGATAAAAAGGTCCCATGACGATAAAAAGGTCCCATGACGATAAAAAGGTCCCATGCCGATAAAAAGGTCCCATGACGATAGAAAGGTCCCATGGCAATAAAAAGATCCCATTGCGACAAAAAAGCGACTCCAGTAGTTGAGTTGAAGTCCTCACTTCCGAAATGAGCGAAACGCCTCCCTAAGCAACGAGTTTTGCCTAAGCGGCCTAAGCAGCCTAAGCTTTTTTCGATATACGTAAAGTGATTATCCAAGCATGGCAAAAATGTTTTATTGTAAAGCCAAAGTGACTTAGGCATTTTTTTGAGAACATCGAAAGGCTTAGGCTGCTTAGGCCGCTTAGGCAAACTCGCTGCTTAGGGAGGCGTTTCGCTCATTTCGTTCGTGAGCATTGTCACTAAAATACTGGAGTCATGGGACCTTTTTATCGTCATGGGACCTTTTTATCGGCATGGGACCTTTTTATCGGCATGGGACCTTTCTATCGTCATGGGACCTTTTTATTGGCATGGGTCCTTTTTACTGTAACAGAGCCGAAATATGTGTAATAGATAACGAAGAAAGTAAAGTGGTGATCATTATTTTTACCCGCCTAGGGGAGTACACCGGAAAAGTCATTTCGAACACGTACCATCGAATCCCAGAAGGTAAGAAAAAACGTTGGTCATGAGCATATTCTTTCCGGTGAATAGGGCAATAGAAGCCAAAGCGAGAGCCTGAACAGGAGACAATGTTTTACACAAGTATTCGAACTGCCTTAGATTCATGTATTTCCTCATCGGAAATAGAGGTCTGTTACTCAATACCAGGCATTCTAGTACCGAATGAGATCGGAAAGGTTACCTGGATAATTATAAGAACGACGATGGTAGGGCGATTCTCCTTAAAAATAACGATTCAATTCAAAAATAAAAACTTTTTCAATACCTTTAAGAAAGCGAAAGCCATCATGCTGGGAAGGACAACCGGAATCGGAATCAAGTGAGCAATGTGCCAATTATAGTGTGTTCTGTAACCTTTCGCTTAAAAAATCGAATAAGTAAGAACGTACACTAAACTCCATATCAAACCAACGCCGGTGAAGAAGGAAACTACTGTAGCGCACATGAATTCCGTCTGAAATTTGGCCGTTTTTCAGTAAAATGACAACGATCATACCTTCACGTGCATTCTTTTAAAGATATGGGCGGCAGTATATTCAGCAATAGATGCAGCCGCAGACGATATTTTTTGTTGGACAAAAAACCGACTTTTTATACCACTGGGGGAGGAGTGCGCGATATTTCGGCATCTTTCTTCATTGTTTATCTCGTTGGCTGCCAAACAGTTAGTAAGCAGCATTGATCAAAATGGAAGTGTGACCAAAGGTACGGAGGTAAAGCGCATCTACTTAGTGCTGACGATCCGAGGTCGTCTCTTCATTACATGTATACTCTCGCTCGCTGATCTCTCGATTGGACGAAGGTAATGGTAAAGATAAGGTTGCATCGACAATCAAAGTGATATTAGATTCATCAAGAGACGAAAGGATAGGCCGGATACGGGATTAGGCGAAGAGTGAAGAGAACAATGTACGTATTTGGCTTCATCGCTTACTCATTGGTCACAATAAATACAAACTTTGCGCGCTCATATCCATTGAGATCATTTGCGAACTCGTCCTGTTACTAACTATCAAGATCTTGAGTGGTCGTTTGTCAAAATCGTTACGAAAGCGGAACATCGAGCGAATCGAAGCTCCGTCTCACGTTTCATGACCAATGACTGTTATTTTAAACTGTGAGGATCATTAATAATTAATCTTATATATTACGGACTATCAATTTAGCGTGAAACATATTTGAGAAAATACTTGAATCATTGCATTTTCAGTGTTCGCCCTGCAGTTCAAGTATCGAATTTACGAAAAAAAGTCATTTATACAGAAACTGTAATACATTCGTTTCGAAGGATCTCTTATTTGCCAACGACGGCGGGTCCGTAGGCAGAGACGGGAACTGCAGCGGGTGTAGCCCAGGGATAGGCGGAGCCTGCAGCAACTGCAGCAGGAGCGGCAGCCCAGGGATAGCCAGCTCCGAAGGGATATGCAGCAGGCGCGGCAAGGGGAGCTGCAAGAGCGACGGAGGGTGCAGCAGTCACTGAGGTCACGACCGGTGCAGCAGCTGAAGCAAAGGGAGAGGCGGCGAAGGGGAAACGGACGAAGGGAGAGGCTGCGGCGCCGTAAGGGTATCCAGCATAGGGGAGACCGGAGTAGGGGAAGCCGGCATATGGGAAGGGTGCTGCAACCACGGGGGCTGCTGCAAGGACGGGAGCTGCAGTTGTGGCGAAGATCTGACGTTCAACGCGCTCGTCCGCACTGAAAATTACGTTCAATCCATAAAAAAACGCCGAATGAAGAAATACTAATTATTACAAAAATAAAAAAATTCTCACCCGAATGCAGTGACCATGACACAGGCGGCGAGCAGAACGAATCGAGCCATTGAAGATGAGGAAGGAACAACCAAGTTGATAATTGGAAGGGCTCAAGGAGCACCTTTTATACGCCGTTCGCATCGGGTGTTCCACCCTCAAGGGCACCGTGCAAAAAGCGATGAATTTCCACATTGCGGAATGGTCTCTTCGTTTTGTGCAATCTCTTATGGGTTAGAGAAATGCGTACGCGCAAATCAACGGTGACCGTTAGCGCGCAAGTTTAGAGGCCAAATAAACGCCAAAAGCGTGTGTGATCGCCAGTTTTCAACATCACTTCCTGGTTTTGTTTGATGCAACTTGCTCTGATTACTGTACATTTGTACTTTATAAAATTAATTAAAATAGACAAGACATTCACCGAAGAATCAGATATTGTACAAACAGTCTCAACTCGCAGGGAAAATTTAAATCAGATCATTCTTTTCAGATTTCTAAAAATTCTTTTCTTTATGTGAGACTAAGTTGTTCATCTTTTTCGAGAATCGTTTGAAAAGAATGACCTCAGATTGTACCCACATCATCTCATCAATAGAACGGCGAGACTGGGTGCACTTTTTCTGACGGCATTGAACGATCAGCGGCGGTGCTTTGCACAACGCGATGATTGTAGCAGTTTCCGGGCCAAAAATAAACCGAAATGGTGATCACAAATCGTACTCTAGTCTGGGCAGATCTGTGAAATTTCGGTGACGATCATAGCAAATGCACAGCAAACAGCTGGCCGTACCAGTGGGTCCCACCTTGCGTTGTCTTACGACTGTAAAATCGCTTGACGTGGATACACCTTTACCTTTACCATGGCAAATGCACAGTCACCTGGAAACCAGGGTCGTTTTACCAAAAATAAATTCATTTCGCCATGACGTAATCTTGCATGAGCCGCCGTTGAAATTTAATGTTCCTAATGTGTTCATGCATTATGTAAAGCATAGGTAGGGGCCACAAGCTCCGCCCACTTTCGTCTGACATGATTTCGCGAAAAAGCGAGAAAGCAAAAGCGCAAGCTTCATTCTCAACGAAATCTCTCGATCGAAGTTGCTCTGGATAGCTAATACGGTCCCGAATCGATTGAGTACTGCCCAAAATTTGCATATCAACACTAATTAGGTCAAATTTGCATTTAAAAGAAGGGAATAGGTCGTTTTGAAGGGTTCCCATGTGAAAGTTTTATTTGGGCAGTAATTTTTCTGCTAATTCGAATATTTTAGGAATTTTAGAGAAAAAATTAGATTTTTTATCATGCGTTAAAAGGGTGCGCTTTTTGTTTGAAGATGCGCGGGGGGAGGCGAGCGAGAGAGCGGGAGGAGGGAGAGAGACACACGCAAATTAGGCTCCGCCCCCTTCCCTCTCGTCTCGCCTTTCCCCTCTCTTCCCCAGTGCGTTCCGCGCGTACTTCTCGAGCTGTAGCGCGCCTCAGAGAAAAGATATCGACTGACAGCAAAAAATATGATGTTATTGGGTCCATGAGGGATAGTTTGAACATACTTTTGACTCCATAGTGGAAAATCGTCTACCTGCGTTGTGGAACCTAAGCATAGGTCGCCATGCTTCAAGGGCACGCACATTTCAACAACGAACTGTGGCTTAATATTCATTATTTTCTATGAAGAAGAATGCAAGGCTTTATTATCGAATCAAAAAATTTTCACATAATAATCACATCGTGAAACATGGATGAATACTGTCAGCTATTTCAGATTTGAATTGAAAGAAACAGCGACCTTTCTTGACTCATTACATAATTGTTCTAGAAACATTTTACTACGCCATACAATGTTCGCACTAAGAATTTCACTTCAACTGGAAGCTTCGTTTCACCAAAACGGTTGCACTTCTCCACTATCTACCCACTATTGCTGACCTCGCCTTCTTATCGAGTTATTTCCACCCTTGAGGTATGAAGTTGTTGAGCGTTCGCTATGGAAGATCTGTCTTTCTGTCGTTTTGCAATACTCTCTCGTTTCTCTGACTTGCAAGAGATAACTCTAAATAAAGAGACGCAAAGATTGCTCCCGGTCGCCTATATAAGCCGACCTGAGGGCATTGATGATCATCAACTTGGTTGTTCCTTCTTCATCTTCGCCCTTGCAGCTGCAGCTCCTCTTGCCGCGCCTGCTGCATATCCCTTCGGAGCTGGCTATCCCTGGGCTGCCGCTCCTGCTGCAGTTGCTGCGGGCTCCGCTTATCCCTGGACTGGACCCGCTGCCCTTCCCGTCTCTGCCTACGTACCCGGTGCTGTCGTTGGCAAATAGGCGATCAGTAAAAACGAATGTGTTGTACTTTCTGTATAAATGATAAATGTAAAATGTAACACTTCATCTATTTAGTCAAATTTGCATCATGTGAAATTGCAATCCAGAAGTTTTCGAGATGTGTGCTTACCAGAAATTATTTTGAAAAAATGATCGAGTGAGTTTGCTGGAACGGCCATTATGCATACGATCCCATGAAGATTAGATGAATGATTCGGTTCAAGATTTTTTCCGCTTCACGGTACATGGTTGAGAAACGATCACTCGAGATCTTGATTGTTAGTAACGTTCGCAAATGATGTCAATGGATCTGCGCGCGCAAAGTTTGTATTTATTGTGACCAATGAGTAAGCGATGAAGCAAAATACGTATACTGTTCTCTTCACCCTAGAGTTCGAAATACAGGCAATCGTCTCTTCATTTCGCATACTCTCTCGCCACTCTGACCGGTGAGATAGCACGCCAAATGAGACGATTACCCGAATTCCGAACTATACTTCACTCTTCGCCTAATCCAGTTTTTCCGGTATAAGCACTATTCGTCTCTTGACGACTGTAAACTCATTTCAACAGGGGGGAAGCGTTGCCTTACTTTTGCCTAATCGAAAGATCGGCAGTAGGCGAGAGTGCTCATGAAAAGAGGAGACGACCGGCACCCACAATTTTCATGGGGCCCCATAACTAAAACAGAACCGAGATGGTTAGTAATCAGCAGTGATCAAGAGGTAAGTGTGCGACCAGCGGTTTTCGGGGTCACGCGTATCTTCTGAGTACTCACTATTCGAGTTCATCTCTTCATTTCATGCGCACTCTCGTGGCGATCACTTGATTTGGCCAAGATACAAATAAAGTTACAATTTTCGTTCCTCTCTGGGTCAGTTGATCTTGTGAGCATTTTTTTCGTTTCTGATTGAGGAGGGAAGAGAGTTTAAAAGGGTTCTCTCTCACTTCTCCAATCAACCATGAAACTACTATTGATCTTACTTCTTCTCATACCATTGTAAGTTATACGATCTACATTATCTGCACTGATCTAATCGATCCCTCTACCGTACTCCATCTCTTTCTTCTCTTCAGTGTAATTTGTCAACAGAAGGCAGTTCATGCTCGTCGTCTGGCTGCCTCCTCTCAAGTGATCAAAACTCTCTCTACTCGTGCCTCTCCAGATACTCGTCCTCCCATCAGAGGTCGAAAAAAGTGATAATACAAGTAGAAAGGGAAAATGATCATACCTTTCCTATCCACTTATGCTCTAACCAACTTATTCCCCTCTTTGTGTGTCCCTATTTCAACCATTTTTCTTCCACCCTTAATCCTCTTCATTTCTCCATTTAGATTCTGCTGATCACTCTTCAATTGTTGTTCTCACTTCTCTCTTTATCAATAGTATTGAATGGGATACTCCGAATGGAGCTGTGAGTCGCCTCCTCCCTTTCATCCCCTCTAGCGATTGATTCCATCTCACGTTGCTCGCTTTTTGCATTCATAATAGCTACGGGGCGTTAATTGTCAGTGAGGGGGTCATGTAATGCCAATGCTCCCTTCCCCCTTCCTCCCTCCCCACTACCATGCTACATCCTGAGTACTCCTAATAGACAGAAAGAAAATTGATTGCAGGAAGTAGATCTTTATCTGAGACAGCAATGGGAGGATTCTCGTCTCTCTTACGATGTCGATCCAAGGGAAGATCTCGATGAGGTATTTATCACACTTTCTTTTCTTTTTTTAAAATATTGAGTGATCCTCACTGAATAGATCACGGAAGAAAGTAGAAAAAGAGGAAGTAATCAAAGCAAGTAATTTGAATCTATATTGGAAAGAATTTGCAATGTTATCTTAATTTCAGCTGGTGGAGGGATGAGAGAGATCAACGTCATTCATTGCAGATAACTCTTCCTGACTCAACTAAAATCTGGGTACCGGATACCTTCATCACTACTGGAAGGTAGATTGATCAACAACCCTCTCCCTATCTCTATCAATTAATCAATTGAAGGGAAAAGAAAGTGGATGAATCTCGTAGAAGAACCGTCGTTGAACCAACGGGACACGTAAGAAGCAATGAAGAGTAAGATAATAAATATTAAATTAAACCTTCCCATAGAGTTTAAATCGTCAAAGAAGTATCAATGATTTGATGAGTACCGTACATAATTGAAGTGATTTTCAGACGAGTAGTAATGATCACTCCCTCAACTTCCTCATCATCTCCCTTCTCTCCAACTCGTACTCTCACTATTCGTATCTCATCATACAAATATCCTGTAGAAGATGTTATCTATCTCTGGGCCAATTCTCCTCCTCTCGTATCTCCCGTTGAAGTTCGTTAATAATCTCTTAATCTACCGTATTCCTACCGTATCAAGGTCTCTTCTTCCCTTCTCGAAGGACCTCTTCAATTCGATCATGCCGTTGCTGGTGAATGTGATGGCAACGACACAACTGGTGATATACATTATCTTCCTTCTCATTCTGCAGCACCATTTCCGCTTCAATCAATATGCCATTCAGGATCGTATTCGTGTATCGATGTTGTCGTTACCTTCAAGGCTTCCTTCTGGAATTCCTTCGGCCGATTCTTCCTTCCTACCACTCTCTTGGTTGGTCGATTGAATATTGCATTCAGCAGTCTAGAAATATGAGAGATTGATAATACTCTTCTCAGGTAATATTCTCATTCCTTCATATGTGGCTTCATCTATCATGGTCTGTTCCTCGTTCATTCTCTGCAGTTATTCCATTCACAATCTTTGCTTTTCTCTTCGTGAGTACCGTATCCCCATCCTCTTACCGTACTCTTCTCTCCAGCTCTTCCATTCTCCTAAACCTCATGAATCGTGTTGGCTTATCTTCTGTCTTCTTCTCACTTTCCTTTCTCTTCTCGAGTATTTTATCATTCTGTGCTGTGGAGTGAGAGGGTGAGTATTCTCTTCTTCCTTCTCTCTATGATATTCCATCTCAGAGAGACACGTCTTCCTAACTGCACGGAGGATGCAGCTCAAAGGGCTCAGCTGGTCACAAATGCTGTGAGTGTTTCATATCCCTTCCTCTATCCTCCATCCTTCATCTTCTCAGAATGGAGATGCCACGACTACTTCATGTACTGCAACTCGTTCTCCAGTTGATTCAATTGGAAGAGTTCTTTTCCCTCTTCTATTCATCATTGGAACTATTCTCTTCGCTTTCCTCTTCTATAGATCATCTTCTCATCTCCATAAGCTTTAGAATCGTATTCATAGTCTTAATCAACAAACATAATCAACTTACATAATCAAAGCAATCTCTCGCGTGCCTTACTCATTCTTTCATTACCAGAATATGTTTATCACATTTTGTAAATTATCAGAAATTGATAAACTTCGTTTTTTTCAGCAACAACATGGATGCATCGTACATACTGAGAATGAACATCAATGACTTCACAAGAGAAATTAGATATGAGTTGTGCGTGAGCACCATTTCGGGTTATTTTTAACCCGGAACCTGCTATCCACCTTCTTACGCAATGTACCGACGTTGCTCGTTCATTGCCATCAGAAAAAGTGAGCACAGTCTCGTCGCTCGATTATCTGCCTGTTTTGGGTGCAATCTGAGTTCATTCTTCTGAGAAAGTCGTAAACAGACATCGAATATTCCCCCGCATCAATATGAAAGTCGTGCAATTTGGCACTAATATTTCAGATATCCTTGCGATTTTTCAAACACCGAAGTCAATTATGAGCAACGATGCTGGCAGCCAAACCTAGGAAATGATCTGGAAAATTGCCAGTCACACTCTTGGATTGCTCGGCCTCTAAACTTGCGCGCGAACGTTTGCCGACGATTTCCGCGTTTTCTTTTCTCTGACTAACAAGAGATTACACAGTTCAGAGAGACCAGCGCGCTATGTGGAAATTTATCGAGTATTACGTTGCCCTTGGGCGCCGAATACGCGATACGAACGGTGTATAAAAGCTGCTCCTTGAGCCCTTCAAATCATCACTTTGGTTGTTCATTCTTCATCTGCAATGGCTCGTTTCGTGTTTCTCGCGGCCTGTGTCATGACCACTGCATTCGGGTGAGAATTTAAGAGATTATTTCGTCGTCTTTTTTGGGTAGAAGTGTATATTAATGCGTAAGTACGAGATATTCTTCGCTATTTCATCATCTATTTTTTTCAGTGCGGACGAGCGCGTTGAGCGTCAGATCTTCGCAACGACTGCTTCTCCTCTCGCTCTCGCAACCGCTTCTCCCGTCCTTGCAGCAGCCCCTGTTGTGGCAGCACCTGCAGCAGTCGCAGCACCCTTCCCCTATGCCGGCTTCCCCTACTCCGGTCTCCCCTACGCTGGATACCCCGCTGGATACCCATATGACGGCTATCCCTACGGAGCCTCTCCCTTCGTCCGTTACCCCTTCGCTGCATCTCCCTTTGCTGCAGCTGCTGCACCGGTCGTAACCTCAGTGACTGCTGCACCCTCCGTAGCCCTTGCAGCTGCAGCAGCTCCCCTTGCCGGGCCTGCTGCATATCCCTTCGAAGCTGGCTATCCCTGGGCTGCCGCTCCTGCTGCAGTTGCTGCAGGCGCCGCCTATCCTTGGGCTGCACCAGCTGCATTCCCGGCTGCATACCCTTGGGCCGCTGCTCCGCTTGCCTCATCCACTTACGGAAACCAGAAGCTGTCCATTGTCCAAGCCAACTAAGCGAAGAGCATCGAACCAATTGTGTTAACTTTTTTCTGTATAAACGAACTTTCTATTCGAGTTTAAGTCGATTACGCACATGCAAATCAACAGACACTTAGACATTTCCGCATTCTTCCACTAATCGGATTGAGTCATCCGACCAGCTTCATGGAATTCGAGGATCTGTGGATCTTGGCACGCAAAAGGTGTGGCTTGATACCGATCACATCTAATCGGGAGATCTAGCGCTTCCTCATTTCAAGGTTGCATTTCACCGTCAATTTACTGACCGCTACCCTAGCGCCATCAACGGATTGCGAACCGCAATGAAATCGGCTATTCAGCTCTCATTCCTCTCTCGAAACTCTTCTCATTCATTAGCCACTCCGGTTCCACTTCGCATTACTTCTTTCGCCCGGCTACTCGCTGGTTCCGCTTAACCCTCATACCTTAGAAACGAAGAGAGATTAAAGGTTTTGAAGAGGCCATCGACCTTTTTCCGCACAGTACAAAACGATAGCCACCACGGCTTTTTCAGTTCTGAGAATTTAGAGGCAGCCGGAACCGATAAGAGAGATAGGAAACCTATCACTGCTGTCTTATCTCGAAACTTTATCTGCCCCTCTCACTCTAGCTGTTGCCGCAGCGCGTGTGACACTGACATTGATCTGATTGCGCAGTTCCTGGTCTAGCTTTATTTCAATTGTCGATAGTCGTAAATTACTGTATCTTGAGCTACCGTTATCCTATTACGAGCCAAGGCTCGTTAACTGATCGCTTTTTTGTTGTTAGTTTTTACCTCGTCTCGAGCTTCTGCCTAATTGTCTTAACTTTTTCAATCGTCTACCGAATTTAGCCTACCGTAACCCTACGAAGGATCGCAAACTGACTATTCCAGATGATCCGGTTACTGGCGCCGCTGGCGTTCGTCTCACTTGGCCTTGCTGCGGAGCAGGCGCAAACGTGAGTTCGGACTACCGTACTCCTACCGTAACCAGGCTACCGTAACCAGATCTTTTCCAGTCAGGACCCGGGCACCTTCGTGCAAGCACCCCTGGCCTCGCTGCAGCAACCGGCGCAGTACTTCTTCCCTCAGCAGCTGCAGCAGCCGTCATTTGCCGGCGTGCAGCAACAGCAGCAGTATGTGCAGTACCAGGTGGACATTTTGTGTTGACAAGGGGCTGGTTTGGATTTGTTTTGAAGAGACTGCCAACTGCAAAATCGATACTCATGCTGACTGCTCGCCTTTATTGTATTCTGTCGATATCAGTAGTCAACATAAATTGCAGCCCCAGCCTCAACAACAACAACAGTTCTTCTATCCTCAACAGCAAGCAGCGACTCAGCAGCAACAGTTCTACTATCCGTTCCAGGTATCCCTTACAGCTCTTACGTGTCCTTACGTCCCAGGTACTCTTGCGAGATGTCTAGTAATATTTCAGAAAATCTTGCTGAGCTTTGCGTAGATTCGGCTCTATTCTACTTTTTTCCATTTTTAGGGACCACTCACTTTTGAGGGAGCCCAACTGGAAGATGCATTAGTCTATTAGTCGTCATATTCCCATAAAATAATCTTCCAGCCCTACCAGCAGCTGCAGTACGCCCCTGTTCCCCAGCCCGCCTTCCAGATGAGCCCCAAGCTCACGATTCCTACTGGACTGCTCAGGTACATATTTCAAGGCTCACTAATACACACTTTGCATTCTTCTCTTGGCTACGGCACCATCATTGCCAGGTTAAGTTAACGGTATTTCACTGTCAGAAAGCACATCAACACTACCTCCGACGAGCCCTCAGTCTTTGCCATGTCGTACAACCCGGAGACGGGAGTGAAGGTGGCAACGATTAATGGAAAGAAGGTGCGAGATTGCACGTATTTGTCGTTCGTATAGTTACAAAAAGGGAGCAGCGATGAAATTTTTTTTTAAAATAATCTTCACCATAGAAAAAAAAGAATGACCAATAATTTTCTTTCATTGTCAAAATTAAATTTTTGTGAGCAAACTATTAGTTTGCGCAAGGTATGTTTTAGATAAATAGCATTGTTGATTTTTTAGTGTCGGGACGGATGGTGCAGTGATCGAATCCTTGATCTTTTCATCTTCCGCCCTGACCGGAAAAATCATTTGTCAAAAATATTCAAGTAAACGAAAACTGTGTTTCTAGAGGAAAGGAATTCGCGTGGAAGAAGTGGGTGTTGAAAATCACCCGTGTAAAAATAATAACGTTTTCTAGATCAAGATCAAGATAAAGATCAGTAATTTTCTTTTATTTTCTTGAGCAAACCATTAGTTTGCACAATATATCTGGGGGATATCTATGTTTCACGATTTTATGATAAAGAGCATTGCACTCCTTCATCAGTGTCAGCAAGATGAAGTATATAAAAATAGATATCAAAATCGAAGCAATCTGAGCAGCAACAAGTATGGAATTTGTGTGGGCGTGGGTGTTTAGTAGGGTTAACCGTTCGGAAATCGGAAAGGACGAAACTCAACCGGCAAAATCACTCTCTTTCCGGAATGAGAGTCGATCAATGGACAATGGAGTTTCGGACAAAGGAATAGTTTCGGAAGAGTTTCGGAAAGTCCATTGTTCGACTCTCATTCCGGAAAGAGAGTGATTTTGCCGGTTGAGCTTCGGCCTTTCCGATTTCCGAACGGTTAACCCTAGTGTTTAGGGTGTTGATGGAGTTTCCATTTCGCATTTCTCTTTTGCAATCAATCTCCGCTCGGCATTGCAAGCAATCGAATGATATTGCGCTCCTATTTAGAGATAGGAACCGAAATTTTTCCCCGATGGGAGTAACCAGTACGGGTCGTCAAATCGTCAAAATAAAATGCATCATCAGTTCGAAGCAGTATGCATAAAATATGATGCAACATTATTTGTAAAAAAAAAGCATTTTAAAAATATTAAGGCTAAATAACTAAGGTGTTCGCTTACAAGCAGCGCTTCCCGGGCGCGCCCAAGGAAGACGTTGAGATCGTTGAGAACGGAGACGTCAACACTTCCGGAAGCCCCGTCGTTGTACGTGTCTCAAGACTTCTTTGACCGTCTAAATCCCAATTTACTGCACAACGTAGAGTTATTGAGATTTGAAGAATTTATGTTATTTTTGCGATAAACGGAAATTGGTTCTGAATTTTATATTACAATCTGAAGAATGAAATTAATTACAGGTCGCCTCGACCACCGAGAACGAGGCAGGAGAGAAGACGAAGAATGTGTGGTTCGATGATAAGGAGGATCCGATGGTCAAGATCGAGAAGGTGCCGAATAGAGATAGAGAATCTCGTCATTTCGAGTGCTCTCTCGCCCCTGTAGTCAGTGTGAAAGACTTGTAAACAGGCCAAAAAGTGCTCCAAAAAGAGTTTTGGAATTGGCTCGGTTATGTTTCACCAATCGCCAATAAGCGCTGCCTCTGGCTTATTGCAATCCCTCCAACCCTCCTTGAAATAAAAATACTCTTTTGCGCACTTTTGCTCATGACGGTTTTTTTGTTCTCAGGAGCCCGTAGCCGGTGCTGCTGTCGCCACCACCACCGTCGACCCGAGCCTGCCCGTCGTCAGCCAGGACGGCGACGAGACGACCACTGTCGCCTCGACCACCGAAGCGACGACCACTGCAGCAGCTGCGGCTGCTGCAGCGGTCGCCGCTGGCGTCGTCACCGTGACGCCGGTGCCCGTCGTCGCTGACGCTACAGCGTCGACGACGACAGCCGTGCCGGCTGCAGCAGTAGACGCGGTGGCCACCGTCACCCCCGCCACTACCACCGTTGCGCCTGTTGCCGGTAAGCAATTGCGAACCGCCCTCATAGTCATGTGTTTTTGGCACTTGCGTGTTTCATTTCACATTATCTTTCGTGATAGGGATGTAGAGAAAACATGCAAACTGAGAATAGCCTTGTAGGGTACCAACGTCGGTACCGTAATCGGAACCATGATCCCATTCCAGCCGTCTCCACCACGCCGGCCTCTCCTTCGGAAGCATTCTTCGCCGCGCAGAATCCGATGTACATGAACAACGTGGCCGCCTTCTCGGCGCAGTACCCGCAATACTTCCCCACGCGATTCGCACAGAAGGTTCGGGGATTGGGTTCCATGGCTCCTGGTTCTGTGGTTGGGTGGCGTGGTACCCGAAAAAAATCAAAAAAAATCTTTGTCTCAACTTTTACTGTCGGCCTTGCCTTCTGTTATGTTTCACAACGTGTACACCATCACAATGGAAATCATTTATTCGATTCTTTTTGCATGCGATATTCAACAATCAAAAAATAATATATTCACAGCCTTTCTCCGCGCCCCAGTTCCCTGCCGTTGCCCAACCTCAATTCGCACCCGCCACTTTGGCGCCAGTCGCAGGATATCAGGTAGGCATAGCTCACCAGATACCAGTAGCCTTTCTGGTACGTAATCGGTTCCAGAAACAGAACCAGATCCGGAACCAGAACCGCTATTTAGCTACCCACCGCCTCGCTGGTCGCCGGCTCCGGCCTCTCCGCCGTGCATCCCATCTACGCGCAGTCCGCCATCTCCACCACGCCCGTGCCCCAGGTATGGCACTGAGTGGAGCATGGTGCCGATCCAGTGGAACCATGATCTTGGTACCGAAACAAAGGGGCCATAGCACCATTCTGACTGGTACCAAACATGTGGAACCACGATCTCGCTTGCAGGTCCTGCCCCAGTACATCGCTCGTCCCATCCCGGTAGCTGTTGCTCAGGTATCTGATCCGATCATGAACTTTTCATTTTAATCAGCAAAAAACTGATATTTAAACACCACCCTGTATTTATGAAGACTAATCAATTTCTCCATTGCAGCCCCGCCCGGTCTACGTCGCCGTGCCCACTGCGCAGGCCACGCCCGTCCCTGTTGCTCAGGTATCGATCGTATGATTTCTTATGGCAATCCGCAATTCAGGCCCAAGTCCAGTATCTCCAATCGACCGCCGCGCCCGTCCAGCAGCAGTACCTGTCAACGGTGAGGGAAAATATAGATAGGACATTTTAGGCTATCAGGAAGACGTCTCTCGTGCTCTCTCGTCGGTCAGACAGCACACGGAAGAAGCTCCTCTTGTCTTTATTTATTTAATTACTATTATATTTTTCATTAATAATTATAATTAATTTGCAGCCCGTCCCTCAGCAGTATGTGCAGCCGCAGCAGCCTCAGGTAGGTAGCGAAATTAATGAAATGGAAATAATGATATTATTCCTCAGTACAAGTGTTTCAGTTGTGGTACACACAGATAACATTTTACACAACGATCTTGCATTTTACTATGAATGTGTTTCACAATGGGACATTTAAATAAACAATCTACAATAGCTCCCCAGTCTTCGAGAATTATTAACTAACACAATCGAATATCAGTTCGTGCAGCAGCCGCAGCAACAGTACTTGCAGCCTACCAGCACTGCCCAGGTGGATATGTCACGTTTTTTCAAACCAACCAACAACCAAAATATAGAATTGTCTTCTGAAAATTCAATGTGAAAAACAATTTATTGTTATCTTTGCTATTTATCTATTTATCAAATTGCTATCTATCGTTATTTATCTTTGCAGCCCGTGCAATACGTCCAGCCCACGACAGTCCAGCCTCAGTACGTCCCTCAGCCTCAGGTATCATTATTTTTAATATCCACTGAGATATGTTGTTTCAGTGGCAATTTCAATTCTAGCTTACGTACAACATCAAAATCTTTCGCGTTCGTTTGTTCCCGTCTCGTTGTGACATTTAATTATGGTTATTAATTTATTAAATAATGACATTTTGCAGCCCACTGCGCTCCCGCAGCAGCCTCAATACGTCCAGCAGCAGGTAGGAATTATCGATTTCTTTTGACCTCCTCATTTCACACACTCCCTCGTCGATCAGAGCCGCGGGAGTTGCGTGAATTCAAAATGAAGAGAGTATAAACTTATGTTTAAAATAGTGATGACGTCATCATTGCAGCCCGTGCAACAGCAGCAGCAGCTGTATCTGCAGCCTCAGCCCCAGGTTTGCCAATTCGCTCTTGATTTGAAAATTATCTTTTGATTCTGGGTGCTGGCCAACAATCGGATCAGTAATGTTTCATTCAGAGCCTTTAATGAGAGATTTCGCATTTCAGCAATAATGGATCGTGAGCGAATTTGGTAAAAAAATCGAAAAAACACCATAATCGAACGTTTGCAGCATCAGCAGTACCAGCAACCTCGCTACCCCGCACCCGCCCCGCCCACTCATCAGGTACCGAACCAGGAACCAATCCGTGTGACGGAACCAGCTCCCACTTTGGTTCATCCCGATACCAGTGCGCACTCTGGTTCCTTCGGTACCATGATCCAAATTACAGTACGCCCCTCCTCCTCCTCCCAGTCCCGCCTACCACAACGTGAAGCCGCCCGCGCCGCCCCAGGATGTGAGCCCATATTCATAATCACCAAACTTTCGAAATCATAAATATTTTTTAAAATCACGATTTATGAGTGTTAACTGTCTACGAATCAGTGAACAGTCAGATTAAATAGTTTTTGTTCAGTTCACCGAAGAGGAGCAGCGACCTGCCGAGCAGCCGGCGTACCAGCAGCACACGGCCACCAGCACTGCCCCGCCCGGCATGAGGTATACGGTAGATGATGGTTCAGGGAATCGATGACTGACTTTTTTTGATTTTGCATGAACATGTTGATATCACACGTCACCCTGATGATGCATTGAAAGACAGTGCTGATGCATTCTTGACTTAACAATTAGCGTGATGTTTCGCTCTCTAAATGATGAAATAATGTGCGAAATGAAGAGACCATTGACCTTGTAGGATACCAATATCATAATCCCCGCAATTGCAGCCCGGACTCTCGCTACCACTCGCCGCCTCAGTACCAGCAGGCAAACGGCTACCAGAGCACCACGCCCGAGCCCGAGGTATTTAAAAAAAAAATTTTTTTTTGTTGTTTTGTTCGGCTCATCAAATGAAATCGATCTGGAAAAATTTAATGATAGATAAGCTAGCTGTGAAACATAATTGAATTCATCATACTGATTTGCGTGGAAACACGGGAAATTTTCTCAATATTCTTATAAAAATATTGAAAAGCAATTTTAATATTTATAATTATTATCTAAGATAATAATTCCGATCAATTCAGCGTCCATCGCCTCCCCGCTACCAGCCCGCGCCAGCTGCTACAAGATACGTCGAGAGACCGGCTGAGAACTACCAGGTCGGTTTGATCTTTGATCTCTAAGATTTGAATTTTAATCTTCCAGCCTTCTTCGACGCCCGGCTATGAGGCATCGCCGGAGCCTACCACGGTAAGATTATCGATTTTCTATCCGATTGCGATATTTGTCCACTCGAGAAAGGAAACTCAATGAAATTTCAATCGGTTCCACTTTCATTTCTAGTTCGAGCTCGTGCTCCAATTAGATGCGCTAATCACGCGAGAGCGGAATAAATGGAGAATTGCTCTCGAAATTGCGCACACTCTCGCTGTCAGCGAATCAGAGAGTGTGCGAAATTGCGAGAGATTAAACCCAAAGAGGGAGAAGAGAGCGAGAAGTATAGCATACCAAGGTCGCAACTATGCTTAGCAGAAGTATGGGGTGTTAAGCGTGAATGAGCAAGTAGCCATTGCAATCTGAACCAGGGATCACACCTTTGTGTGGATAAAAAACGAGTCAATGTTTTCTATCGCCATCCAGAAAGAATTTCGTTAAGAGGAGGGCACTTGAATAAAGAGCTTTTCAGTACGCTCCTCGCCCCGCTCCCACCCGTCGCCCGTACTACCCGAGACGGCCGACGTCGTCTTATTCCAGGTAGAAAAATCAGTTTTCAATCATGCAATAAAATAATCAGTTCACGATAATCAAAGATTTCAAATTATCTACATAAAATGCCAAAATTTCAAGAAAAAAAAACACAAAAACGATTCAGACCCGCCTACCGCCATCCGTACCGCCAGCCGTACCTTCGCCCGGTGCAGCAGGTGAGGTCGACGTTTCCTACTCAAATGGTTTACGTCAAAATTCCAACTGGCGACGTTTCCTAATCGTACACACCACACACGTGCACCACTTCAGAGACCCCGGTACAACGCCAATAGGCGCGTGACCTACTACCGTGCGGGCACGAACCAGAGAGTGCAGCAGCAGCCGTACAGGTTTGATGCTGGAATTAGTGTCATTTTTTCCAAACTAAGTTTGGATAAATTCGAGAATTTATGTGAAATGTGAAATATAGCTGGTTCAGCGAATCAAATGTTGCCCGAAAAATAATAAAAATTAAAATAAATTTAGAAATTCGAATGTTTACGCGAGCCCACGTCCCGAGTCGACAACCACTCAGGTGAGAATATTTTTGAGACTTTCTCTTTTTATTCATTTTTTTTGGAAAATATTCAAAAAGTGTATAATTAACTTATTCGCAGAGCTCCATTCCCGATTATGTGCCCTCTCCCTCGTACCAACAGCACAACGGATACAGGTAATCGGGAGCATTTTCTTTCTTTCTTAAAAAATATTTTTTGAATCGTAAATGAGAATGACCAATTGCCTTAATTCTTCTTGAAACATGCCATGGAGAACCGCAATTAATGAAATTGCAGACCTCAACCAGCTCAGTACACACAACAACCCGTCCAACCGCAGTACGCCGCCCAAAATGCGTACAGGTATTTTCGAAAATAATTAATGCTAATTAATATTAATAACAAATTCAGCCGCCCTCCCCAGTACCCGACCACTACCACCGCGGAGCCCGCGCCGGTGAGTGCGCCGTTTCTCACTTTATGCTTTCCTGTCGATAATTCGAAAGTCGACGTTTCCTAATCGAGCACACCACTCAGGGCGAGCACTACTACGCGCGCGTCAACAACAACGACCAGAGCAAGGTCGCGTACTCGGAGAACCCCTTCGACAACATGGAGGTGAGTGAGACCGGGCGACGATTACCAATCGAGCACACGTAATGCAATTTTCAAAGGCGACCTTTCCCAATGAGCACACCACATTGCAGTTTCTGTCGACGCCGTTTCCCGCCGGTCAGAAGAAGGACGTCAAGGTGACGTTCATCAATCGCCACCGTGTGGCCTAGATTATCGATTGGTTATCGATAATCGATAATCTACCGTATCCCTACCGTTGAATATCGCTCCCTCGATTCGATCGATATAATCTCAACCGCCTTCTGTGATCTCTCGCTTTCTCTCAATTGATTCGATTTGTCTCATGAAATATAACCGCGCCTTTGTTTGTGTGTTGTAGAATAAAGCATTGTAACTGTACAAATGTGATGCAGTATTCTTTTTTATCATACGCTGTCAATAATGAAGCAAATGATTTGACGTGGTTTGAGTGAATAGCAGCGTGATTGAAACTGCGTAGGCATTGGAGTTCGGAGTGGAACCTGCAGAAATTCTGCGTGACTTCGACGCACGTTTGGAAGTATTCTGTACTTCTTAACCGAAAGGGGATTTTTTTTTTATTTGGCTACTCCATCTTCTTATTTGTTGAAGATGGGGTAGCCAAAATCATAACACTTCCACTTCAAGATGAGATTTTGAAAATGAGAGATTTTGCAGTGAAATAGCATACATCTTAGTCCATTTTTCTTCCGCATACCCTAACATCGCCTAAGCGGTCATTGACCCTCTTTCACCTAGAATAGTTCAACAGTTCGCGATATCGCGGGGTTCCACCGGGGTCACGCACTTTTCACTGGAAACTGATATCGTGCCTCGAACAGTGATGACACTCTCCAATAGTTACACAGTCTCTCGCCTGTCAGACACAGAGACGTGCATTCGAAATGAGAGGCCCGATATAATACAAAACAAACATGAAAAATTCGAATATTTTCCGTATACAACGTTGGATAAACGCTAGTTCTACTAAATTTTTTACAACCAGTGTTGTTTGGCCAGCCGAGTACAGGCAAAACTTCATAAACAGCTTTGCGCGAGTGGTTCGCAAACGTGACTGCTAATCCCTTCTCAAGGAAATTTCAGAGAGTGAAGAATGTTTCTTAGAACCCTCTCGTTTCGCCATTATCCCTTTTTTTCTCTAACAGCAGATTCTTAGCAGTAAATCTAAGATTCACTCAAACTGATTTGATATTTACTCGCATTTACGTTCAAACTCAGCAGTACCAAACTCGGGACGAAGTTTTCTCTAATTATCTCGAATCCCTATGATCACTAAGTCTCTTCCTATTCGGAAATGTGAAGTTTAGCGAGAAAGAGGTCACTGAGAGGCGAGCTAGCGAGTATAAAAGTACGAATTGAGCTCGCACCCTTCGACTGCGCAGAATCTATTGTCTCTGAATATGTTTCATCTTTACTATGTTAACAATTTTGCTCACGCTTGGATGATCTGGAAGAAATTTTTCATGTAAAAAAAAATAAAACCTCTCTAATTTGTGGCATATATTTAGAAAGCAATCTCTTTGCAACTTCGAGTGCAAATTAATTGCCAGTCGGAATATGTTCTAGCTTTGCTACAACTGCCTTTTTGCTAATAGGCATTTGATTCATGGTGTTTGCTCGTTAGAATAACAAATCATTCCAGAACAATGTACAAGGCCGTCGTCCTTCTCTCCCTCGTCGCCCTCTCGATGGCTGCTGAGACGTGAGTGCCTCTCATCTAGAGAGATTATTTTATTAGCGCTGTTTCCAAAAGTTTCGTTGTCTATTGTTCGATACTAATTATTCCCAACAGATACAATAATGGTAACGGTTTTCAGCGTGCAAAAGCGCCAAGTCTTCCTCTCATCTTACCCCGGCGCCTTCAACACCGTTTCCTATGGAGGGTGAGCCGCCATTCTTGCATCGATCCGAAAATGTATTCACTTACAATTAACTCGTCTGATCTTGACTCGTACTTCAAACTGTAGTAAACGCTTAATGCTGAGAAACAGAACATACATGTATTTCAAGTGAATCCGAATAATTTCAGATTTCCCTCGGTCTTCTACGGCGGTTCTCCTTTTGTTTATGGCTCACCTTTCTTCGGTGGATCTCCGGTGAGATTTCTGTAATTTATTTCTTTAGGTTCGCCGCTTTTCTTGCTCCCCGTAAAGTGCTAGAGACTCTGGTAAACCCGATACCGAATGTAGAAGTAGAGACTGGAAAATATGCAGAAATTCAATTTTCGACACCTCGTAACATTCAAGTTGATATTCTCAGTACGTGACTTTCGAGCAGCCTAAGGAGAAGAAGGAAGGAGATGATAAGAAGGAGGATAGGAAGGAGGAGGGAAAGAAGGAAGAGGAAAAGAAGGAAGAGGGAGAGAAGAAGGAAGGGGATAAGAAGGATGAGGTACGGTAGATGATCGGGGGACTGACTTTATTTCATAAAAATTATAGGTCAAGACCATCCAGTACATCATTCCTGCCTTCAACTCGTATCCTTTCTGGTTCAGAAAGTGAAGTGATCAATAATGAACAGTTTCCGGACAGCTGCAATGTTTCTGTAGATAAAGATTCTATTTTATTTCGTGATTTTGTTTATTTTATTCAAAGTTTCTGAGAAACGGTTTTTATTTGACCGAATGCTGTTCTCATATCAGTAAGGTATGGCATTGCGGGCGATAAAGTAACGCTGAAACACATTCGCAAAAGTCCAGAAGGTGGAGCCCTTTCTCCCCTGAATCACCTGGATTGAACCGCCCAAGACATACTCACTTCAAGGCACAATAACACGTGTATCGAGAGAGAATGTAGCAAAAATGAGCCCTTTGAGAACAACTTGCAAAAACTTGTTCCGATTTCGACCAAACTTTTATGGGGGAATATGCAAGGGACACTATTTTGAAAAAAATATGCCCTTTGTCCCAGAACCGGCTTTTAGGAAATATCCGGCTCTGGACCTGGCTCTGCTGTATCTCGACTCCCAGAAGTGCTAGGAAGTTGGGCCCGGGCTCAAAAAATGCGGAAAATTTTTCTGAACATATTTCCAATTTTGACTTTGAAAATCGGAAAATTTTCAAAAAAGTTATGAGTGAAAAAACTGAAAAAATAGTCATATTTATTTTTTCTTGTATATCACGCAGGTCGAACGCATGGATTTTTATTGCAGAATTTGGAAGTACATATCCATATATATCTACAAAAAAAATTTCATGGAAATCGGGTGTGGTTGGAATTTGCTATATCTCCTCAAAGGTGGCAAAATCACTGTTTTGACTGATTTGCGGTGAAGCAAATTCCTGAAATTTATCGCAATCTAGCCAAATATGGCTCAAATAATATAAAAACGCCATATTGCAAATATTTATCACGATTGGAACCATAACCCCTACCATCACTTTTTCGGACCATGACCCGGGGTTCATGCCTCGAAAGTGATCCAATACCATGAACCCGGGTTCATGGTCCAAAATAAACATGGAAAGTCATGTTCGAGAAACTTCAATTGCTTTATGCCGATATGTTACATAGTTCTCAAAAAAAAATTTCACCCCCGGAAATACCGTAATTCGAATATCGAGAATTGACTTATTACAATAAATTTCAAATTATTCTTTAAAAAAATTAGTTCTCGATTCCGCATCCTCGGATTACAGTATTTCCGGTGGTGAAAATTTTTTTGAGAACTATGTAACATATCGGCATAAAGCAATTGAAGTTTCTCGAACATGACTTTTCATGTCTAGTTTGGACCATGAACCCGGGTTCATGGTATTGGATCACTTTCGAGACATGAACCCCGGGTCATGGTCCGAAAAAGTGATGGTGGGGGTTATGGTTCCAATCGTGATAAATATTTGCAATATGGCGTTTTAATATTATTTGAGCCATATTTGGCTAGATTGCGATAAATTTCAGGAATTTGCTTCACCGCAAATCAGTCAAAACAGTGATTTTGCCACCTTTGAGGAGATATAGCAAATTCCAACCACACCCGATTTCCATGAAATTTTTTTCGTAGATATATATGGATATGTACTTCCAAATTCTGCAATAAAAATCCATGCGTTCGACCTGCGTGATATACAAGAAAAAATAAACATGACTACTTTTCCAGTTTTTCACTCATAACATTTTTGAAAATTTTCCGATTTTCAAAGTCAAAATTAGAAATATGTTCAGAAAATTTTTCCGCATTTTTTGAGCCCGGGCCCAACTTTCTAGCACTTCTGGGAGACGAGATACATCAGAGACTGGTCCAGAGCCGGACATTTCCTAAAAGCCGGTTCTGGGACAAAGGGCATATTTTTTTCAAAATAGTGTCCCTAGCATATTATCCCATAAAAGTTTGGTCGAAATCGGAACAACTTTTTGCAAGTTGTTCCGGCATTGCTTCGTTGTCTCGCGACTCCCGTGATAAGCTAATTTGAAATTTCTGATTATAAAGAGCCCTGATCAAATTGTTAGTTATTGTAATTTCAATTATTGCATCCCACTTGCATTGCCTCACCTCACCTTCTCCTCCTCTCTCCTCCTCTCTCCTCATTCCCTTCTCTTCATCGCGCATCGAGTGGTCGGCTGCTCCACAATGCGGTTAGTTTTCTTTCTCGTGTTGCTGCATCTTCACTCCATTTGCTGAAATCACAACATAATGCTTGAATGTCCTCGAAATTTCACTGAAAGGATCACCTCCTCGACTACCGTGTTCGTATGGTATCATCCTAATCTATCGCATCCCTACTCGATTCAGTACGCTTGATACTATTCACTAATGTAACCTAAGAAGGCTTGATCGATCAATAATGGTGATACCGTAATCGATCACTACCGTACCCTGTAATCTACAGTACCACCGTATCCATCGTATAATGAGATCCAACCTCGAGGTCCCTCTCCAGTAATCAACCACTCACTCTGAAATTGTGCTTTCTGCTTTCAGCCCATCTCGCAACGACTTCTACAGTCGTCTCCATTCGATTCGCCGCGCGCATCCTCGACAGAGTGCAGTTAGACGACGAGAGGTGAGAGTGATCTTTGATCTTTGGTGATTGATCTTTGATCTTTTCAGCAGGCCAATCTTATCCTGCATCTCAAGATGATCTTTGATCTGAAGACGCCCGAGAGCATGAGGTGCCTTGATCTTTAGCAGATGGACGCATCGACAAACGGCGAATTTTCTACAGAAAATAAGCAAATCCTTGCAGGGAGGCTCTGGCTGCCGTCCTTGGCTCTCTTTCTCTGCGCAGCTACCGCTGCCGCGATATCTGGAGCGCGTACTACTGGGATGAGAAAGGGGAGGCGCAGCAATGGGTGCCGATCCGGGTGAGGTTGTTGTTGGTGTTGTTGTTGTTTTCAAAACAATTTTTTTGAAACATTCGAAATTCAGGCTGTCCGCTGGATCATCAACAGCTACTGGGCGCTGCTGCCCCTCGAGAACAACCAGAAGTAGGGTATCATTTAGAGATACTGTAACGGTAGTTAGAATTTGCGTATACCTTCTGATTGAGTATTCCTCGATTGGTCAAGGATCAGAGATCAAAGATCAAAGATCAACCGTTTCAGGGTTCGCTGCTCACTGCTCCGCTTCGGCAGCCGCCTTCTGCGACAGCAGATCTTCTACTGGAAGTGAGTGTATTTCCTCACGAAGGGTAGGAACCGGTCTCGTAAGGGCTCGCCCTTGTCCCTATTAATACACTATAGAGCTAGTTATTAGTGTACTATTAGGGTCCGGCACCTCTTTAGTGTACTATTAGTGATCACCGGCCACGCCCCCTTTTATTAGTGTACTAATAGGAAACTAATACCAGAGATAACTAGAGAGCTCAGTCGCATATGACGTCGTACACGCAGACGGCCTTAGGTGTACTGTAATTGCTTGCGCTATCGCAAACTGACAATATCGACCGGTTCTTCAGCCGCCGCATGTGGGAGGAGATGCAAGCGCCGACCATCCTCGTCGCCTGCATTGAGCGCCAGGTACGGTAGCCCGGGATACGGTAGGCAACGGGTCATGGATTGGGTGCTCAAAGATTGTTTTGAGATCAAAGAACAGAGATCAAAGATCAAAGATCAACATATACTGTCGCTCAGGAACTCACTGTTCGTGAGCGAGAACTCATGTTCGCGCAGCTCGAGTGCATGATCAATCAGAATGACTATAAAGATGAGGTGAGAATAGGGAGATCAAAGATCAAGAATACTGCACTTTTTTGTGCACATTTTCGCGTGAGTGTGAGAGTAAGTGCGAGCCATCTCCGATTTGTCGTTAGCAAAATATTCGTGGAATTCCATCTGTAAAGATCAAAGATCAACATGACACTTACTCGTTTAGTGGAACAATCGACTCGTTGGACTGGGTTTAAGGGCGATCGAGCATCACTATACGGGAACTGAGTATACGAGTAAGTATTGTAGTGCGGTATCACCGACTCCTTTCAAATGCGGTTCCTTTCTCTCATTTTTGACCTCTTTTTGCTACTAATCAAATTTCGAATAGCTCTATCTATAATTGTAACGAAGATGTAGTTCAAATCCAGGATCAAAGGTCAACTCTTTCAATGCAGGTCGCACGATGTCGAGTGCAGTCTGGCTGGTGCAGAATCGACTAAGCGAAAGGGTAAGCTACACCGCACCCTTCCATGCCCTACCGTATCTATCCTCATCTTACAGTGTCCTGCCCTACTGTACCGTACTCTACCGTACCTTACCGTACTATCGTACCCTACCAATTTATTCACAGCACGTGCCTCTCCTCATCGACAACCAGTACGCGCTGCCCTTCCTCTTCTCCGCCCTCCTTCGCTGCGCCCAAGGATCCTCCCTACACGAGTGCGTTTTTGGTTATCTTAGATAACTTATCTATTGCTGTGCGGAAACTTCTTCGATATTTGGCCCAGACAACAACCGCTTTGAATGTGGAATACTCTGCGAGAAAAGGTAGGGCGAAAAATCGAAGAAGTGCCGTTTTGCTCACCTAACAGGTCACAAATTAGCTGGACATTTTGAACACATACCAGAGATAGACTGAGACTGGACGAGTTGGAGTTCGGTAGATAAGAACAGGAATAAACGGAATACGGAATCGTTGGAAATGAAGCGATATTTTGACTGATCTTTGATCTTTGATCTTTCCATCCCAGGGCGCTGTCCTACCTGCTCGTCAGCGTGCTCTATCAGGCGACGCCGGACGATCGCACGACCTTGGTCGTACGCTACTACGGGCAGCTTCGTGAGGCCTTCGTGAGTGATCTTTGATCTTTGATCGATCGATCGATGGCCAGTTCCGTTGATCCTATGCGAACTACGTGCACTCGTCCCTTAAGAGACCGGATCGGTAAAAACGGAATACCCCCCGGACACGGCGCCCCTTTTTCTTTCAAATCCTTTTGATATTGATATGGTAGAATGGTCTAGTCCTCACATTGCCAAAACCACCGAGGATTTTTGGTTCACGCTGTTACGGTAGGGGAAATATCGAAATACACGATAAATGGTCAACAATTTATAATTAAAAAACATGAAAAGCTATACTTATTTTTTCTTGTGCATTATATTAGAGGTGCCCAGGGGTACTAAAAAATATTTTTTTAAATTTTTTAATTGAGTCCTTGTAGGTTCCTAATACGAAAGTAGTACAAAAAAATTAGTTTTTTGAGTAAAATATGTATTTTTTCGAACGGGATCCAAGGGTAACCTAGGTGTACGTTGAAGCCCACTTACGGATGTACCTGAAAATGCAAAAGTTGGACTACCCCATTCTCTCACATTCCAGATTTTTACTTGCAAAGGTCCGAAACCGAGGATCCGAGTTTGATTTGTGAATGAATTTATTTCTTCTTTCGAGATAACCAGCAACAAACGTCTGAAATAGAATTTACACCTCTCTATGATAATATTAAAAACCATAGGAATCGAATCCGCGACAATGATTTTTTGGACCCATGACCCGGGGTTCATGCCTCAAAAGTGGATCATGACCATGAACCCGGGGTCATGGTCCGAAGTGGACCGAAAAAGTCATGATGGAGAAATATCAAATACTCTACACCAATACATGCTACAGTAACCACATAATATAATGTTCCCCGAAAAGCCGAAATCCGACAGGCGTGGGGCTTGGAAAAGTGTCCTTTCCAGAATTTCTCACTAAAAACTCATTTCTCAGCACCACGCCTGTCGGATTACTGAATTTCTGGGTAGATTATATTATGTGGTTACTGTAGCATGTATTGGTGTAGAGTATTTGATATTTCTCCATCATGACTTTTTCGGTCCACTTCGGACCATGACCCCGGGTTCATGGTCATGATCCACTTTTGAGGCATGAACCCCGGGTCATGGGTCCAAAAAATCATTGTCGCGGATTCGATTCCTATTGTTTTTTTATATTATCATAGAGAGGTGTAAATTCTATTTCAGACGTTTGTTGCTGGTTATCTCGAAAGAAGAAATAAATTCATTCACAAATCAAACTCGGATCCTCGGTTTCGGACCTTTGCAAGTAAAAATCTGGAATGTGAAAGAATGGGGTAGTCCAACTTTTGCATTTTCAGGTACATCCGTAAGTGGGCTTCAACGTACACCTAGGTTACCCTTGGATCCCGTTCGAAAAAATACATATTTTACTCAAAAAACAAATTTTTTTGTACTACTTTCGTATTAGGAACCTACAAGGACTCAATTAAAAAAATTAAAAAAATATTTTTTTAGTACCCCTGGGCACCTCTAATATATTGCACATGAAAAAATAAGTATAGCTTTTCACCTTTTTTAATTATAAATTGTTGACCATTTATCGTGTATTTGGATATTTCTCCTACCGTATCAGCTTGAACCAAAAATCCTCGGTGGTTTTGGCAATGTGAGGACTAGACCCTCCTACCATACCAATACCAAAAGGATTTGAAAGAAAAAGGGGCGGCGTGTCCGCGGGGTGGGCGAAAATGCTCCGTTTTTACCGATCCGGTCTCTTAAGAGGCCGGATCTGAGAAAATTCACCATTTTGCCCCCTCCCCGGACATTGCGCCAGGATTTTCGATTTGGACCTCCATACTCATAGGGCCTGGAGGGTCTTTGACCTTGTTTACAAAACTGATGACGTCACCGTCTGTATTATGCAATGCGGCGCGAAAGCGCCGGGTACGTCGAAAAAATCGAAAATTCATAATTTCTCAACCGAATAAGCTAGAACCAAAATTCCTTTTGCATTATGTTAGGCATGCCCAGAGTGCACCATGCCACTATTGGGAACGAAATTTGCTTGAATCTTATATCGACTTTTTGACTTAGCATTTCACATTTATCGATTTCTTTGTATCTGAGAATTGGTTCCGAGCCTAATTTTCTTCATGGGGTGATTTCTCACTGTCATGGTCATAATGCCCACCTATGCCCATCATCGGATTCCGGGTCGATCTGAACGAAAAAGTCCTTTGAATGATCACCACTCGGGTCCGACTCGGACTCTTTCTGCATTTATCATTGACTCTCTTTGGCAATCTATCCAAATATAGGTCAAATAGTAAAATGACATCATGTCCCGAATATTTATCACCATATGAGTTGAATCTGCAATAGTGATTTTTTTCGATTTTTCGAACCATGACCCGGGGTTCATGGTCCAAAAAATATCCATGACCATGAACGGGGTCATGGTCCGAAATGGACCGAAAAAGTCATGATGAAGGAACTTCAAGTACTATGCACCAATGTATGCTACAGTAGCCAAGTAATATAACTGAACCGAAAACACCGCACTTCAGGTGTAGCAAACTGGAGTATTGCCATATTTTGTTTAAAACGTCTGTTCTAGATATTACTCTGCCGGAAAACGATATTTTCGGTACCAATATATTAGTTGGCTACTGTAGCATACATTGGTGCATAGTACTTGAAGTTCCTTCATCATGACTTTTTCGGTCCATTTCGGACCATGACCCCGGGTTCATGGTCATGTATATTTTTTGGACCATGAACCCCGGGTCATGGTTCGAAAAAATCGAAAAAAATCACTATTGCAGATTCAACTCCTATGGTGATAAATATTCGGGACATGATGTCATTTTACTATTTGACCTATATTTGGATAGATTGCCAAAGAGAGTCAATGATAAATGCAGAAAGAGTCCGAGTCGGACCCGAGTGGTGATCATTCAAAGGACTTTTTCGTTCAGATCGACCCGGAATCCGATGATGGGCATAGGTGGGCATTATGCCCATGACAGTGAGAAATCACCCCATGAAGAAAATTAGGCTCGGAACCAATTCTCAGATACAAAGAAATCGATAAATGTGAAATGCTAAGTCAAAAAGTCGATATAAGATTCAAGCAAATTTCGTTCCCAATAGTGGCATGGTGCACTCTGGGCATGCCTAACATAATGCAAAAGGAATTTTGGTTCTAGCTTATTCGGTTGAGAAATTATGAATTTTCGATTTTTTCGACGTACCCGGCGCTTTCGCGCCGCATTGCACAATACAGACGGTGACGTCATCAGTTTTGTAAACAAGGTCAAAGACCCTCCAGGCCCTATGAGTATGGAGGTCCAAATCGAAAATCCTGGCGCAATGTCCGGGGGTGATCACTTTTCTCAGATCCGGCCTCTTAATAGTTCGAAATAAAAATCTTCATTCCTCATACTCTCTCACCAGTCAGAGAGGCGAGAGAGTTTGCGAAATGAAGAGACGATCACCCGTATTACAATTTTTTGCACACACCTAGTATGGATGCGATTGTCTCCTGTATGTCAATCTAACAGGCTCGAGTCGTTGGTTACTGCGCTACTTCGGAGTTCGCAAACATCCTTCACCATCCGCAACTCGTATTCATCGTGGCCTCAGTGGGTGAAAGAGATCAAAGATCAAAGACCAATGATCAAAAATCAATGTTCAGATGCCGTCTCTTGTAAAACGGGTGTACAATAAGGCGCATCACGGCGAGTGCGCACGCGAGAATTGCGGTTCCAACACCGAGTGCTATAACTGTGAGCCTATTTATTCGAAATTCATTGTTCAATATTCATCATTATGTTCCTTCGCATGAACTTTACCTGCGATTTTCACATATCTGATAGCCCCGTCGGTAGTTTCCAATTAAAGCGCGAGTTTTCATCAATTTTCGGAAATTTTTTAATGAAACAATTCAAGATTGCCAACTGGCCGTGTCGTGCCTGCACTTCGCACTGAGCGACGACCATCTGCTCCAGAACATACTAGGAAGCGGTAAGGCGACTGGATACGGTAGAGTATTGAGTAACATCCTATCTATATAGTTTGATCATGTCAACGTGAATTGAGAAATTTATTAAATGAGCCAATGAGCAAAGTCAGTCCCGGCCAAAGTTCGCTTGCAGGCCTTTTCTCTGTCGCGCGGTGCCTCGCTGCAAGAGAGAACTGGGATGTTCGCACAGTCATGACTATGATACGGTAAGAGATCAAAGATCAAATAGATCAGACATAATGCTTCCTTCATTCTGAAGAGGCGACTCCACGTCTTCGCTTTGATCCTTGATCTTTCAGGATTCTGGTCGATCGTCCGGAGATGCGTCAATACTTCAAGAAGATGACCTGCAACGGCGGCCCGCGCAATCCGATCGCGATTATCGGTCGATCCATTCCCGAGAAGTAAGTTTCGTTGTGATTATTGTTGGTTGTTATTGTTGTTGTTTTTGTTAGTTAGCACATAGAAAACCATTGCAGGATACGAGCGGAGGGAGCCTGGTACACTTTCGTTGCCGATGATGATAAATACTAAGGGAAGAGCTTGGTTCCTCGACACCATGCGACTAACATAGCATATCGAAACTCAAATGAACGATAAATTTTGCAAAAAATCGATCCTGTTACCAATTGAAATGGAAGAACCGAATGCAGAAAAATGGGGACTAAACAAAAAAAGGATGTACTGAGTTTAAAAAAGGGAGTTTTATTGATCATTTTCTCTAATCTGTATTTGGAATTTGTTTTCATGTATTTCTATATCACTTATTCTTGCTCACTGTAGTTGTGAACAGCTTCCACTGTTCCAGTTTACTTTTTGATTCATTTCTGCAGTAAACGAACTTTCTGCAATGAGAGAGCGAGAGCAGAAGTAGTGAAACAAGGGACATAGATTTCAGTTTACACGATATGCACCCACAATCATCATTCTTCGTTGCACACTTCCATCAACTACTCTGCCCTCACTGAATCCCTTTCAGGATGGGTCTCTCCCTCCCGTTGGTCTTCCTCGTTTGCACTGTTATTATGGGTCAGACAGTGCTCTCTGCTGAGCAGATACCTATGTCCAAAGAAGATGAACAGTGGTTAAAGGTTAGTGAAATCTATCTACAAATCTGTCACTGAGGTACATATTTTATAGGCTCGCTCTCTGAACTGCACTGTCAACGAGTGTTCTCTCGAAGAAAATATTGTATTCGTGTTCGGCAGAAAGAAAAACATGACTATCCCTATAACAATTATTGAGGAAGAAGCAAGCCGGCTGAATATTAGCATGATGGAACATCTCGATCGGTGTAAGGGTCAGTACTCTATTTGATAGTTTTCTCAATCAGACACTCCACACGTCAACTACATAACTGCAAAGAATCTCATTGCATTCTTACAGAGGTCCATCAACGTATAATACCGAATGAAGACGAGTTGCACGAAGCAGAAAACTCAGACCTCCGGAAGATCTTGGCAGACACTCGAATCACCGATGATGCTCGAAATCAATAAAGATGTATTTATCTCGACTTCTTCAGATCCTTCCCTTCACGGCGGTGCAATCCCCCAAAACATACGCCTTGATAATGAAAAGAATCGATTTTTTCATCGATAAGTCAAAGGACTTTGACGAAGCATCTAAACTGTTTCTTAGGAAGGTTTGCGGCAAGCACTTTTACATTATATATTAAATATATTTTAGTTTGGCGATGCTCTGTTGAGCTACGCTGTGTGTTCTGCGCAGACGTGGGAAGTTGGAAAAACGGAGCGTGATGCTGAACCATCTGTATATTATCGCGCTGCAATGAATGATGTTAGTCGAAAATTTTCTTGACTATTACACAATGTATTGTTTTAGGTACGGCAACAGTTCGATCAATTACCGAATCATGCGAGAAACGAACTCGACAGGACATTCTGCATTGTGACCGCGTTGCGAATCGCAAAGCACTCCGACAACAAGTGTTTTATGTATCTTCCCGACTAACTCGAGCTATTTTCATAATAAAAGGATGACTTTTATGTTTCCATAATATGATTACTATCGAGCAAACAAGTAAAGCGATGCCTCTGGGTGCGCAAAACGACTCATTATAAAGGGAGATATGAAATTGCGCGCTAAGACGCTAATATATGAGAGAAGCGAATAGCTCATTTTCGATTGAGTCACATTTCAATGCATTTCAGTTTTTTTTTGTTCGATTGTGCTAAAAAAATCGCAATACTTAAAATTTAGAGGAATATGGAAAGCCAACCGCCGACAACGCTGTCTTTGGACGGATTCTCCAACGATAAAGAGACCGCCCAAGATGGCGAAATTGTCTTCCATATCGAGCGCCTGCCCAAGGAACTCTTGTTTGGTCTCATCGAGTACACCTCGGAACGGGTATTTGACCTCAGACTGGTGAGAAGATCTTTCACTTAGAGTTTGTGAAAAATAGTTATAATGATAATTTAGTTACACCTGAGTAAAAAATTAAGTAGTCAATAATCAATTAAATTAATAATATTTAATAATTAGTTTAAATAATAATAAATAATTATTTTTCAGTCGTCTCGACTCATTCGTTCTGTAGTCGATGAGTATGCGAGCCTTCGTGTGAATATACCGTTAGCCGATAAACTCGAATTTATTCATACTGGATGGAATGCGGTTAGTATATTGGTGTAATTTTTTTCTGGCCTGGACTTCCAATTGTGTATTTTAGCAAGAAGATGAAATATCCGCACAAATACCCAAGAACAGAGCAAATCTTTTCGAGTTGCGTCTCAAATTACGCAAGTTTCCATTCGATTTGAAGACGCGCATAATACGCTCATTTCACGGGGATGAGAGTCAGCCAAATGTGAGTCGTCATTTACAAAAGTAAGAAAAAACTGGTGAATTATCAGGTCTACAAACTAAAATTTTCATCGCTCGACCAAACGGAGAGCTCGCTTGTAAAAGAGTGCATGGGACCGATTATTCGAACAGTCTCGATTTTGGACTATGTCGGTGATAAATTTCGGAGAATTATCAAACAACTTGAGGGAATCGAGTTCAGAAACCTAATTTATTCAATCATCAGCATGTGGGAGCATAATGCGTAAGTTTTGTTCTTCATGATCCATTCAAGAGATTCGGAAAATTGCTCATTTCAGCGACCATTTTCTGCATTTTCTCAAATCCCGGCAAATCGATCACCTTTCTCTGGGGGTCGGAGAGTTGCAAATTGCAAACATAAGTAATGAAACATTTGTTTCCTACTAACATTCAATAAGTAAATGGTTTCAGAATCGTATTTGCTCGAAATTTCGTCCATCGTTCGTTCGCTATATCTCTGGCAGCGATTCAACGCAAACAGCTGCAATTTCATCGCAAGCGGCCCCGATTGGGCAGCGATCATACTCGCGATGTTTGCGAAACGGCTGGATGCTCTGGCCATTGACAATTTAATCAATAGCAACAACACGAGCTACCTACCGGTAGAGGCTGCAGTGACGCTTATCGATGCCAGTTTCGCATTTTACATACGAATGCAAATAGAATACAAATTCCTGGCTTTTATATGTCATTTAGAAATTGCCTCTGCTCGGCATGCCGATATGGTTCGAAGCGCGACAAAATCGTTGCCAAGCAGGCGGTCCACCTTTCCGAATCCCTGTCAACGGGCACGTCGCTGAGGGTACGAACAATTTTACGCAAAATTCTCTTACATATCTGACGAGAATATTCAATAGCTGATTATAGGGTGTGTAGGAAATGTGTTTTTCAAATAATAGGGAATTCCAGGAGCAACAGTTTCGTCAACCGAAGGACGCTCTCGTTTCGTGGAAACCCTAAGTGTCAAACACGAATCGAGAATGAATGAAGTTTATCGAGAGCTGTAGAAAGAATCGAATTTTCAAGCGCAATTCATTTCTACAGAAATATTCTTTGTTCATTTCAAAAACAATTGAATACGAATCACTGTTACTCTTTTCCAATTCACTGAAATAAAACTTTGATTTATCTAGCACGCAATTTTCAGTGCATAGCATGATCATTAATGCAACATCATACACAAAGTGAATCACTATATTTTAAAAATAAAATGGTGATATCCATGCAAAAACCCAAGAACATAGAAAATATTTTCCAATTACGCCTCAAATTGCGCTAGGCCCGAATGTGGAATCGTCCTTCGGAAAACCAATTTCTTGCCACACCATCTCACATCGAGAACTCAGTTAGCCAGATATTCGTGCCACTCCCCCTTTAACTTCGGAGAAATGGCCAGTGAAAGAACATGTGTGACAATCATAGTTGTTGAGAATTTTATTTCGATCGGCTAACTGGCGTTTATTCTGTTCCACCCATAACCGAGAACGCGCTCTCATTTTCCGCAAACTATCTCAACTGCCATCCAATTCAGCAAAGATACGACACTCGTTTCCACCTCGATGAGTTGCAAACTTGCGATCAGTGTTGATAACTCGTGCCAATCAGCGAAAACGAGCGTATGTATTCGGGTGATTGTCAAATTCATTTATACAAGAATCAAGTGAACAACTCAAGGGCAAGTGCAGGTGTACGAAGTCACTTGCGGATTGATGATCTTCTGGAAGTTACCGTCTGATCCTTTCACCCTGGAACAAGAATTTTGAAATCATTTTCATATTTAGAGCTTTAATAATGAAAGTTTGCATGTGATAATGGTCGGACTCATGATAGACTTTCGAAAATAAATTCGCTTCCGTATTTGTACATACGTTTGCTTCACTGGCGTAGCATTCGGGGCGACATCAACCGCCGGTTCTTCGTACAACGTCACTGTACAGGTGCTGCGCACGAAGACGTACTGCGGCTGAAGAATTAACTATCCAATTCTGATTTCCCTACAAATTCAGTGTTTACGCATGCATCATTTCAACGATTTTTTTTCGAAGATTTATCATTTTCAGACATATTGAATTATATTGTTTTTGGAATTTGCTTGCCACAATAAATGCTTACCACAATAGCCGACGAGCTCGGGAAGTCAACGGCCGTGACCGGTGCGGACGATCTTAAGCGAATAATTTTGAAAACCATATCATAAAAATAATATTTGTTGTATATACCTGTTCGTGCGGTAGATCACGCGGTAAAGTAGGTCCGAAGAATAGATTGGGCCCTACGGACTGAATTGGCCTTTAAAATAGTCACTGGCCTAGCAGTGGGCTCCCGCAGGACGAAAGTGCCTTGAGTACGGGGTGAACCTTTTACCTTTACCTGTTCGTGGTGCTGACCCGCGAGAAGACGCCGCTGCTTGCACTGTATACGGCGCAATCGGCCGTGGGCGCCTGTAATTTGGGGACTTTTAAAGAGTGCGTCCCACGAACAGCGCGGGCAATTATGCAAAGTGAGGAATGAGAGGGGCGCTCTCTTCATTCTGCACACTCTCTCGCTCGTTGCCTGCTTTTCAGGGTCACTTGGCATGCAGCCAATTGATCATAATTCAGTTCAAACGAAAAATGGTGACTTGGGAGTTTCGAAAGTACTATCGGGTAACTGCGACCCACAACCTCCTCATATTGAGAACTTAGTAAGCCAGATATTCGTGGGACACCTTATTTAACTGCAATATTATTCTTTAAAAAAAATGCATTTGCAACTCACAATCTCGAACGCGCACGTGGTCTTGCAGAAAACCGTACGTCTCGAGGCAAAGTTTGGGTTGACGCAGAACTGCTTAGCGGGGTCGCTCGCCCATTTGGCACAGCTGCAATAATGATGACGTGCAATTTTCACGGAGAAGGAAGACCATAATCATGAATATTCATGAATTGTATTCTCGTCTCACTTCTCATTCCCATCGCCGTTCGTCGGGACGCTTCCAGCAGGTACGACAGGGGCAGGCGCAGCGCCCCCTCCACAGATGCCCGGGCACGTTCTCGGGCAGTATTGCTGACAAGTAGAGTTCGAAATACCGGTAATAGTCTCTTCATTTCAAACACTCTCTCTCTCCGGTCAGAGAGAAGAGACCCGTGTCGAACTCTAATTGAGAAGTCAGTTTGGGGAATTTGTGATGCTGCTTGTGCAATTATGGTTGATAATCTCGAATATAACAGTGCGTTCGCCTAAGAATCGCACATTTCCTAGGAATTCCGGTACAGCGAAAAATGACCCTTCGGTATCAACATAGATTATGATAGCCCTAGGTACCCTACATCGATTTCTGTTATCGACATGACCCTATCACTCTCATTTGCATAATTACATGCAGCCAAAGTTTGCTTACTTTTCTACATTTCATTGAATAATTTCGCGGAAACGCGTCCGATCGGGCTGAAATTTTGGCTACAGACAAACATTGACATGATGAATCCACCTGTGTTTTCAGATTTTGCAAATTTGTAATTTGAATTTTATCACTAAATTTCAAACCCTGATTTCTCAGAGATAAAGAAAAACACATCGCCAATTTTTTGATATGTCATGTCTATTGGTATGATCTACCCAGAAAAAAAAATTTCAGCTAATTTCGTTGTCAGCCTGAGAAGTTACAGCGTAAAATCCAAACCTTTATTTTAGAGAAAAGCCCCTCATTTCGACCCATTCACCCACCCGCGCGGCGTGAAATGATAAATAAGTGAAGGAAATTAGATGAATTTGTTCATTTCACGCCGCGCAGATGGGTGCGCAGGTGATGAATGAGGCGAAATGAGGGACTTTTCTCTAAAATAAAGGTTTGAGTTTTAGGCTGTAACTCCTCAGGCTGACAACGAAATTGGCTGAAATTTTTTTTCTGGGTAGATCATACCAATAGACATGACATATCAAAAAATTGGCGATGTGTTTTTCTTTATTTCTGAGAAATCAGGGTTTGAAATTTAGTGATAAAATTCAAATTACGAATTTGCATAATCTGAAAATACAGGATGATTCAGCATGTCAAGATTAGTCTGTAGCCAAAATTTCAGCCCGATCGGACGCGTTTCCGCGAAATTATTCAATGAAATGTAGAAAAGTAGTCAAACTTTGGCTGCATGTAATTATGCAAATGAGAGTGATAGGGTCATGCCGATTACAGAAATCGATGTAGGGTACCTAGGGCTATCATAATCTATGTTGATTCCGAACGGTCATTTTTTGCTGTACCGGAGGGGGTGCGATTTTTAGGCGAACGCACTGATAACCTGTTTCACAGCCAGGGTGTAGGCGGGATTCTTGCAGAAGCCATTTCGAGCCCAGTGCGCACAACTGATATTGTTTGTATTATATTTTCCACAAAAAAATCGATAAACGCTCACGTAGGATGATCCGAAGGTCCGCATTGCCCGGTTGAGCCTTCGATGAGGAAAGTCAACACAGTGAGAGCAAGGAGGAGAGATGAAGCCATACTGAGAAATTTCCCTTTGCAAACGAGAAATTAGGCGATAAGAAGATGAAACTTGGCTGTAGAAGGGGTCGAATGTGAGGAGATGAGGAATTGGAAGTAGGGTTCCGCAAGTGAAACATTTCGAAACAGAAACGCAAAATGAAACAGTTGTTTCCTTTATTCGTGTTTCTCTCGGAAACGTTTCTCGGTCGAAATGAGAGGGGAAACGTTTCTCGAAGTGTTTCTTTTTCCTTTGTTCCCCCTATTTCTCTCTGATTTCACTCTTCTTTTCACCGCTCAAGATGGACTGTGGGGTGAGAATTGAGGGGGATCGTCTCCCTCGCAAAGAAAGGAAACAAGGGAAAGAACAAAGTAAAATGAGGGAAACGTTTCTCGTTTCCAATTAAAATGTGAAACTTCACTCTCTCCTTTGTTTGCTGTTTCCCCAAGTGAGTCACTTGCGGAACCCTAATTGGAAGGTTTTTATTGTGAACGAGCGCGTGATGGCAAACCATTTGTGTTTTTTTTGCGGTTTCACCGTAGACACCAAATTATAACTCTCACAGTATTCCACACTATTTCTGCTGTCACGCGTTAGCAAAAAAAGAAAGTCGGTTTCACTTCAATCACTTGCAAAATTGCATCTAAACATGGCAATTCTGCTCGCACATCTTCTCGTTTTACATGCTCTCCCTTCTATCTGATCGAGAGAGAGGGAAGAAAGAGAGAGAGAAAACACTCCAAGAGGCGGGGAAAATGCTATGCACCATGTATGCACCAGGAAAAAATGAAGCGGTCACTGATAAAACTAGTGTGGGTTGTTTGGTCTTCGCGAGCGCATCGTACTCCTTGTCGCCAGATTTCTTAAACATAGGCATCATAAAAAGATCTTCGGATCTGGACCCGTCACTTATTGAAGAGTTCCGAAAAAATCCGCGAAATTCCTTGAACTTTCTAAAAGATATTTTGGGTAATTTGTTCTTTTTTCATGTTCCCGAAATTAGAATGGCATTCTCCAATTGTGCCTGTTGTTTTCTCGTTGGTTTGCAAGATGGGCAAACGCGTGACATTCATTCTGTTTACCATCTAATCGTTCGAGAAAAATGCGGAACCGTCACAGTGCAGATTGGTTTTTTTTCGTGTGGTCATGTTATCGCGCAGGGTTTACAACACGAGTAATCTCCTATTAATTTTACATGCTCTCTGATCGGTAAGAGTAGTGAGAAAGCAAGTAGTTTTGCAAATTATCCTCGACACAAAGGGAATATGAAAGAGCTCTGATACTTACCGAAACGGCCACCGCTCCGAACGCAAAAAAGGGTACTACCCCGAAGTGTAAATTTTTTTTCGTAAATACATATTTGAAAAATATTTTTTTAGAAATTCAACTTGGGAAAAAATAAAGTAAAAAGAAAATCACGTAAATCTTACTGTGGAAATTCGCATACTGTAAATGAGAATTGATAAAAATTTTTTCGGAAATCCCATCTCGGAAATTTTTTTCTGGAAACAAAACGCGACGCGACCGCAACGCAGCTGGAGCGCGCACATCGGTTTGGAACCGTTTTTCTCCTTTTTCCTTTGAATTTTTATTTACTTTTTTGTTCTAGTAATAATAATAAATTTAGGAGAATTCGATTATAATAACAAAAATATAAATAATGCTTTATAAGATGCGCTCAATTTTTTACATGAAAAAATTTCCGAGATGGGATTTCCCAAAAATGATTTCCCATTGCGAATTTCTAAAATAAATTTTACAATTGGTGTTTTCTCAAATACGGTTTTCCACAAATATTTTTCTCATTTTATTTTTATGAATTATTTATTTCTAAAATGAAATTTACCAAAAAAAATTTACAATTCGGGGTAGTACCCAAAAAAGAGAAGCGGCAGCCCAAAATATCGTTGTATTTTGATCTTTGAACTTTGATGAAATCATCATTCAGTGGTCTTTGATTTTTGGTGACATCGACATTGATCTTTGATCTTACATTTGGATCTCCGATAACGTAATGCTTGATCTTTGAGATATGATGACGTCATCATTGATCTTTGATCTTTGTCCTCACCTCATTCGATTCGGCGCCCAGCCCCTCGGACTTCGCGAGCGCATCGTACTCCTTGTCGCCAGATTTCTTAAACATAGGCATCATAAAAAGATCTTCGGATCTGGACCCGTCACTTATTGAAGAGTTCCGAAAAAATCCGCGAAATTCCTTGAACTTTCTAAAATTTTAAAAGATATCATTTGGTAATTTGTTTCATTTCTCATGTTCCCGAAATTAGAATGGCATTCTCCTTCTCGCCTTCTCCTTCCTTCTCGATTCGCCTGTTGTTTTTTCGTTGGTTTGCAAGATGGGCGAACGCGTGACATTCATTCTGTTTACCATCTAATCGTTCGAGAAAAATGCGAACCCGTCACAGTGCAGATTGGTTTTTTTTTCGTGTGGTCATGTTATCGCGCAGAGTTTACAACACGAGTAATCTCCTATTCATTTTACATGCTCTCTGATCGGTAAGAGTGGTGAGAAAGCAAGTAAAGTGGAGAAACGATTACCACTCTTTTGAACCCTACTATCGAAATAGAAACTCGCTGCAGAGCAGGTATAAAATGGATACAACATGCGGTTTCATCTCACTCTTCATTACGTTCCCTTCCGACTTTTTTTATTCTTTATTGATTTAGCGTTACATCTGAATTGAAACGTATTTTTGCAAGCTAAATGCCCTTTATTTTTCAAGGATGCATCCTATTCTACAAATTGGCATTATGGTAGCGTTGTCATCAAGTGCTCAAGGTAATCCTCACGAACTTATTTCACAACCTTTGCGAACCATTGAGAGTCAACACAATAGATAAAATGTCAAACGAAAAATACATGTTCAGGCCAGGTTCCCTGTGGCTGTCCCTACAAGACCAAGACTGAACCGACATTCGATTCCTCGAGGCTCATGGTTATCAATAACTCCAGCAACACATGCGCAATCTCGTGCGAGAGAGGATTCATGCTCGAAGTGAGCAGGTTTTACTTTCATTTTGGAGTCCTATAACATACATTTTTAAATCGATAAATCGAATTTCTTTCAGCTACGAGCGAATTACGTTGAGTGCAGTAATGGCATTTCATGGAATGGTGAGCTTTTTTCCAGTGATGAACTAATCACTCATTGCAGCGCAGCATCGCGAGTCCTTCAAAAGACTACCATTGATCGATAACCCTGCGTTGACCTGTCGCGCTGCAACGCCCAAGAGTGAGTTTGATGACCTCGATTAATATCACCGTAACCAACTCGATACCGTTATTTTCATAATGCCGTAATCTCCAGCCTGCCCTCCCGACACGTGGAAAACGTTCCCCTGCCCCAACTGCGACTCGTCCAAGATTATGGTTACTCCAGGAGCTAAGGGAGAATGCACGATTATGTGCGATCGAGGATTCCGACTGTTGGTTAGTAGAAATCAGACCAAGCTAAGCACAAAAATGGCGAAATTACCAAAACACACCTTTCAGTATTCCAATTAAAATATCTGTTACAGATGAACAAGGGAAGCGGATCAATTGCAACTATAGCCGAGGCTACACTACACAGTGCGAACTGGATCAGTAAGTGGCATTGGCGAAATTTGGTCTTTTTTTTCCGAGAAGTAGATCAGAGATCAAAGATCAACGATCACTCTTTAGCGTTCGCTTTTGGCTCGATGAATACTGCGGAATCCACGGCGGCATCTGCCGCAACGTTCAATTGCGAGTTGCTGCCAGGCACAACGCCCAAGCCTCCTGGTCTGAACTTTTTCTTTTTTTTTTAATCAACAATCACTCCCAATATCGAGTTGGACTTGACTCTCAATGTGATAAATGTATCTGCAAAATGTCCTTTCAGCATGCGGATGTGGTTACGATTTCCGCGAGGGAGACGAGTACGATCAGACTCAGCTGACGGCGTCGGGTACTGAGGGCGGTACGTGCCGTGTCGAGTGCCAGAAAGGATACACCGTCGTGGTAAGGAAAGTCATCGATAATTAATGGTACCGTATGATATAAAATGTCCTCGGAAATCACCCAAATAAAAATAATTTTTTTTTATTTTAGTCGGATTCGGTGACCGGACAGATACCTTACGCAACGTGTGCGCAGTATCAGTGGTCGGCTCCAGGTAAACCATACTGTGATATCCACCATCGATCGTGGAAAAAAAAATGGAATTATGAGGGAATACTATTTAGAATGTATATTATTTCAGACAAGGGTGCTCTCAGTGCTCCGTTGCCCAAGTTCAGCTGTGCGAAAGCTGTAACACCTCCAGCCTCCGGTAATTTTCATTTTCATTAGTTAAAAAATCATATTTAATTCAGCCTGCAAGAAGTGTACGGACAACATGATCACGATGAAATCGATTGGAACCGCGGTGCTCACAGCGACAACCGGCTCGACCGGAACATGCGCGGTGCGGACGTTTGTTTGCACTGGAAAGGACAAGCTTGCAACACTCGAGGTTAGTAACAGCACCTACGAAATTTTAATGTCATATTGTTCAATAATATTCCTGAAAATTGGATGAAAAAGTACTTGTTCTTTCAGGTGAACGGCAGTAATCTGGGAACGGTCAGCGACGAAGGAACCGTAACACTATCGGTGAACTGTAACGCAGCCGGAACGGCCTGGACATCCTGTGGAAAGCCAGTGACTCAGTTGGAATGCTCCTCGACTAAGCCATCCAGTAAGTGTCATCATTTTTTTAGCATTAGAAACGTTGAGCGTTTTTAAATTGAGGAAGTGCTAGCGATTTTAAGCTCTACTGGAGTTCTACTTAATTGAACTATTTGGAATAGCTTTCGGGGCGTTTACGAACAAAATATGAACATAGATCGCTCAGTCAAGGGACACTACAAATGTATATTCTAAACATCAAAATTAAGATTGCAAAGCGTGTTCCGCCGATCTCATTGTGCTAACGGAATCCGGAGCCGCTGCACGTCCGATGACGTCAGATACTACTGACATGACCGGAGAATGTGCAGTTCGAACGTTTGTATGCGAAGGAGCGATCGCGAACATCGAGGTTCGGAAACTATCTTCATTAACAATTACCAGAAGGCTGTCAGAAGGTTGTCCTGTTTTTCTACGATTCCCTAAAGAATGAGAATGTATTCCGAACATTAATGGTAGTTGTTGAAGATCAATGGAAAGGGAGGCAGTATCAGCGGCGACGAACGCGTCACTTTTCCTGTTACATGCAATGCGGAAGGAACAGCTTGGACTGCCATGCGATCACCCAGCTCGAGTGCTCGTATGCAATGTGAATCGTTTTATTCGGAGCGATCATATCCACCTGTTTGTTTAAGTACTCGCGATAAATCAGTACGCGTTGCATATTTTTCATTTATCAACTGATAGTGAGCATGGAAAAATGATTGTATCGAATGCAGAATAGTAGTGGCGGTCGAAGTTTAGATCACAAATGATACTGAAACCTCGATACAATGCCAACTCGAATTTACGGGCATACTATGGCCGGAACGTTTACAGTTCCACAGAAGAATTTCTTCGTGTCATCTGAAGAAAATAATTAAATCAAGAGAAGAAACAATATGTTACAGTTGAGGCTCTTGACGTAGGGATCCATGCATGTTTGCGTTAGCTTGTATTCGAATGGGCACATAGCTATTCCGCAGGGACCGATATCCGAATCGGGACCACTTAAGGAATATCAATTCGTTTACGAACTATAATTGTACTCTTACACACAAGGGCAATCTCCGCATCTTTTGGTGCACGTTCTAGTGCGGGTCACATTGGTGTAGGATCCGCAAGTCGTAGGACAGGGTCCAGTGACCCACTCGCTCCACACACCTCCAGCAGGACAACCAGCCTGATAAAATGAGATGTCAAAGTTTTTATTTTTTCCTGATTCCCAGACGCACCCTTTAGCAAAATCGATTGAGAAAGTGCTAAGAAACATACCGAAACGGCCACTGCTCCGAATACAATGAGAAGAGAAGCACAGAGAAGATTCATTCCGATGAATTGGAATGAAATGGATATCGTTGCTATTTATTTTATAGGAGTGGTTTGATGATACAACTGAGGTCAAAGAGCGAAATAATATGTGGGCGATGCGTGCGATATTTATTTTGCCATTTGGAGAAAAATATCGCGCTTTTCCCTCTTTCCAATCTTTGCCCTCAGTAGTGTATCATCAGATTGGAAACTTTTCAAAAGAGGCCATAAAGAAAATCGAATTGTTTTTCTCGAAGGACGATTTCACGTTCGGGTGATCTGGAAATCTACTATGACCTAGCGCAATTTGAGGGATAATTCGAAAATATTTTCTATCTTCATGGGTTTTTGTACGGATATTACACCTTTATTTTTAAAATAAAATGATTGACTTCACGATGTGTATGACATACATTAATGATCATGCTATGAGCCCGTTCGCGTAAGAATCGGACAAATATTATTGACAAGATCGGCACACTCAAAAAATGTCGACTCTCTGTAAATTAAAAAAAAAGTTAAGCCTGCAAATCAAAGAGTGAAAAAATCGATTTTTCAAATTTATTTTAAGAAATTATGAAAAATGAAATAAACAGGCGTTATCGCCAATAAAACCCCAAACCCAAAATTACAGAGAGCCGAAATTTTTTGACTGTGCCGATCTTGTCAATATTTGTCCGATTCTTACGCGAACGGGCTCATAGCATGATCATTAATGTATATCATACACATCGTGCGAAGTCAATCATTTTGTTTTAAAAATAAAGGGGTGATATCCGTACAAAAACCCATGAAGATAGAAAATATTTTCGAATTATCCCTCCAATTGCGCTAGGTCATATTAGATTTCCAGATCACCCGAACGTGAAATCGTCCTTCGGGAAAAACAATTCGATTTTCTTCATGATCCCTTTCGAACAGTTTCCAAGCTGATGATACACTTCTGAGGGCAAAGATTGGAAAGAGGGAAAAGCGCGATATTTTTCACCAAATGGCAAAATAAATATCGCACGCATCGCCCACATATTATTCCGCTCTTTGCCCTCAATTGTATCATCAGCTTTCAAACCACTTGAAAACTGATATAAAATAAATCGATAGAGAGCCTTTTCATCGGAATGAATCTTCTCGGCATTTCTCTTCTCATTGCTTTCGGAGCAGTATCCGTTTCGGTACGTTACCTAATGCTTTCTTAATGGATTTGAGTACTAATGACTTGGTCCAGTTTCCTTTTTCTTCACTGAAACAGTCGAAATACATATCATTTTGATCGCAATACATCTGCATTTTCTCAGGCCGGCTGCCCTGCAGGAGGCGTGTGGAGTGAGTGGGTGACCGGTCCTTGCCCGACAACTTGTGGAGCATACACCAATGTTACTCGAACTAGAACTTGCACCAAAAGATGCGGAGATTGCCCTTGTGTGTAAGTTTAGCAATCATTTTTTGAATATACAAACTGCTTAGCGGCCCCGATTCCGACGTTGGTCCCTGCGGAATCGCTATGTGCCCATTCGAATACAAGCTAACGCAAACATGCATGGATCCCTACGTGAAGAGCCTCAACTGTAACATAGTGTTTCTTCCCTTGATTTAATTACTTTCTTCAGATGACACGAAGAAATTCTTCTGCGGAACTGTAAACGTCCCTGCCGTAGTATGCCCGTAAATTCGAGTTGGCATTTTATCGAGGTTTCGAAATCACTAATGATCTAAGCTTCGTCGCCACTACTATTCTGCATTCGATACGAACGTGATTCAATGCTCACTATCAGTTGATAAATGAAAAATATGCAATGCGTACTGATTTATCGCGAGTACTTAAACAAACAGGTGGATATGATCGCTCCGAATAAAACGATTCACATTGCATACGAGCACTCGAGCTGGGTGATCGCATGGCAGTCCAAGCTGTTCCTTCCGCATTGCATGTAACAGGAAAAGTGACGCGTTCGTCGCCGCTGATACTGCCTCCCTTTCCATTGATCTTCAACAACTACCATTAATGTTCGGAATACATTCTCATTCTTTAGGGAATCGTAGAAAAACAGGACAACCTTCCGACTCCTCGTAATTGTTAATGGAGATAATTTCCTCGCCTCGATGTTCGCATTCACTTCGTCACATACAAAAGTTCGAACGGCACATTCTCCGGTCATGTCAGTAGTATCTGACGTCATCGGACGTGCATCGGCTCCGGATTCCGTGACCACAATGAGATCGGCGGAACACGCTTTGCAATCTTTATGTTGATTTTTAGAAGATGTATTTGTAGTGTCCCTTGACTGTGCGAGCATTTGTTCATATTTTGCTCGTCAATGCCCCGAAATTATGATAATAACCTATTCCGAAAACCAAGTAGAGATCCAGTAAAATTCATCAATTTAAGACAGCAAGGAGCAGAGTTTGACGGCTTTCGCAAATCGAACGAAACCTAGAACATGATCACTATCAAGCAGTGATGGGCCATTCTCTCTAACCATCTATAGAACATGCTAAAAAGAGAGAACACGCTCGGTGGTTCGGTGCGAGTAGAAATACCGAAACGGTCACAGTTTCGGGATCTCGGAGGTCAGATCGGACGAGAGAGCATGGAAAATGAGGTATTTCTTTACTGGTGCCGTGATTGTTGCCGGGTGCGCAGCGGCTACGCCTACGAGCAGAGAAGCGTGTATAAATTGACTAGGTTTGGAGCGTTTCTCATCTTTACGCCCACGTCCTTCGATTTCCAATTCAACCAACGCAGCATCAAAATGAAAATTTCAATTTCCTGCGATATTAAACTTCTGTACTTCGTTAAATTCAGCTAGAATTGTACATGCGATTAAATTAGCTTGGACCTTTTCATACATACACATTTATCACAATCGCTCAAGCCCGTGAATTTTTAAAACGAATTTTTCGGAAGCTCTAAAATCAAGTTTATTGATGTTTTACAGGATGATTCGACTCGTTGCACTCTGCCTCGCTACCACAATTTCAAGTATTCAAGGTATTATTTTATGTCTTCAAAGAATCAAGTGTCTTCGACGTAAATAAACCCTAACCACTGATATCTCCCTCAGGCAGTTACCTGAATATCGTGAAACCATTATTTAATTATTTATTGTTGTTGATCAATATCATTCCTCTTTGCAACCTCGCTGTTTTGTATCGTGTTTACGCCTCCACAAGTGGAACCGCCTCTCGAATTTGCAAGTGGAACCGCCGGCCATCAACCTCTTGGCCAGAGCAAAGTCGGTTACGATTCGCCAGCCGAAACGTGGTGATTACCACGAATAGACTTCCTCGCAAGGGAAAACAAAATCATAATTTGATTGTGAAATAATATTGCAGGCCAGGCAGCCTGTGGATGCCCATACAAGCCCAAGACTGGCGCAATTTACGAACCCGCCAGATTGATGGTCATCGATAATTCCACCAAATCGTGCGCAATCTCTTGCGAGAGCGGATACCAACTTGAGGTAAATTGTGTCTTTCATATTCTCAAAACGTTTAATCGTTTACAGAATCGTGCAAACTACGCGGAATGCACGAATGGGCAGAAATGGACAGGTATCTGTCTTTTTGAAATGTATAACAAATATTAATTACAGCCCAACAACGAGAGACATTTACCACTCAGAACTTGGTCGACAATCCGTTCCTGACTTGCATTAAAGCCATGCCCAAGAGTGAGTTGCATATCATTTCCTACCGTAACCACAGATTGTTATCGCAAACTAACTTTTCACTACAGCATGCCCTCCCGGAACGTGGAAGACTTTCGCCTGCACCAAATGCGATCCGTCCAAGATTATGGTTACTCCTGGTGCGAAGGGAGAGTGCACGATTATGTGTGATCGAGGATACAGATTGGTTGTAAGTTCACGTCGTCAAACGGTTTCCAGTTTATGTTAAAAGATCGTTATCTCATAGGCATCCTTCCAAAATAATTACATCTTTGAAATTGCAGGTAAACAAAGCAAGCGGCTCCATAACGCGTCTAGCAGAGGCAACGCTCAAGAACTCGAACTGGATAAGTGAGTGGCATTTACTAAAGATCAAAGATTAATTAACGATAAGGAAAGATCAACGATCACTCTACAGTGTACGCCTTCGGCTCTATCGCTACCTCCGAAACCGTGACGGAAGCTTCCGCATCGTTCAACTGCGAATCGACCTCGAATAGCAACCCTGATCCGACCGGTCCGACTGGCCCGACGACCGGTACGGGCTTAGCAGTTATTCGAAAAGAGCAGATCAACAATTAATTTCAGGGGAAATCAAATGCGGTTGCCCGTACAAGCCTAAGACCGGAGCCGGATATGACCCGACCAAGTTGTTCATTGTGGACGGGGCCGACAAAAAGTGCACTCTGGCCTGTGAGAATGGGTACATGCTGGAGGTAAATAATTTACTTATTCAAAGTAAAATGTAAAAAATCATTTAGAACCGCGCTAACTACGTCGAGTGCACTAACGGACAGACGTGGCTCGGTTGGCAATTTTAGTCAAATTTAATATTAATTAATTAATTAATTTTAGGGCAGAATAGAGAATCGTTCGGTGTCGGAAAGTTGGTGGACAATCCTCTGCTCACTTGTGTCAAAGTGACGGCGCCCAAGAGTGAGTTTGATACCGTATTACTACTCCACATTTTTAAGATGTTCATCAAGGTTAGTGCGAAAATTTCGTATCGTTTTGTCACCGTAATCACCACCTTGCAGCCTGCCCCGCTGGCACTTGGAAGACATTTGCCTGCAAGAATTGCGATGCTTCCAAGATCATGGTCACGCCCGGAAGCAAGGGCGAGTGCACGATTATGTGCGACAAGGGATACAGACTGGTGGTGAGTTTCGATTTATCGGGATGGAATATTATTGTGTGCTTCAGAGCAATCAAGGAAGCAGTGCCAATGTGCTTCTGGCTGAAGCTACGATCAAGAGCTCGAGTTGGACCAGTAAGTTTCTCTCTCTCTCTCTTACCAAGCTATTTTGCACCGTGATTGAGCTAATCAAGTATGAACGGAATATTTCAGTGTACCCGCTGAACTCGATCCAGACTGCCACTTCTGCCACATCTGCAGCAGTTTCGTTCAGCTGCGAGATGCTGCCTGGCACCAAGCCGAAGCCTCCTCGTGAGTGTTCACCAAAAAAAAATTAAATTAGACCGCACCAATCATTCCTTGATTGATTCCGTTGTTTCCGAATCTCTTACTCCTGCAGTTAACGGCCCGTATCAATGAATTGTTACTGAACTGTTACTATCTTCGCCATTTCACCAACATGTACAACATCCATTGGTGATTTTGTTACTGACTTCTCAAATCGCATGTTCAGCATGCGGCTGTGGCTACGATTTCCTCGAGGGCGACGAGTATGATCAGACACAACTCACTGCAAGTGGAACAGAGGAAGGAACTTGCAGGATGCAGTGCCAGAACGGATACGCTGTAGTGGTAAGCAACGCTACAGATTGTGAGTAGCAAAAACAATGGAAGTACGGCAAAGGGTCGGAAACGATAATAAACACAAACTTAGTTAAACTACATCGAGTATCCATCAAAAAGAGGCAGATTGAAAAGAAGAAAAGTCAATTACATTTCAGTCAGACGTTGTCACCGGACCGATGCCTTACGCAACCTGCTCGCAGTTCAAGTGGACTGCTCCCGGTGAGCGATTTGAATAAACTGGAGCATAAACATTATTATTTTTATATTATTTTTTCATTTTTTTAAATTTTTTTCATTGAAACGCGTAATTTTTCAGGAAAGGGCGAACTCTACGCGCTCGAGCCCAAGTTCAGCTGCACCAAGGTCGGAACGCCTACGGACCCGGGTATTTATCTTTTCTCATCAATTTCAGTTAACTATAAACTAAAGTTTTAAATTATTAACATTCCAGCCTGCAAGAAGTGTGCTCAGAACCTGATCAAGATCTCCACTGGGCCTAGCTCGCATCCGTTCTCCGGTGATGAGACGAGCTCGTTCGGAGAGTGCGCCACGCGAACGTTCATCTGCGAGGGAAAAACGGCGGTTATTGAGGTTGCACTTATTATTTCTTCTCAATATGCCGCCTTCAAAGCGTGTTGCACTTCTTATTTCTTCTCAATATGCCGCCTTCAAAGCAACACAGGGGGCAAAAATATTGATGGCATAAATTCCTTTTCGAATTAAAATATTTCAAGGTGAACGGTCGCAGCGGGGTGGTCAGCGGCCACGGACGCGTCACTTTCTTGGTTACGTGCAACGCGGCGGGCACAGCTTGGGAGTCGCAAGGAATCCCCGTGACGCAGCTCGAGTGCTCAGTTACGAATTGAGCAATTTAGAAAGGCCAATAAATGTACAGCTTTTGAAATGAACATAATGACATTCTTGTTTTCGCATGTGTGCAAAGGGTGTGGAACTGAAGAATTGTTTTTTCATTACGAAATATACTTTACAACTCGTTATCTTACATTTAGAGTATGTTCGAATTGTGATAATAACAATAAAATCAGGTGATTGTCAAAATAGCTATAGGTTCGATACTCTCGCGTAGTCGGCTAGGTACTTGCGTTGTCTTGCAGCTCGTTTCTGAACGGAAAACAATGTTGTAGAATAATATAAAACAAGCCACCGTTCTTCTTTTTTTTTTTTTGGCGTCACATTCAGAGCAGTTGTTGCTTGGGACAAAAACAGAGAAGTATCCAAGTAGCTTACGTCTTTGCAATACATAGAAATGCCGTATGCTGATGCGCAGGAGATCATTATCCACGTCGCAAGAGCGGCTAAAATGAGAAAAATGACGAGTCGATCATCGGGCGATAGAGTAGTCTTCATTCGGAAAGTGTTCATTTCTGAGGTCTGAAACAAATGATGTTATCCATCTATGCAAAAAAATTATTCAATCCTACCTTGTAACTCGCCCACTTATCAAGGAGTTAACCGAGCAAACCAGCAAAGAAGAAAGGGATAATCGCAGAGATACGAACAATTTGTTCTGCTAACAGTTTGAAACTGTGCTACCTCCCTTTCATCTTATTCATGATTACTAATCGTATACGACGAATTGCACTGAAAACTAATTCTAATTTTTCAGTATTTAGCCGATTTCCTTTTCAAAGAAGAGCAAATTTATCATGAAGAAAGCATCGGAACACAAACTCGCCGGGTAGCATTCTAAAGCCGAAATTCGATAAAATACAATGCTTTTTGTTCTTTGCCAGTGTTTTTCCGGTTCGCTTTCCATGATCACTAACCCCCGGAAAGAGCGGACGAAAGGAAAACATCGCACTCGCTTATCCCTCGCATTTCTTCCTTATCTCTCACTGTCTCACTCTTCCCCTCTCTCTCACCCCACTCACTCGATCGCGTCGCTGAGTCAGCGGTTAGCAATCGCGCCGCGGCGAGTGCCCCGATTGCGAAAACATACGAACACGCTGATTCCCCTTCTTTTTTTTCCTTCCGTCTAGAGCTCCTCTTTTCTACTTTCTCAAGCAACTGCCGAATCAATGGAAGTTGGAATTTCGAAATCGAAGGGAAAGAAGAGAAAGGCGCGTGCTAATGAGAAGGCGCTTGCTGCGAAGGTTTGTTTTCGATTGCCTGAAGCAACCGAGAGTGGATATTATCGTCAGTGCCTTTGTCGACAAGCAAATTGCAGTTGGAAGACGTCCTACATGAAAACGAAGGCAATGTAGTGGGCATCAAGAAGCTGTTTGACCGAAAACGACGGAAGAACTGTAAAACAATAACAAAAGAGCCAGATGAAATCCTCGAAAGCGGGCAAGATGAAAAGGTGCGGCATTATCAATTTGATTCAAAGGGGAATTTTGATTCATCTTCCATACTCCAGGACAATAAATGGCTCTGTTCTAGTTATGGGGGCCCATAAAAATTATAGGGGCCCATGAAAATTGTGGGGGCCCAAAATAATTATGGGGGCCCATCCCGGACCAATTTTTTTATGGGGGCCATGAAAATTATAGGGGCCCATGAAAATTATGGGGGCCCAATATCAATTTTAGTTAATTCATCAGAAACAAACAAATATTTTATGATATTCAAAGACACCAAAAGACTTTAAAAAATACAGCGACATGAACTCCCTTCAAAATGTTTCGACGAGGGCGAGTGGCTCGAGCCGGCATACAGCTTATTATTAGGGATAGTGGGTTCAGAAGTTATGCGAGGAGGGCGGGTGATTTTGGTCGTAGTGGAATTAGGTGCAGTAGTAGCGCAGAAATCAGAAATGTGTTCAAATTTGAAAAATAATTTCAATTTTTAAAGAGAATACATTCGATTTTCACTTGATTATGATGAATAGTTGAAACTACAAAGGATGATGGGCCCCCATAATTTTCATGGGCCCCTATAATTTTCATGGGCCCCCATAAAAAAATTGGTCCGGGATGGGCCCCCATAATTATTTTGGGCCCCCACAATTTTCATGGGCCCCCATAATTTTCATGGGCCCCCATAACTAGAACAGAGCCCAATAAATGCTCGTTTCTTCCGCTGCTGAGCCGGTCACCCTCGCCCGAGGTGAGGTTTTATGGCTGGCATTGTTCTTGTTTTGTTTTCAATTTCCAACGTTTTCTCCATAGGTAAAAGGTAAAGATCATCCCGTTAATCAAGGCACTTGCGTCCTGCGGGAGATCACTGCTAGGCCAGTGATTATGAGGCCAGTTCAGTCCGGAGGGCCTAATCTCTTCTTCGGACCTACTTTACCGCGTGATCTAGTCACTTCCAATTTCCCTTTCGGGCGCCTTGGTGGGGCGGAGACGGTGACCGGGAATCGAACCCAGGTGTAATGGAATGGGAGGGCGCGCCTTAGACCACTACACTACTTCGTTTCTCATCGTTTTCTCCATATCATCCGGATTCCCAGAATGAATAGTTCACGTTTACGTAGGCGAAATATTATTTGATATTTTTGAGATTCGTGCATTCCGATTGCCTGAGGCCTACAACCCACAGAACATACAAATAAAAAGGAGTAGGAGAACAGCACGGAGGCGAGCTCGTATGGCTAACAATGAAGATCAAAGTCAAGACGACCAATTGAATGATGAGGTTTTCAAATCCTGAAAAATAGCATTTTCAAAATGTATTTCGTATTTTCAGGACCGACTCTCACGAACGCCATTCGATTGTCTCATCAAAATATTCAGTCATTTTGCTAGGTATTTAACGGGGGCGAGGCATCAATGATGGGTCAATTATCATAAGCGAGCGCCGAGCGCCGATTTGCATGCGCTCTTCACTGCCCTTCCCTCTCTCGCCCATTGCCTGCACGATCAGGGTCATTTGGAACACAGCCAATCGATCATATCTCAGTTCAAACGAAAAATTAAAACATGGGAGTTTCGAAAGTGGCATTGGGTGTCCGTTACCCATCATCTCATTTAGTCAGACATTGATGCCATACCCACTTTAATCGAAATAAACTGGATGAATATCGAAGTATCTTACAGGGAAGAACTGCTCAGAATGTTGCGAGTGAACCGCACACTCAATCGCGCTGCGAAACATCGGTCATTGTATCGAGGCAAATCCGCCCCTTTCGGATGCCTTTCTACTAGTCAAGTGAGTTTAACGTGCGCATTTCTCCTACATTTTTAAGTTTTCAGATTACAAACGGCTACTGTTTCATGCTATCGACCTACGATAAAACAGACGTCAAAAATCCGGGACTGAAAACGTTCTCCTACAAGCTTCAGCTCACTGAGACATTGGAAGCTATCGAAGATAAGAACGTAGTGGCAGGGCGAAATCTCTATGCCGTAAGTATTCTGACAGTTTTTGCCATGCTCCTAAATATTATAAAATCATGATTTTGATGGTGATGTTGTTTTCATTTTCAAAAAATAAATGATAAATTCGTATATTTTTCAGACCCGACTTCTACACTCTCTCCACCACATGCCGGCTCCTGACCTTTTCTGTGATGAGATGGCCTACGCTCTCAACAAATTCGCTCCTCCAAATGTCGTATTTTCAAGAGTGCGTTTTTGAGAATCGAAATTGCCCTAAAATGTTCCTTCCAGATGCCCATTGATGCTGATTTTCTGGATAATATTTCCTTTTCTGTATTCGACGTTCCCAACTGTTTCATCGAGCATTCAACATGGGAAGGCAATACGAGCAATAGTTTCATAAAGTTTGTTCCTCGCTGAATTTCAAATTTCTAGGTCACTTTCAGATTCGTCAAATCGCTCGGCATAATCGATCTCACTATCGTTGGATGCTCGCAAATGCACTACAACAGCGTGTTCAGCGTGCCGTTTCTAACGAAAATGCAGCAAAAATCAACACTCAAGAACCTGAGAACCTTTGAGCACTGGAAACGTACCACGTGAGTTGTTATTTATTGCAAAGTCTATCAAATAATTTTCAGAACAATAAATTCCATCTATCCAAAGCGATGATTCCGTCAATCATTCGCTACGATAATCTGATTCTTCCATCGCTGACAGTGAATGTTGATTGGACCGGAGCGCTTCTTATGGTGATTTTATATTATTTTTCATTAATTTCCGAGAAAATAATGATAAAGTGCTTTTAGGCATTTCTGGATTCGCATGAGCCTGGATGGACACCATTCTACTGGAATATCGGACTCGATCGAATGCCGAGAACGAACGAAATCGAGAAGCAATTTGCGAATAATCCTCTTTTCAAGGTAACTTTTCGAATCACAATTAACGCTCAAATTACGTTTTTCAGTATAAACTCATGCACAACGGTATGCATCGTCTCAAGAAGCTATCTAATGGGTTCTTGGTGAGATTTCCTAGACAAAATACAGCATATTTTACTAAAATATAAATAATTGCTTTCTAGGCTCTCTTCAAAGTCTTCCCAATCGAAGTGAACGAGGGTAATTCGCTACTCTATCTACTAGACATCGGCTTTGTTGATTTGGATTTGGAGTTCAGTACGCGGTCGCCTTATCAATTGTGAGCTGTTATTTTCCCACTATTTTTGTCTACTCCCTTTTTATAACATAAAGTACCCCCAATATTGGTCAGATGCCTCGCTCAAAACGCTTCCGGCGCTGCTGCAGCCGCAAAGAGGGGCGACTACCGAGCACGCTCGCATTTGGACACGATTTCCACTAGGTAAAAGATGAAATACCGATAATCGTCTCTTCAGTTCACCTCATACCTGTCCAGCACTGGCGGCGGGTGCGCGAGGCCTGCTCAACCACGTATAGGGATACATGGTATTTGTCAAAAAAAGTTGTCAGATCGATTATAGCTACCGTACCCATCATGACATACAGTACCCCAAATTACCGTTTACCACTACCGTATCCCGAAATATCGCGAACTGGCTTTTTTTATTTTGTTTTTTCGAAATTCCGCGAGGCCTGCTCAACCATGTATAGGGGGTCATGGTCCAAAATGGGGTGGTAGGTCATGGTGGAGCATGTCCCTGAAACATATCCCAAAGTGTTCTACAGTATGCAATTATCGATTTTTGGCTACCGTAACCCTACCGTACCTCGGTTCTGCGGGTCAACTATTTTAGCCTTGGGGCATACTTTTGCCAAAGTGGCTGAAATCGTTCGGGAAATTTTTCTACCGAAATCTACAGTAACCTACCGTATCCCAGACTACGGTATCGCGGTTGGGAATCACGAACTGATTTTTTTCTGTTTTTCGTTCTAAAAATTTGTTCTTTGTGCATACATGTCTAGTTCATCGAGGAAATTTTTTTTGGGTACCGTACCGTAGCCTACCGTAACCCTACCGTAACACGGTTCGGTGTGTCAACCATTTTAGCCTTGGGGCGCACTTTTGCCAAAATGTCTCAAATCGACAGGAAAAATATTCTACCGTAATCTACAGTATGCTACCGTATCCCTGGATACGGTATCGCGGTTGGGCATCGAGAACTGACTTTTTTCATTTTTTCGTTCTAAAAAATCCCTTCTCTGTGCCTACATGCATAGTTCATCGAGGAAATTTTTTTGGGTACCTCACTGTACCCTACCGTAATCCCACCGTACCCCGGTTCGGCGGGTCAGCCATTTTAGCCTTGAGTCACATTCTTGCCAAAGTGTCTCAAATCGATCGGAGAATTATTCTTCCGTAATCTACAGTAATCTACCGTATCCCTAGATACGGTAATCGCGGATGGGCATCGCGAACTGACTTTTTCCATTTTTTTTCGTTTAAAATATTATTTTCGTACTGACATGAATTGACCATAGGGGTGGTTAATATTTTCGTGACTATACTTTTGGGCTACCGTAGTTCTACCGTATTCCGGTGCTGTGAGTCAACCATTTTTATTTTTGCTTTGGGTCAAACTTTTGCCAAATTGTCTGAAATCGATCAGTAAATTATTCTACCGTAATCTACCGTATCCTAGGGTACGTTAATCGCGGTAGGGTATCGCGAGCTGACTTTTTCAAAGTGTGTTTAAAAAAATCTTTTTTTGTGCTGACATGATGTACTCTGTGAGCACAATTGTCAATTTTTTTTGCAACCTGAAATCACGGTCGCATGGCTACAGCGATTACATTTTAAAAGACTATTGGTTCGTCGCCTCACAGTGGCAAAATCCTTTCCCGACTTCGGGGGCTGGCTTTGAGGTTGTAGAGGCACTACAGCCAGGAAAAGAATTCAACGGCCCTGAGAGCATGGCTGCGGCCCAGACATGAGTCTACCATGGCTGTACGGGCCTGAGTAAAATTCTACAGCTCTGACACCATTGGTACGGCCCAGACATTAGTCCGTCATGACTCTACGATCAGGAAAATTATTCTACGGCCCGAAGACCATCGCTGCGGCACAGAAATCAATCTACCGTGACTCCACTGCCCGTTTAAAATTTCTAAGGCCCGGAGTGCATCGCTACGGCCCTCAAAATTTTTTAGCCCTCTAACGTTGGCTACGATCCACAGAAAACTATATGTGTAGCACTCAATGTTAGCCTACGACTCTCAGAGAATTTCTGTATACTTCTATTGTAGACTACGACCCTCAGAAAATTTCTACAGTCTTCCGAGGGCCGTAGACTACGAAAGACGAAATTTTCTGAGGGCCATCGGTTAACATAGAGGACTACACATAACTTTTTGTGGATCGTAGATAACGATAGAGGGCTACAGAATTTTTCTGGGGGCCGTAGTCATGAACCCCGGGCCCTTTAAAAAATTTTAACGGGCCGTGGAGTCATGATGGTCTTATTTTCTGGACCGTAGAATTTTTGCATGACCGTAGAGCCGTAGTAGACTCAAAATTTGTGCTCACAGACTACCTCATTTCAGCACACAAAAAAATTTTCTTTGAAAAAAGTCATCTCGCGATACCCAACCGCGATTAACGTACCCTAGAATACGGTAGAAAAATTTTCTGATCGATTTCAGACAATTTGGCAAAAGTTTTACCCAAAGCAAAAATGATTGACACACGCACCGGGATACTTTAGGATTACGGTAGCCCAAAAATTTAGTCACGAAAATATTAACCACCCCGATGGTCAATGCATGTCAGTACGAAAATAATATTTTAAACGAAAAACAATGGAAAAAGTCAGTTCGCGATGCCCATCCGCGATTACCGTATCCAGGGATACGGTAGATTACAGTAGATTACGGTAGAATAATTCTCCGATCGATTTGAGACACTTTGGCAAGAATGTGACTCAAGGCTAAAATAGCTGACACGGCGAACCGGGGTTCGGTAGGAGTACGGTAGGCTACGGTACGGTACCCAAAAAAAATTTCCTCGATGAACTAGACCTCGATGAACTGTATGCACAAAGATCGGATTTTTAGAACGAAAAATAACAAAAAAGTCAGTTCACGATAACCGGATTACGGTAATTGGGGTTACGGTAACATCGCTGGTTACTGTAGTACACATTCGAACAAAGACCGAAGACATTTGGTAAACTTTTGAAAAAAAGTCAGTTCGTGATATTTCGGGATACGGTAGTGGTATACGGTAATTTGGGTTACTGTAGGTCACGATGGGTACGGTACTAATTATCGATCTGACAAAATATTTTTGCCGAACCTTGACCATGACCATGACCCCCTATACATGGTTGAGCAGGCCTCGCGCGAGGCCTGCTCAACCATGTATAGGGATACATGGGGTCGCCGGCGGCGTGGACAGGTATGGTTCACCTAATATCTCTACTGTCAGAATGGCTCATAATTCAAATTTCTAGATACGTGCCGAATCTCCTCACCGCCCTCGCCTCCCGGCAACCCCCTTCCTTCTTCGTCTCCCAAACGACAGTTCAGTCCATCAGGGCCTTGGTGGACCTGGAGAAGAGCGAAAGGAGCAAAGTAAATGAACGACGGAAGACTCTGAGAAAGGCGAAGACTCGATCAGCACTGTACAAAGCGGCCCTCGGCAAGTATAGGCACACTGCGAATATGTATCGCAAATAATCGTGTACCATGGTTGTTTATTAGACGGTGTTGTATTATAGCATGCCGAGATAAACGAATGGTTATTCAGAATCGTGATTTGTATTCACATTTCGGGTCGCTCGAGCGTTGCAATTGTTATGCGCTTGCCAGCTGATGATACATTCATTCCTCACTTCTAGGGGCAAATGACGAAATAGGGAGAGAGAAGAGGCGAAGTAAAAAAATATATCAAAATAGAATGCAAGTAGAACTTCAACTTCAATTGTATTATTGCATAGCCACTGAGTTATCTAAATACAAAATAAATGCAACAAAGAATAAAAGCAGTAATTTTTTTACAGGAAATATTTTTAATTGAACGATTGTGCTCGGAAAGAAAGAAAGGACCACGAGTATCAATTTTTAGTAATTTTGTGGATACAGTGATTCAAATATCTCATTTCGTTCAAAACATGGCATATTTGCCAAAGCGCTCCTGGTAAAGGCCACCGCGCTTCTGCCCTCTTATTTTTCCGCTCTTTGCTCCCGAATTGTTGACACAGCTTCTCCATCCAGTTCAGAACTGCTATATAATTGTCAGAGCAATTTAATCCTCACGGAAATGAACCGCCTCGTCCATTCTCTTCTACATTCAGCCGCGTTTTCTCATCGTTATCCTTTCGCCAACGATACCCCTCGAAGGAAGAGGCTAATGTATATATAATGTTGTATGTTTCATATTCAGAATGATTCTGTTCGGTGTACTTTGCCTTGCCCTAGCAACAAGTGTCCAAGGTAATATTTCATTGTCACATTGACCTGGTGAGCTTTATATTCCGTTATAAGTTTGGCAGATCATCGGAATATCAGAGAATATGGCAGGTCAGGCTACCTGCGGTTGCCCGTACAAGCCTAAGACCGGAACGAGTCCGGCTGGTGTGATTTACGAACCCTCCAGACTGGTCGTCATGGACAATTCTAGCAATTCTTGTGCACTCACTTGCGAGAACGGGTACCAGCTTGAAGTACGTAAATTGTTACATTCATCCCGAAATCTGAAACCTTTACAGAACCGAGCGAATTACGTTGAGTGCACGAATGGAAAGACATGGACAGGTAATTTATAGACTAAATTTGGGAAAGATATTCTCTTAATTAGAGGCCAGTAAAATATAATATATGTATTTCAGCGCAACAACGCGAAACATTCACACTTCAACGATTGATCGACAATCCTTTTCTAACTTGCATCAAATCGTTTCCAAAAAGTAAGTTTGATTGAATGTACACAGATTTAAAAAAATTCTCTACAGTCTGTCCCGCCGGAACTTGGAAAACCTTCACCTGCACCAACTGCGACCCGACCAAGATTATGGTTACTCCTGGTGCGAAGGGAGATTGCACGATTATGTGCGATAGAGGATATCGACTGGTGGTGCGCAAATGTTCCTAATTTCAGTCTCTAATCTGAAAATCGTTGCAGGTAAACAAGGGAAGCGGTTCCATTATCCGTCTCGCAGAGGCAACTCTCCAGAGCTAAAACTGGATAAGGTAGTGGCTTTAAGCAAAGATCAAAGATCACCGGGTGGTGAGTGGAGATCGAAGATTATTTTTCAGTGTTCGCCTTGGGCGCGATAACCGTCTCGGAATCTGCTGCGGCATCTACCGCGTCGTTCAACTGCGAATCGATCGCTGATAGCAAGCCAGATCCTACCGAGCCTACGGGTAGGAAAGCATGAATGAATCCTTTTCTGCAACATGTTTTATGAAAAAAAACAACGACTTAGCTTGCAGGCGGCCTCAAGTGCGGTTGTCCGTATAAGCCAAAGACCGGCACGTCCCTTGTTGGGCTGGGCGATTACGACCCATCGAAGTTGTTCATCGTTGACGGATCGGACAAGACGTGTACCCTTGCCTGCGAGAAAGGGTACATGCTTGAAGTGCGTTTTTCTCGGAGTATATTACATATAAGACACCCTGAAAACGTATGTTCCCGTTCGCAAACTAGAAATGGTGCTAAGCAAAAGTTGGAGTACTCCGACTTTAAGGAAAATCGGAAATTCCGGATTTTAAAATTGAAGTCAAAATCCGGCTTTTTGGCCTTATTTTGCAGAAGCAACTCCAAGTTTTGCGGATCGCCTTATAGTTGAAGTTGCTTCAACTTTTGCAGAACTTGTGTTTTTTTTTATGATTGAAAATCGAAGATTGTTGCAGGTGACTGTGTGCGTGCTCATGGGGACGATTGATGTGCTGCGCATTTTTTATTCAACAACATTTACAATGCGCAGCTGACAACAAAAAATTGACCGAAGAAGGAAGAACAATGATGGACAGATTATTCATAGTTACTATTGTATTATGGTATATTTTACGTGTGATAAATTGAGTTAATACTAAACGAGTGGAGTGTGTGTCAGTAGGGGATGTATAGTAATGGGTAGTTGTCGCAAAAAACACTTCTGAACGAACAAGGAACGAGAGGGGAAGGGTTGGAGAGGGATGAGTAACATCAGTTATTTCTAAAACAAATTACGCTTCTAATATGACAAGAAAATTAAGTAGGAGTAGGAGTAGTAATACTAGCACAAATATCGCTTCTAAAAATACAAGGGAAATGAAATATGAGTAGGAGTGGTTATACTAAAACAAATTACGCTTCTATAATTACACAAAATTACAAGGAAATGAAGTATGTTGTTGCAGTAGTTAGTTATACTAAAACAAATTACGCTTCTAAAATGGCAGGGAAAACAAAGTCAAAGTGGCAATGTAAAAAGAATTAGACAGAATTCAAGAAACGACATTATTCCTCAAGAAGACCAGATGCAATGGCATTTTTCATCTTGCTACCCCTCTTTCTGGTCTTTACTGATGCATTCTGTCTCGCCTTTCCGTCTGGAGTGTACTCGTCCTTGTACTGGCTCCAGCTTCCCCAATCGTCGTCCATGTCGGATTGCTTCTCTTCCAATTCTCCTCTCAGGGAAGCAGACAGCGAGGCCAGATGGCAAACACGATTAACTGAGCATCGCGCGGCTACAGCTGCAATTTTATAGTTTACTGTTTTTTCTCTCGATTCGTTATGTGCTTATACTCACCAATGGGGCTGGAAGTGGAGCCGTCTACGAATACAGCGTTGTATTTAGTGTTGGAGACATCGAGATCGGGATTGAAGGTGAGCAGGCGAAGGCACTGAAACAAGTAACTTTGTTTTGTAAATACGGGCCTAAATGCAACAAACCGTTCTGCTAATGGCTCCGTTAATGTGCAGCTTGTTAGTGTATCGGGCAAGGGCCGCATCGTCCAGGATGGCATTGTCCGTAGCGCGCAGCAAAGTCGCAAGGACTGTCGTCTTTTGGACAGTGGTCGTGCCTTAAATGTGCAGTTTAGTGATGTTTGTGAGAGCGGGATATTATGCGAACCTGTGATCACCGTGTGCTTAGCGCAGTCCACGGAAAGACTGGCTACTCCAATATTAATAGGGCTGCTGGAATCTTGAGTTAGTGTCGATCCGTTCAAGGAGTCCTGAGTGACTGCTCTTGCTCGTCTTGCAGCTCTTCTATCGAGAACAGCTTTTTCCATCTTCGCCTTCACACTTGCAGAATTGCATCCGATAACGAGGATGTTGAAATCGCGCTGCTCAGTGCTGAACATGAGGTAGAGCAGTTGCTTGAGAGTGAGCTCCTTGGAAAACTCCTTAATTTGTGAATTAATACTTAATTCAGAAAAAAAAACGGTTGCCTTACTTCTTCGTCGAAGATGTGTAGTGTACATCCGTTGACCGCACGAAGGTGCGCGAAGGATACGAGTGTCGGGTTTCTGAATGTCAGCGGCGGAAGGCATCTCTCCAGTTTCTGCATAACATCACAACAATTTAAAATAAAATTATGCTACATTCTCACCAATAGGAAGTCGTCCAATTCGTTAGATCGATTCGATAGACGATTCTTTCCATTCACTAGTCTTCTGCAATACGTTCACGTGGTTATTATAATGTATTGGCTCAAACAAAGGCTTACTTGACAGTGGAGTACGTAGTGGTGCATTTGAAGAGGTGTTGTTGGATGATTTCAGCGTCATCCTTTGCGTAGTTCTTGAAAATGAGCAGCTCGGTTACGTTGTTGTGCATTTCGATTAATCTCTGAAAATTGTCTATTTAAAAAAAAAGAAAATCTACCCAAATTTAATAGCCTTACGTTGACTTCTGCTTTAACGGCATTCTTGTCCAATTCGTCGTTGAGACCGTCGAGAATCTCCCATGCAGTGTTTGGGTTCACTTCTCTTGCACGGATGTATGCTTTCAGGAGTTTGTAGCAGTCGACGAATGTCTAAAACACATTTTGTTTTTATCGCCGTATCCTACTTTTTTTTGCAAATCTTACCCTTGCATTGTGTTTGAAGAAGAGAATCTCATCATTGCTGAAGCACGCTGCTTTAATCGTGTACATGCTTACTCCATTCCTTGTTCCCACTGTCTTGTCACTCCGAATTTTTTGATTGATAATGGCACTGCGCAGCTGCATTGTCATGCCGGGGTTATCGATCATGTCGAGTCCAGCCATAATGAAATTGATTTGTCCCACCTGCAAAAAAAAACGAGTTAAACCCGTACACTATTTGAAATCAACTCACTTTCTCAAAGACAGTGGGAGCATTGTACGCTTCATTGGAGAGCTTTCGCAAGCGCGCGCAAAGCTTATCTCCTTGAATGACGGTAACGTTGATCTGCATATTGGGTTCTTTAAAGTAAGCCGGTCACAACTTTACTCACCGCAATATCATTGTAGTTGTAGCGATCTTCTGGCAATTTATCCTTGTTCATAAGGTCGATGTAAGCTCGAATAGCGCGCAGCCTAAGCCTTCCATCTTCGATTACGCTTAAATTAATTGTATCCGTATAAGCTAGAACAAGCACAAGCTTACACTCTCTTTCGTTCATTACATCTCCATCCTGTTAGCACTTGGGAAAAGAGGTCGAATACTTTGTTTTTGCACTTCCTGATCAGAGTTCTAATCACATCTTCTCTTTGCTCTTCCTCATCTTCGATGATGAGCAGCGAAAGGGGAACCTGTGTGATCAAGGGATACATTCTAAAGCGGAAGTTTCAGCGTACGTACCTCCATTGTCACGCCCTTCACACGCATCAACTCATCAATGCGCTGCTGCACCGCCTCTGCCAGTGCTTCGTGGGCCTTGTCCTGGTTCTTGCGCTGCAATGTTGGCTTTTGCATACTACAATTTTCGGCTCTGTCCGGGTTGATGGGTCCCTGGAGATTTGAAAGGTCCCTGGAGATTTGAAAGGTCCCAAAAAAAATTGAAAGGTCCCAAAAAAATTTGAAAGGTCCCAAAAAATACTTGAAAAATTTGAAAGGTCCCAAAATATTTGAAAGGTCCCAAAAATGGTTGCGAGATTTGAAAGGTCCCTAAATATTTGAAAGGTCCCAAAAATTCGTGAGAAATTTGAAAGGTCCCAAAATATTTTTTTTTTAATTTTTAAAGATCGCGAAATCGAATGCCCTTACAATCTCATTGGGTATTCTTTATCAATTTTCAATTGATTTGGCTGTTATTCGCTATGTATTGAATGTGTACAACATCTCACTGGAAAGTCATTCATTCAGCTATCTTTTTTTAACGTGACTAATTTCTCTTGATTGCTCCTTTCATAGTAGTACGCTTAGGAGGTCGGGATGTTGTAATCTTGGGGGGTCGGAACAACATCCCAACCTCCGAAGTCTACAACAACCCAATCTCCGAAGTATACAGCAACCCGACGACCCCCCAAGATTACAACAACCCGACCTCCTAAGCGTACTACTTACTTTAGAAGAAAGGAGGAATCAAGAGAAATTAGTCACGGTGAAAAAAGATAGCTGAATGAATGACTTTCCAGTGAGATGTTGTACACATTCAATACATAGCGAATAACAGCCAAATCAATTGAAAATTGATAAAGAATACCCAATGAGATTGTAAGAGCATTCGATTTCGCGATCTTTAAAAATTAAAAAAATATATATTTTGGGACCTTTCAAATTTCTCACGAATTTTTGGGACCTTTCAAATATTTAGGGACCTTTCAAATCTCGCAACCATTTTTGGGACCTTTCAAATATTTTGGGACCTTTCAAATTTTTCAAGTATTTTTGGGACCTTTCAAATTTTTTTGGGACCTTTCAAATTTTTTTGGGACCTTTCAAATTTTTTTGGGACCTTTCAAATTTTTAGGGACCTTTCAAATCTCCAGGGACCCATCAACCCGGACAGAGCCCAATTTTCCAATCTGGTATAGAAGAAAGAACTCACGTATCCATGTTTTTTTGCTACCAAAGCTGCTGCCTTCGAATGCGCAGCTAACTTTCTCGCAGCGGTTGATAGTCCCGCGTCTTCTTCCTCCTCCTCGTCCTCTTCATCTTCTTCATCATCGAAATCAAAGACATCTCCTCGTTCCTCCTCTGATGTTCCTTCACCATCCATTTCCTCCTCCTCCCCCTCCTCCTCCTCCTGCTCCTCATCCTCCTCGTCTTCGTCTTCTTCCTCATCAGCATCATCGTACAAGAAGCTCCTCTTCTTAGCTAGCAGCTGCGACTGAGCGTAGTTTTCGTCGAAAAGATTGTCGAGAGATTCGCTTGTCATGGGTGCATTCGTTTTTCTTCCCTTCTCTCTTGGCAAAATTGCGCTTCTATTGCTGCTCTCGAAAAGACTGTTGAATGAATCCCTTTCTCTCGGAATCGCTGCATCCATGTTCTGCTGCTGGTTCTTCTTCATAATCTTCTTCTTCTTCTTCGGTTCGAATGCACTTCCATTGCTATCGTCGAAGAGGCGGTCGAATGAATCTTCCAACACGTCCCTGCTCCTTCTCTTCTCCTTTCCGGACGCAAGCGCGCGTCTCTTGCTATTCTCGTCACCTTCGAGTTCTGCAATGCACCTACTTTAGGGTAATATCACCAAAATAAATATAAGAAATGGGATAAAAAAATTACCTTCAGAGAATTCTCCAGCAAAAATGTTGCGCATCACGCTGCTCTTGTTAGACGAGGCTTTGCGCTTCAGTTTGCCACCAAATGGAGGTCCGGATGAACTTGTAATCGTTTCATTTGAATGCAGCGATTTCGGCTGCAATGTATAGCATTGTAATGATTTACCGGATTTGACCTGAGTAGCGTTGCATTTACTTACTGTATTGGGCTCACGGTGCCCCGAGAGTCTTTCCGGGGAAAGCACCACGGAGTTGTCCTCAGCCTCAAGTGCATCTTCGTCGCCTATGCCAGCGGTTCTTTTGTTGGTTTGCGCAGCTTGAGGGCTGCTCAATGCATGGCTCTGATGTACGTCATCTTCATATTCCATTCGCGGAACTTCGTCGTCTCCGAATGCTCGAGTTACGGCACTATTGATTTGCTCAGAAAGTAATGCATTGTCCAGTGCTCGCATGAAGTCTGCAATAAATATTTTTTACCGGTTTTTGTTGTTGGGGAAAATACCTGGTTTCTCGGTTTTGATCACTTTATGAGGGTGAAAATCGCTGAGCGTCATGCTTTCGGACATCATAGACATTGCGCTCTGATAGAGGGTTGATTACTTATTATGAAAACAGCAAAAAAGTGGCATACCGCTGAACGAGGCGTTGATGTGGCCACAGGTGGTCCTATGCTCGAGGGCGGACGCATCTTCGATCGCTCGTTAATGCGCGACTTCACGGAAGAAGTCGGAGTTTCGCCGACCTTCGTTTTCACCTTCAAAAGGAAGCATTTCGCTTAGTCCATTTATTTCTAAAGAAGAAAGAGTTGTATGTAGGTACCTTATCGCGCGGCTGGGAGGTCTTCGGAGTTGCACCGATTGATTGTCCCTTAAAAATAGAAAATAGTTATTTTGAACAGCTATTAAGTAGCCAAATAGAAGTAACGACAACAAAAAAACGAACCTTCCCACGCGCAGGACCACTTTTGAGTGTTGCACGAGGCATCGGCATTTTAGCAAGTTTGAAGATAGCGTCAGCGCGCACCTGGAACAAGTTCGCATTAACGTTAAAAATGGGCAAAAAAGGCGAGTAATGAACTCAATGGCATTCAAAGTGAGGCGATCAAACGAGGTACGGTGCATGTGAGGCGCACTCGATCACGAAATTAACGGATTGTTTCGGTTGTGCATGGAGCGAACAACGTTTTTCGTGAAAAAAATAGAGAAACAAAATGAGCAAAAAAATCGATAAAATCGATAACAAACGACTTCACAAAAGTCTTGCGCGCCAAGGGTGCACACGAGTCGCGTCAAGGATTTTGCTTGCGCGTTTCGTGATTCACTACGGTAGAATCGATTTCTTTATGGTTTACTCAGTCGGACTTCCTGTATCGTTCGTTTTCTTTATTTTGTTTACTTTTTTAGTAATTCCGATATCACTACACGTTAATAAACGTAAACATCAATGGCATAAAAAATCGATTCTACCGTCGTGGATCACGAAACGCGCAAGCAAAATCCTTGACGCGTTTCTCGTGCATCTTCGGCCGCGCAAGGCTTTCGTGGAGTCGTTTGCTATCGATTTTTTTCGCTCTTTAGTTGCTCCATTTATGTTTCAGAATCATTTCATTCGACCACTGTTGGAGTTTTAATGCTGCTTGGAGAATTTTAATATTTCAGTTTTGCCGCGCGATGGGAGATGCTTTGCGACTCGCGCCCACAGCAGATGCTATAGCTACACACAGACAAGCAGGGCGAGTGCAGATTCTTCGAGGCTTTAGATCGGAGGATTCCTGGCCGTTGGTTAGTTTCTTCTGTGTGTTCACTTTGGGTTTTACTTTGACGTGGTTAATTCACAACATGCAAGTTTAGGCTACCGCATTGACTGCTCACAACGCTATAAACGGAGGAGTTATCGTCTACAATGGAGGCCGTACAATGCGTTCAGTTGGCAGAGATGGAAACGATTTGGATGACGGAACGAGTCTGAATTGGCAAACTTTTAACCCCATGGCGACTTACGAGAGCACAACAGTGCATGTGAGTGAACACCGCGTGATTGCATGGTAGTAGTTGTATTTTGTGCAAATCAATTTGTTCCTTTGACAGGCTGCGCTTTGTGAAGTCGCTGCTCCCTTCCATACAATTGTTGCTGTGCCCTCGAGCATCGTTAACTTAGCAATGGTGCGGTTTTCTTTGAAATGCGTTTCAAACACTTGTTCTATTGCAGGTGAAGAATGTGATTGATGATACGCTGGTGCTGCGCAATGGAAATCGCCTTGCGCACCCCTCGCTGATTGTCCTGCTCGACATTAAGCGACCCGATGTTCACGAACTGGACAAGGCGTGCAGCGCATTGTTTTCGTGTATCTCAATTGGTCCGTTCCGCGCTGTTGCTGAACGGGATTGGGACCAAACAGTGGAGCAAATCCTGGAACCCATGCGCTGTTATTTTAGAGACTGTTTAGCTGTCAACGTACAAGGATTGTTCCCAGAAGAGAGCTGGCTGTTGGTGCGTTCTTGCTGTGATTTTTTTACTCTTTTTCTAATTCGGTTAATGATGTTTTTGTTTAGGCTCAACACTTGAATGGAAAGGAATTGGTTGGAACGGATATGAGGGCAACCGCACAGGAGCTGCGCGAGATCGAAAGGAAGGTTGGTTGGATTTCGTTTTGAGTAGGATCACGTTTCATCATTTGCAGGCCAGAATTTGGCTTGAGAAGAACCTGAAGGAGGTTGCAGCCTGCGCAGCCACTCCTTCGGATAGTGACGCCGATCGCAGCCTCATCTGTCGCCCAATCCTCTTCTCTGAAAGAGAGGGTGTGCTGAGTTTGGGAAAGATGGATGGGGTCCACGACACGCACTCGGTCGACTGGCAGCTGCGCACTCCCCTCGTAACCACGTCCAGATCCTTCTTGCACGTACGTTGCTTGCTTTACTTATCAAGAAAGAGCAGCCATAGTGATCATAGTCTTTTTTTTAGAAAGCTCTCTCTGATCACACCCAGACTATCAATTTGGTCATTGTTGTGGCGCGCAGTTCTCTGGAGATCATTAACGTAAGGAAGACATTTACATCATTATTTAAAAATAAACCTCTTCCATTGTAGGCGGTGACCACAGTAAGAGCTATTGAGAAGCTGCGTGCTGCTGCATCGCCTCACCCTGTGCCTATTAAGGTGGTCGTTGTCAGTGACCCGGATGACCCCAAGACCAACCCGTTCGGCACCACTCTTAGGTGTCTCTATGAGGGAGCCCGCTTTGCTCATATTCCAATCTCGTATTAATGTATGTCTTTATTCAAGTTTTCCCGATACTTTTTGATTTGAAGCTGCGTTTTTATTTATTTTTCACTCACGTTATGTTCGTTCCACTGTTTATTTTCTCTCTTTCATTTGGGATGTAATTTTTAAGAAGTAGATAAAATAATTATTCAAATTGGGTTTCCGAGCATCGACTTCTACAGTTTGCTTCTGTTCTCTTACTTCACCGGCGTATCTTTGAATTTCTTCCGTAATTTTCCAAAAAAAAAAGCTTTATTTAGATGAATTCCTACAAAAGTTGCGCCATTTCTATAAGCACAATGCAAGATGTCTGTATGATTGAAGGATTTCATGGTATTGAATGCTGGCCTTTGGTGAGTAAACTGCTTCCAACATTGTTCCAACGATTGCTGCTTCAGGCGCGCACTATGAGCGAGTGCGCCGCTCCTATGCGCACTATTATTTATTGCGGAAAAGGAGTGCTTTGCCGTGACACTGGAAGACCACCTTCTTCCTTTGGAGTTGATGATGCTCTGAATCCTGAATGGAATACTTCTGTTCCCCTTGTAACTAACAACCTGGACTTTGTTTCGGTAATATCCTCATGTACTGGTTCCTATACGCTAAAAGTCAAATTTAGCACGCTTTGATGTATCACGATGCTGGACTGCATGCTGTAGTTGTAGTTGCGCGCTGTCCCTACGACATTATTGAGGTACAGTACACACTAAAGGCATTGCATGCTCTTTCCAACGATTTCTTTGTTTTAGACAGAAACAGTGTGCAGGAGAGCTAACAAAAAATTGATTGTTTTTGTCGATAGAATGGCTGCAAATAGCCGTGAATTGGAGGACACTATTGCACCACTGTGTGCTCCTTTAAAGAAAGCAGAGAGGAAGAAGGAGGAAATCATGGTTGCTCCGCTTGATGCGGTCTCCGTGGATTGGTGCAGTGTTGCGCATTTCATTCATTCGGGAATACCCGGATTTGCGGCAGTGCTGCCTCATAGTCAAGCTAAACATGCGTGGGCATTGGTGAGACTGAGGGGTAGTGGGGGGGGGGGCGAAGTATTGCACCACGAATAATGTACTTTTCAGCTGACGGCTCTGGATCAAGAAAGAATGTTCCCTGCTATCTGTGGCAGGGGTGGCAGCGGAACAGTCTGTTTCAGTGCATTACCGCCGCATGAATTAGGAGCTCCTTGTGAGATTCACGATCCTCGTTGCGCTATTTCCAAGCCTCAGTCTTGTTGGCTGACGGACAGTTCCGATTTATTGAAGGTGAATGAGTATTTCCTTTTCAAAATTCATTGTTCGATTCGCAGACAATTCTGGTCGAGAATGATACACCTATTCGATTGGTTGTTGTGGTTCCTACGACTCTACTCGAGGTTGCTGAAGTGAGGCACACCCTTGCTTATTCATTCTACATTTTTCCAAATAATTCCAGGCCGTTTGCGCTGTGAATGCGGCAAAATCCGAGCTGCGCCATAGACATACTGATGACAGTTGCTGGCTGCTCGTTCTTCATGATTCAAGTCTTGTTGATGGCCCTGACCTTCACCAGTTCATGAGGGCATTGTTCGGCAGATTCACTTACAATCCGTTTTTCGCTCACCATTGATTGAAGTTGCGTTTTGCCTTTTTTCCTTTGTTGATTAATTATCTTTGTGTCTATTCACACAATTTAAAAGAAGTCGCGTTTTGCTTTTTCCTTTGTTGATTAATTATCTTTGTGGCTATTCACAGAATTTGAAAGAAGTTGCGTTTTTGTTTGCCCTTTGAAGTTACTAGAAGTTTCGTAGTTTTTTATTTTCTTAACCCTGCAACACCCCATACGCATGTAATTATGGTTTTTGATAAAGAAGATGAACGCTACTTTTCTTTTCTTGACTTTCTTCTACGAATTAATTCGGTTACGTAGACCGACACACTTATTTTTTAAAAAAAGCGCCAATCGTGTTTGCTGAGCAAACGAGCAACATTTGCATAACGAGACATTTTGAGGAGGACGATGGCCATTGGTCAACGGTCAATGGCGACGTCATCTTCATAGCTACAACCGCAGGCTGTGGTTACTTTGACACAGCTGCGCACTAACCCTTGTTGCTTCTGATAGCTGTTCGCTCAATGGAAGATCACGTGAGGCTCCTTTGTACCTTGTTCATTTAAATAATCATTATCAGCGCAACAACCCGCTCTTTCTGCCGGTTGTTCAGCAAATACTTGCAACTACCGCAAGCGGAGGGCATGTTTTGCTGATTGGAGGATACGATTTGTGCAACGTTTGGGCGCTGGTTAGGCATTATTTTAAATAGTGCTTTAAAAAAATAGATTTAGCCTTTTGTATTAAGTTGAGCAGTCTGGAGGCGGCAACGCCATCATTTCACTCGATTGCCCTTTGCGGAAGTGGCCTCATCGTTCAAGATTTGGGAGACAAGACTCACAGCGACGACAGCTTAGCTGCGGAATGGAATAGACGCTCTCCACTCCTCACCAACTGTGTCCAGTTTTTCAAGGTAAAAATAAACAAACAAAACAAAAACAAAACCCTTTCACATAATGTTTTTAATAATTCCTTTTTTAGAAGGCCTTGCGTCAGCACAAGATTGGCTTGAGAGGAGCTGTTGTTGTTGCACAGACACCGTTCGACATTGTTCAGGTATGTGTGCTAGGGTGGCTTCGACATTGCATTTATACGCAGTAATAACTTAGGCTAAAGACGCGTGCTGTCAAGTGTACACTCATCTCATCGTTGTGGTTCCTCGATCGGTTTCCAATGCTCGCGAATTGGTGGAGACGGTAGCTGCGTTAAACGGTGGACAGCGCTTCGGTTGGCTGAATGCTCCCACCCAGGATCTGGTTCCTCGTCCGATCTTACTTCATGATCCCACCACCCCCCCGTTGTATCCCCCGCGAGCTGCGCGCGCCAACTGGGTATGCGTTGAGCGCTTGATGAAGATGGTCGGCACTACATCAGGAACGGTCGTTGCTGGAAAGGTCGCGAGGGATTTCTGGAGTGTGGTATGGTGGATTGAGTGATGGAACATAGCGTGATTCCACTATTACAGGTCAACAGTTGTGATTATGGTGCTGTCATTTACGCAGGCTTATGGTGGTACAAGTGGGGAACTATTTCCTACAACTGCGAGGATTCTGACGTACCCGAACACGACACTAGCAGCGCATTTTGGAGACACCGCTCGTGCCTTGTCACTCGCGATAGCGCCTTCTTAGAGGTTCATCGACTAATTGTCATTATGAACAATCACTTTTTTTTTGCAGGCTGCCCTCTTTGCTAATGACATTCCCATTCGGCTGGTGTTCATTAAGCCGCGCGCTCCCATCGATCTAATTGAAGTAAGCTTTTTGAGAGCTGCACTTTTTGTATTGCTACCTCATTGCAGGCTGGCTCGGCTATCCATGCTGCGCAATCGATAAGATCCCAAGCAAGACAAGGAAGACCGGCTGCACCTGGACGCTATCTACGCTTCGTGCCCATTGTGTTCATCGACCCTACTGCTGGTCAATCTATGCACACTTACCACTCCATAGCGAAGGCATTATTTGGCACAAATGTTCGCTTATTCTATGCCGACTAGGGCATTCATTCTATACTCGAATTGTATGTAGCTGCGTATTGTTCGATACGAACGTTCGCTAATTCTTTGCCGACTAGGGCATGTTGTCTGTACTCGAATTGTATGTAGTTGCGCGTTTCGCGTGTGTTACGTAAAGTAAAGACTTCCACACTTCAACCTGTTCAACACAACTTGCCTATTCATCACAATTTTTTGTTATTATTTGTTGTTATTCACGATTATTATTTGAAAAGTAAGAAATACATCAAAAAAGTGACTCAAATAACAAAAAAAATCGATTCTACCGTAGCGGTTCACGAAACGCGCAAGCAAAATCCTTGACGCGACTCGTGTGCACCCTTGGCGCGCAAAGCTTTCGTGGATTGCCTTGCCCTTTGTTTGCTATCGATTTTATCGATTTTTCGCGCTTTGTTCGTTAAATTTATGTTTGAGAAGCACGGTCCGCTCCGTGCGCAACCGAAACAGTCCGATGATTTCGTTTGTCGCGTTCCCATTTGTGGTTAAATGAATTTAATTTTGCCAGGATTCAGCGATGAATCGATTCCCTTTTTTCACGGCTTCTTCGATTGCTGCGCTATGGAAAACCTACGATGTAGTCCTCCTACGAGGATTCACTTCGAAGGATGCATGGCAGCTGGTTGGTTTCCTTTTTCGTTTAAACAAATTTTTCCATGGTTGCATTCTTAGGCTACGGAACTCGACCGTTGCGAGAAGTATGGTAGCGGCGTGATTGTTCTCACTCCCTCGGTCGACATGACCACCATTGGCCGATGTGGAGGCGCTCAGGACGACGAACAGATGGGAGGCATCTGGTTCCAGCGCTCGCCACTCTCCACACACAGTGGTCTATTCGCAAGGGTACGCTTTCGATTGGCTCTCCGTTTTAAACTTTTTATTTTTGAAGACCGTTCTTCGGGAACACGAGAGACCTGTGAATGCCATGCTGTGTGTGCCGCGCACTGTTGACGACGTTGTAAAGGTGTTGTTTGTTTTTGTTTAGTTATTCAGTTATTTTCTTCGTTTAGGCTTGTGATTGTGTGCTCGAGTCCTACGCCTATCGGCTCCAGCGTAGCTTGCAGCGCGCTAAATTGGTCATTCTCCTTGACCATTCGCTGCTCAATGTTGTGGACCTGGAGACAGCAGCACATGCGCTGTTTCGGGATCATTGCTCCGCTGGACCCACTCTGGGACCACTTGGACAGGATTGGGAGAAGATTATTGAGAAAGTTGGTCGTTTGCTTGACAGCGGACGCGTTTTCTCCTCGCTAGAGTTACTTCACGAGGAGGAGCTGTGGACACTGGTACGGTTTTTTTTACAAATTTCATTCAATGCAAAGGCAGTACTATGTTTCCACTTTCAGGCCAATGAGATGTCTGTGGCCTTTTCGGGCAAATACGGCCGCGCTATTTGCTACACGGCTCGCAATGAAGTTGCGAGCTTGGGAAAGGTTGATGGGAAGGAGTCGATCGAACTAACAGCGTCGCTCAGCCCGCTCATCACCAATCGCAAGGATGTGCTTAAGGTTTTACTCCTTTCTTTCGTGTTCGCGAGACCAACATCATTATCTTTTCAGGAGCTTCTGTGCGAGGAGCCTCCCAGTGGAGCCGCGCACTCACTCAAGATCATTGTGATGCATCCATTGGATCCCATCGAATTAGTGTGGGTTAGTTGTTTAAAAAAAGTAAATAAATAAACAAAATAATGATAGGTTGCGAACGCCATTCGTCACGCTGATGAGGTGCGCAATGCACAGCTCTGCGCAAACTGCTGCACGAGAAACTTCAAGGTGCTCGTTGTTATTGGCAATTGCATGTCGACCGTGGGCGTTCAACTGCTCCACACGCTAAATGCAGTCAACGACGGTTCTTTCCCTGTTTGATTCGATCGTTTCCTTCGTTCACCAACTGTGTCCCTTAGCTGCGCAGTTTTCACATTATTCCTCCCTTTTTTATGTGCATTGTACATTTACAGAAGTTTTATTACTAGCAATTGTTAGTCAACCACTACTGCTACTACCATTCTTTGCTTTTCTTGATTATTTTACTGTGAGAATCAAAGCCGTAGTCAACTAAAAGCCGGCATAGGAACGGAACGGAACACGAAAATAGTACGGTATTTTTCGCACTGGGTGTATTACTGTGACAGTATTCGCCTTTTAATTCACTTTCGCCGCAAAATTCTCGCTATTATTTATTTAATTGTGAGTTTAATTAAAAGTCAACTGCTCGTATCACACTTTTACCATGAACCGGCAACTCTTCGTGACCGCGCACGTGTGTTCTTCCTTAGAATGTGGAAATTTTGCTGCCTCTTTGTTTACAGGCTTTAATTATTTATTTCCAGGTGTCTAAGAGCGCTAAGGGTGTGGCACGAGCATTTGGCAATTAATTAAACTCACAATTAAATAAATAATAGCAGGAATTTTGCGGCGAAAGTGTAATGAAAGGCGAAAAGTGTCACAGCAATACACCCAGTGCGAAAAATACCGTACTATTTTCGCGTTCCGTTCCGTTCCTATGCCGGCTTTTAGTTGACTACGGCTTTGATTCTCACAGTACTGGCGCGCAATTTCTCCCTTTCGAAGAAAGTAAATAAAGATTTGTTTTTGCTATGTGTTCTTGTTTTATCAGGATGAATAAGTTACAGCCTTCTTGTACTGACTACCTACTGTGTACTGGTAGGAAGACAGCAATAAGTAGACGATGGAAATCCTTATTAGCTTGCTTTAGCTTCGCAATAAGTTGCCGCTTTTGTGTCATACATGGAAGCGTCGGTTGAATGGAAGCCGCGCACTGACCTGCGTTGTGCTTTCATCTTGAAAGGCTTCACTTCAACGGAAGTGTGGGACCTGGTAAGGTTATATAAAGAAGCAGTCCCTCGCATTTCGCTTACGACTTGTTGTTTAGGCGGTTGCTTTCAAGAAGCTGCCCCAGTTCGAGGGATGCGTAATGATCTACGTGGGACATGAAGCGTGGATGACTGTGCGAGAGTTGCGCGCTCACTTGGCATCACGAAGCCTCTTTGCCTGGATCCTGCCTAACAGCAGTTTCTTTATTTCTTCTGTAGAAAGACTGTTTTATGAGAATTATGTTGCTGCAGAGTCCAACGATCCCGACGCGTTCCCACGTGACTGGAACTTGGTTGCTCTTCCAGTTGCGCAGTGTGTTAAGAAACTTGATGGAATCTTCCTGTTGGGTGTTGAGCCGAAAGGAATTTGGAATTTGGTGAGTAAACACACTGTACTTGCTCATTTGCTATTCCTTTACTTTAGATGAAGAGAGTGGATACTGAAATCAGAGGAGGAAAGGAGGTGCTCGGAGGCACAATTGCGTATGCTGCGCACTTGAAAGCTCTGGATGTGGGCAAGGAAAACGGCAAGGAGGACCCTGAGGAAGGAGTTGGACAGACGTGGAAGGTACAGCTGCCGCTGTTCACTTCCTACAAACCTTTTTTGGAAGTAGGTTGCCATTTTTTCATTTAAACTTCTCAATAAACGGGTTGAGGATGCCTTAGTTGCGCACGATTTCGTTCTCGACGTTCTCATTGTTGTCGCTCAAGCAGTGAATGACATTAACTCGGTTGGCTTCTTCGAATACGTTTCAATTTTTCTTTAAATTAAACTATTCCATTTAAGGCTAATGCTATCGTTGCCGAAGCGAAGCAGCGGCGCGATCACCACCTCAACATTCTCCTTGTTGTCATTCCTGATTCGTCCACTGATGAGAAGCAGCGCGTTTAAATGGAACAGAGAATGCGTTCTCTGTACGAGGAGGAACACTTTGCTTGCATTAGGACTACTTAGCACTATAGCATAGTTGCTTAATGTTCAAAATAATATATGACTGTTCCTCTGTTGATGTTTGTTGTATCATGCCTATAAAGACTTTATTTCGTTTAAAGCAGTTTTTTTAAGAGAGGCTATAGATCACTGCTCTATTCTGAATACCTACATCGCTTTCTCCGATTAATTCGCGACTAGGGTTCTCTTATTGGAGAACATTTTCCGGATTTCCAATAGCGCGAACAAACGAATTTCACTCCCTTTCATTTTCCAATAACAATCCCGATTGCGGCACGCAATTTTCCAATAGTTATTGGATTTCCAATAAGAAATGATCTTTGATTTTGAAAGAAAAACAGAGCGAAAATCCTTTGTTCTCCTTATTGAAAATCCAATAACCTGTCGGGCCGCGGCCGCCTTTTAGTATTCCTCGTTTTGGTAAAAGGCGCGTGAAACGTGGACGCTTCGAAATTACACTTTGCGATCAGTCAAAGCGCTGCTGAAATTTCTAAATAACAGAAATTTCAGGCCCTTGTGATAACAACCAATTGCTGCATGCGAGCAGCGCGCTGGGAATAAATACCTACGATGGCCGACAAAGTAGACGTGGCTGTTCGCGCACTTTGTCTTTCACACAACGGCAATCAAGTCGCGCTGCTAAGTGGATTTCCCACCCACCAAGCTTGGAAATTGGTAACGTAACTGTACATTTCTTTTGGTTTACATCCATTTTTTCCAGTGCCTCGCGATTAGCAATCGTGGTCAGTATGAGGGAGGCGTTTTTGTGTTCATTGGAAGCCAGACAATGATGGGCATTGGAAGAGAAACGAATTTCATTTCCGATGCGCAATTGCTCACAGAGCAACAGCTTGGAGTTCCCTTCGTTTCGGACACTATGGCACACATCGTTGTGAGTGCTTGCTTATCCACTTACTATCCATTCATACGTTGACGATTTAAGGATCGCATGAACACACACCCTCGTGCAATCACGACTCTCATTGTTATTCCCCAGACGCTCAATCACATATTTAGTGTAAGTTTTGCGTGTATGGTTTGCTATTATTTACTTCCTTTATAGGCACACTCTACTATCAATTTATCGGGCGTGCCGTACACCGTTGGCAGTCGCACTGACCGCTTCCGCATCATCTTCCTTATCGACAATTCGTTGCGCGATGCTGCTTTCCTCACTGCTTCGGCGGCGAGTCTTTACAATGGCTTCTCCCTTACCAGAATTCCGCTATGAGAAGTTCTTTCAGTTCTGTTGTATTGGTTATCTTCTGTTTTTCCTTTGTTTATGCTGCGCTATTCCATTTTATCGACAATAAAGAAGGCTTATAATTGGAAAACATTGGCAATCTTGCTTTTCCCGGTGAAAGGTTTCTGTTCGCCTTTAATTACTTGCCAACTTCGGTTCCTTAGCTTCTCTCCAGCATAGTCAGTTATTGTTTTCGAAAGTAGACATTAACGCAAAAAAAGAAAAGCTTCGAGATTTTGAGAGCTTTTCTTACTCTCTATCTCTCTTTTCGACTTTCGCCTTTCTATTTTTTCGGCTCCCTTTTTGAAAACCTATGTCTCTGCTCATTATTTGCCATTATCCCTTTCCTCTGACTTCTTGCGGAACAGGTTCTCACACGAAAACAAAGAGACTGCGCGGAAAAAACGGGCTCAGCAAAATTCTAGAAGACTTGTACAGCGTCAACCAATCAGCGCACAGGGAGGGGGCGGAGTCACGAGGGGACATAGGAGATTGCCGTATTTGCTCCCTTTGATGTACGCAGCTTTTCTGATTAAAAACAAACAAACTCAGGTTTCTACAACACCCCCTTTGACGCCTCAGTTGCGTTATTGCTTACTCGAAAATGGACGGCATCGGGATTCTTCCGTCTCACAAACAATCATCCAATTTCGGTGAGAAGGTACGCTGTCTTTGATGAACTTGCTTAATTGAACATTTTCTTCAATTTAGATCGAGTTTTGCCGCGCACTTCATAGAAGCGAAGGCAATAAATGCCCCACATTTATAGCAGCGATCACCGCTGGTTTGATTCCGAACGACAGAGTGTGGTTAGCATTAACAAAACCATTTTTACCCTATGTAAGCTAGAATTACTGAACGTTCAGGCTGGGCGCTTTCTGGGTGAGCAAGTTCCCGGATGGTCTTTGCAAACTTGTTCATGACGCATTCTCCGGAGAAATATTTGGTGAAGCTGTGCTTTACGAAGATTCTGCATTGGTAAGCTAAATCTCTTTTCCCTACAAGTTTTGAGAACTAGTTTTAAGATCCTGAAAACTGCACACGATAACGATCCTTCTTCCGTAGCTGCGTTCTTTGGAAATATAATTTCATTGGGACAAAAGGTTACGACTAGTGCTCTGAGTCAGGTATGATGTGAAAAACAAAAAGCTCGTCACCCACTTTACATTATGAACGCAATACTTTGCGAACTTTGTTATAGGCCATTGAGGAACAGCTGCAAGAGACAGTTGTTCGTTCTGTGCCTGCTCCACAGAAATCAAGGAAGAGAGCACATTCAGCAGACTTAACGTGGTTGGACCAAGTGTGTGACAAGGTCCTCTCGGTTAGTGTGTAGTTGATAAGCAATTGATGTTACACTATGTTTCAGATGCGTGTATCGCTTCCTCGGGCAAAGATTGATTCTGAGAGATTGATCTCTGCGCCCGATAAGATTGAGAAGCTGCGCATCATTGCTAACTGTCTAGCAGGTGACTCGGATCGTGATATTATCAAGAATCGAGCTCATTTTGTTGCGCTCTTTCCTTCTCAGGTATTTGATGCTTTGAAAGTTTAAAAAACAAAATACAATTTACAGGCGGAGGTGTTCGCACATACTCAATGGATCAAACAGTTCGTGTTGCACGGGGGAATTGTTATTGTGATCGACGTGGGCAGCCTGTACCCTCTCACTGATGAGCTGCGCGGTACCTGCTCTGCTTTCCCCTGCTTCTTGGGTTTGTTCAAGTCTCTGTTTTACGTTTCCCTTATGGTTTTTTCATAACCAGCACCGAACGAGATGCTTGAACAATCCATGATGTTTGCCTCACCATCGCTCAATTTCAATCGCCATTTGAATGCTTCTCGCGTGCCGAGGACTGTGCTTGACAACTTGAAGCACTTTGGCATTGCCAAAGCTGCTCAAACTTTGATCCTCAACTTTTCCATTTGATGAAGTTGCGCGATTCTCTTGTAAATATCACCTTTGTGTTACCTTGTTTTTTTGTTACATGTTGTTTTCTGTTAAGAAGAGCTTACTTTTTTTGCCCAACATTTCACACTGTTTTTGCATTTTTCATCTCTTGCATAGATAAAAAAGAAGTTCCTCAAAAATGGATTTATTTAAGAAATTGAACTAGCAACTGTATACCACAAGTTGCGCAAGGGAAAAATGTTGACGCGTTTAGCTGCACTCCAAGCGCGCAAGGAAAGCTGTTGACGCGTTTCATTGCACTCCAAGCGCGCAAGGAAATTTGTTGACGCGTTTTGAAATCAGTGCGCGTTCCAAGTGTTATTGATTTTTGTTTGTTTTTCCGCGCTTTCTTTATTACAATTTCCGTTGAGGAAATGGGCTTCTTGACCTTGCAAACAGAAACAGTGCACTAATCGCACGGCCTGTTCATTTTTTTTCTCATCTTTTTGGCAGAACAGGAAAAAAACAGGAAAAAACCTATAGTTCGTGCACCAATGAGAGCGTGGGGGCGGGCCTTCGGTACTTTCCAGAAGTTTCCGAGTGATTTCGTATATAATGGCAGGCGAATGCTCGTCAAACTAGTACCGTTACACAGCGCCGCTCAAAAAAATAAAAATTCAGGCTTCCACGTATGCACAACAACTCTACGATTCGAGCTGCGCTCTTCGAAGAGGAGCACAAAAAGTTCAGTTTTACATTTATTCATCTTTTTCTCTTTACGATTCTTCTTTTACACTTTATGAACTAGGGCTAAGTAGAATTGCTGCAACTAGAAACACCTTTCCTCTCAACCACTCAGTCGATTGGGTAGGAACAAAGCTAGCTGTTCTTAAAAAAACAATTTTGCCACTATTTGCAGAAGTTGCGCTGTGTTTGAATAATGCAGTTTTCGGAATCTTACCCCATTCCTCAAGCTGCAAGCGATTTCATCGCGAGGACGATTATTGAAGCTCCTGGATCAAAGATACTTCTTCACTCGTTTCCTCAAGCTCGGATTTGGGAGTTGGTTCGTCTCGTTAAGATCAATTTTGATACTTTTTCATTACCTTTTTCAGGCTCTAGAACTGACGCAAATGGGAAAAGCTGAAATTGGCTGCGTGATTGTGTTCATAGCATCACCCGATGGGTCCATTACTTCAGCGGAAGGGAACGGTATTGGCAATGTGGGAGGCGAAGATGATGCGTATGCCGATGAAAGCGTTCAGCTGAGCAAGATGCTTCTTTTTTCAATGACACAAGAATTCCTCGCGGTAAGCTATGAGCCTATATTATTTTCCAGCACATATCTTCATCCTCGCTGATTGCAGTGTGCAGTTGCCAACAGAGCTGACCTGAACACAATCATCTGTCCCGTCCGGACCGCTGAGGACATTGCAGAGGTGACCATGACCACTACTTGCCTCCGCGAGCTAAACCTGCTCTTCACAGGTACTGCTCGCTACTCGTGCCTTGCCACACTGTGCCCGGCCACATCCTTACTCCATAGTTTTCCTCACTGAAGATGGTAGCGGAAGCGGAGCTGCGCAAGAATTTAAGTCTATTTTTACTGGCACACCTCACGCTTTCGCTCTTGACACTCTGGATTGCCTTTTGCTGCACGAAAATGATTTGTCCACGACCTCGGCTATTTAGTTGCGCGCTTATTTATACCTTTTAATCTTAATACTGCTTTTGCCCAATTGTTGTACTGTACCATTTCCCACTTAAATACTTTTTTCTGCTACAACTGCTACTATCATTTTGTTATTAACCTCGTTGCGCAATTTTTCCTCATGTTTGATAAACATTTCGCTTTCCAACTATTACAGATATTTCGATTGTGCATGGAAAATGGTTGAATTTGTATTTGGGTTAGCTAGATGGGTTTTGCTTCCTTTCATTTCCGGTACTCTTTTCGCCTTACCCTTCTCTTTCCTTCTTAATTTGGACAGGAACCGTTTGAGACACGTTCAAACATGAAAGGTAGAGGGGGCGGAGTTTCGGCAGACCAATGAGGGAAGAGCAGGGAAACTTCTAGAGCAAAGGGGGCGGGGCTTCAGGGGATAGATGGAATGGAATTGGGAGGTGTTCTTCAGTGGAATTTAGGTGTAGTACGCTTTCGTAGTCTGTAAAAATAAAAATTACAGTTGCGCAGTGGATCAGTATGGTCAATTCTGGCCTTCGCTGCGAGTTGCGTTCTTCGAAGAGGAGCACAAAAAAAAGCGAGCTATGCTGTTCAGTTAGCTGGCAACTGTTTCTTTCTCGAGACTTGCAGGTGAGCCGAGGTCATCTATTTCTTCTTCCCCTTGCTTCTACTTAGTTATTGGAAGAAGGTTTCTGTTATCACCCAGCGATACCGCTTCGCCATTCTCCCCCTTCCCTCTTTCCTTCTTTTTTTTTGGTGAAACTGGTAAAAACAGGAAAACCGGAGAGGGCATGTGCCAATGCGAGCGTGTGGGCGGGGCTTCGGTACTTTCCAGAACTTTCCGGGTGATTTCGTATATAATGGCGAGCGAATGCTCGTCAATCCGGTAATTGCGCTGCCGTCTCGGTTGAAACAAAAAAAGTTTCAGGCTCCCACCTACGCACAACTCTACGATGCGAGCTGCGCTCTTCGTAGAGGAGCACAAAAGAAGCAAGCTATGCAGTTTTTGCATTTATTCTTCGCTTTCTCTTTCCAAATCAGGTATGAGTAGTATTTGTGCAAATATAGAGATATTTATTTTCAGCCATCCAGTCGTTTGGATAGTAACGGATTAGAAGGCACTTTCCACCACACATGGTCGGTCGAGTTTACACGAAGGCGACTGCCATCACTAATTATGCTCCATGCAAGCAGCACGCTTTACCGGAAACAACTAAGGGCCATCTCGAAAAAGTTGGCCTAAATGTTGACTATTAATTTGTCCTCGATTTTTTAAATGTTGTTTCCATTTGAGAAGCTTCTTTTTTTTCAAGTAGCGCACTGAACCCTTCAAGTGTAATGTATTTTTTGTACTCTGTCCATTGTCCACAACGAACTCATTTTCATTTGTTGCGCACTTGTAATTTCCCCCCAAACGCAACTAACGCAACTTGTAATTGTTGCGCACTTGTAATTACGAATTCTACCGAAGTGGTACGCAAAACGCGCAAGCAAATTGGCTGACGCGGTTCGCGTGCACCGCCGGTGCGCAAGGCATTCATAATAGGCTTGCACCTTTTATTTGTTTCTTATTGATTTTACTTTTTTTCGCGCTTTATTTCTCCCGTTTGTTTTTCCTAGCCAGCGATCACTGCAGTTGACCAACTATTATTTGCGCTTCTCGCTCTGTCTGGTCCTTCTTCCTTCCCCTTTTGTTAAGCAAATCACTTTTCGGGGTCTGGTTTAAATGTCAAAAAAAGAAGAACAACGGCTATATGTGGGATTTGGGTGGTTACCATTCGAGGCAGCATTTGAGACACGTTCAAACGTGAAATGTAGAACGCGAGGGGGCGGGGTTTCGGCTGACCAATGAGGGAAGAGCAGGGAAACTTCTAGAGCAAAGGGGGCGGGGCTTCAGGGGAGGGATGGAAGGGAATTGGGAGATGTTCTTCAGTGGAATTAAGGTGTAGTAGCCTGTAAAAATAAAAATTACAGTTGCGCAGTGGACCAGGATGGCGGGAAACGCCGATGCAACTGCTCCAATTAATGATGGGATGCGCGATGGTAATGGCCCAGAGGTATGCTGATTCGCTTACTTTTTTATCTGACCAGGCTTATTAAGGTACGTGCTCCATCAAAGATGCTCGCTCTTGGCTTCAATCACCGGTTCACTTGGCGCATGGTTTGTTCTTATTTGTCTTACTTACGGGCTCATTTGGCATGTCTGTAAGCGTTGTCATTCATGCTTCTCAGGCTTTCGATTTGGTCAAGAAGGAGACCTCTGAAGTGACCAAGAAAGATATTGGTTGCGCGATGATTTTCGCCCGTGATCAACTCGGCGACGTGGGCAATGCGGACACCAAAGATGACGCAGATACCGAAGAAGGAGAGTGGATGCACAAGAAGCTGCTGTTCACGAGAAAGAGGGCGTTCCTTGAGGTGCGTTCTTAGCTTGAAAATGAGGTGTAAAGATAATGCCCTTTGAAGGAGGTTATTGCGAAGAAGAGTCAGCTGCGTACTATCATTTGTCCTGCAGCTACTGCGATGGACGTGGTTGTGGTGAGTAAAGGCACGAATGGCTTACAGTAACATTTCTTTGCTCAGACTGCTAACGCTCTTCGCGACGGCTGCAAGCTGCGCAATTCCGATTTCCCCCGTGTTAACCTCGTCATTCTTTCCGAATCCGGATTCGAGTCTGACGTATCGCAAACATTCTTCGCTGTTTTCGATCCCAACAACAGCACTGACGTTGAAGTTGTCTTTATGACACCTTTAGCCAATCTTTTGAGAAACCTCAGCTTGGCCAAGTAGAGCTGCGGTTACTCTTACGTTTTTTTTGTCTGTGGAATTGTTGCGCTCTGACAATAAAAGATGCTGTTAAGTGTTCAACGGTTTTTTCTCAGATTTCCGTTCGAATGTATGTGTTGTTTTTGAATAACTGAATATTTCGTCTGGACAAGAAGAAAAAAGGGGCGTTATTTCGTCGCGATTCACGGGGATTCAATTAGGTTTAAATTAGTTTTATTGTAGTTATATGTGCTGCATTTTCCTTTTTGACTTCCCTTTTGATTTTCCATGCTTGTTTCTTCATACGTTGGAATGGGAGGCGCTTTATGCACGTTCAAACGTGAAAGGTAGAAAGCGAGGGGGCGGAGTTTCGGCTGACCAATGAGAGGACGAGGGAAACTTCTAGAGCAAAGGGGGCGGGGCTTGAGCAAGGGAAGGGAGAGGGAAGGGGGGGGGGGCTCCTCAGTAAGTGTGCGAGCTTTCTGATCTGTAAAATAATAATTACAGATCAGCCCCCTGAAGCACCCTGAAGCTGCGCGCTGCTTTAATGACCAACGAGACTTCAGGCAAGGCTACTGCAAAACCAAATCGAGGAATTCACGCTCCCGTAGTCATGAGAACGAAGTGGGCAAGCGCTTCTGCTTGGCGCGTTTCATTCGCACCTGTGGTGCGCCAACTTTCACACGTTCAAACGTGAAAGGTAGAACCCGAGGGGGCGGGGTTTCGGCTGACCAATGAGAGAACGAGGGAAACTTCTAGAGCGAAAGGGGGCGGGGCTTAAAGGGAGTCGGCAGTCAAAAATGAAGTGTTTTTCAGTTTAAAGAGCTTTCTTTTCTAAGAATTTTGAAAAAAACCGCATATTTTTGCGATTTTTTTGAAGGCAGATATGATTTTTCAAAGTTTCAAGGTTACTGTAGCTCCTGCATACGTGGTGTGTCTGTTGTTTCCTAATCTCACTTGGTAAACGATAAGACCAGCGTAATTTTTAATGAAAATTGTATTTTTTAATCAGTTGACAGTCAAAATCAGGTCAGGTTTCCGATTTTCTACTCAGAACAGTAAATTTTAACAAAAATTTAGGAAAAGACAGAAAATCTTAATATGCGAGAGCGACAGTAACCCTCCATACACCATAAATCATAACTGCCTTCAAAAAAATCGCAAAAATATGCGGTTTTCTCCAAAGTTCTCAGAATTTTGAGCTCTATCTTGTCAAAAATCGCTAGTGAGAAAAAGTTAAAAAAAATATTTGGCTGCAGACTCTCTTTAAGCAAGGGAGGGGAGGCAGAGGCAACAGCTCCTCAGTTAATGTGCGGAAGCTTTGTGTAAAACAAAAATTACAGGTTCACCTCCCTGAAGCTGCGTTCTGCTTTAATGACCAACAAGACTCGAGGCAAGGCTACTGCGGTTCCAAATCGAGGATTTTGAAGCTAATGTGGCTCTTCTGATGCGTAAGTTCACTTTTTCTTCTACTAAGTTTTCCATTTTTCCGCTCCATTTGTTCATTTTCATTGACCTCTTTAATTTCTTCTAAAAAATAACAAAACCGCCGAAAGAAACACCCCGAAATTCAAGCTTCCGTAGTCGTGAGAACGAAGTGGGCAAGCGCTTCTGCTTGGCGCGTTTCATTCCCACCAGTGGTGCGCCAACTTTCGCAATGCTTTGCACTTGCCATTGATTCCCGTTTCTTATGTGTTTTTGCGCAGCGCTTTAGTTATTTGTGGCTAGCAAAAGCAGGAGCACTGCTTACGCTACACGAACAACGCATTGTTCGTGTTAATTAGCCGCGCACTCGCCATTAGGGTACAGTTACGTGATCAAGATTCATGTTTCGTATTATGTTAATTACAGATTTGGTCATCTTCATTGTGTAGCTGCGTTATGTTCATTCATCTAAATCATGGAAAACGCTGATCGAACAGTTTTCTCATATCCGGAGGAACTAGCATCTTCGATCGCTGCCATGAGCTGTCTCAATTCAAACAAGCTTATCCCGGTTTACGACTACCCTATCACGTATATGTGGCCCTTGGTTTGTGTTTACTTTTTTTTCTTATAAATCCTGCTACCTTTAAAATTATGTCCTCCTTCCAGATTGAGAGCCTGTCTGGGAACGATGCTCACGAAGGTTCGGTGCTGGGATACATTGGACAAGAAGGAGTGTTCCATGGACCGGAAAAATTGGTTAGGAGGCAAGCTGGAGTGCCCGCCAATTACACCAATGGATTGTGGACAGATTGCATGCCTCTCATCACAACACACGAAAATGTTCTCAGGGTATTTGTTTGATTTTCTTTTTTTTTCCGACTAAAGGGAACCTATTCAGCGCGCAATTGAAGAAAACAAGGAGCTACGCACTATTATTGTTCCCTGCTCGCTGGAAGCTGACCTCAAGTCGGTAATGCCTATGTTGTTTTCTTTTTTTTGTAGCCAAACAGTTTGCATTCCAGTTTGCCACTGTGTTCAAAACCTCAAGACGCCTTCGCCCACCTGACGCCAAACCCCTGTACATTGTTATTCTTTGCATTGCTGCAAGCGCCGTGTCCGGTGAAGTTAACCTTCCCCTGCCGCGAATTCGTGAAATTTTCATGCAGGCCAAAAGCAAGCCAATTAACTAGGGTTCGTTCAATATTTTCTGTTATCATTATTGCTGTGGTTCTCATTTAGCTGCTCGCTGTTAACACCTCTGAATTACTTTGTTGTCTTGATTCTTGTTGTTGCGCGTTGATAATAAAAGGTGCTGTTAAGTGTTCAACCTTTTTTTGTCAGATTACCATCTGATTGCTGAATGTGTTGCTTTGAATGGCTAATTTTTTTCAACTGAAGCTTGAAAAGAGCACCAAAAAGGGGCGGTGTTTTGTTGCAATTCGCGGGGATTCCTGTAACTTCGAGAAGGTAGTCACGGTGCCAACCAATGAGATACGGAGCAAAAGGGGGCGGAGTTTCGTTAATTTCCAGAACTTTCTGGGCGATTTCTTATATAACGGCGCGAATGCTCTTCAAGCCAATTCCAAGGGGCAACCGCCGTATTCTGAAAAAAAAAATTCAGGTTTACGCGTTCGTACAGCATTTCTTCGCAAGCTGCGCATTTCGACGAAGAAGTTCTCCTTCCCCTGTCGCAAATTCGTGAAATTTTCATGCAGACCAAGAGCAAGCCAATTAACTTGGGTTCGTTCAACATTTTCTTTTATCATTGTTGCCGTGGTTCTCTTTGAATAGCTAAATTTTTCGTCTGAAGCGAGAAAAGAACGCAAAAAAGGGACGTTGTTTCGTAGCGATTGACGGGGATTCAATCAGGGATACTTGTAGTTTTATTGTATTTATATGTGCTGCATTTCCCCCTTCTGCTTCCTCTCTTTACCTTGCTTATTTCTTCATACGTTGCAATGGGAGGCGCTATAGGCACGTTCAAACGTGAAAGGTAGAACGCGAGGGGGCGGAGTTTCGGCTGACCAATGAGAGGACGAGGGAAACTTCTAGAGCGAAAGGGGGCGGGGCTTAAGCAAGGGACGGGAGGCAGAGGCAATAGCTCCTCAGTTAGTGAGCAGAGTCAGTGCGTAAAATAAAAATTACAGGTTCACCCCCTGAAGCTGCCTTCCGCTTTAAATGATCAACGAGACTCGAGGCAAGACTACTGCGGTACCAAATCGAGGATTTTGAAGGTAATGTGGCTCTTCTGATGCGTAAGTTCACTTTTTTCTTTCTACTAAGTTTTCCATTTTTCCGCTCCATTTGTTTAGTTTCTTTTGACCTCTTTAATTTCTTCCAAAAATAACAAAACCGCCGAAAAAAACACCCCGAAATTCAAGCTTCCGTAGTCGTGAGAACGAAGTGGGCAAGCGCTTCTGCTTGGCGCGTTTCATTCCCACCAGTGGTGCGCCAACTTTCGCAATGCTTTGCACTTGCCATTGATTCCCGTTTCTTATGTGTTTTTGCGCAGCGCTTTAGTTATTTGTGACTAGCGAAAGCAGGAGCACTGCTTACGCTACACGAACAACGCATTGTTCGTGTTAGTTAGCCGCGCTATCACCAGTCGGGGTCAAGTTAGATTATTACCAAAATGACTAATCCTCGTATAAGCCTATGGTGTTTGAGAGAGGGGACCTGGGCTTTCCGCGATGAGCGGCCAAGGTTGATAATCTGTAAGCTAATAGTTGCAGGCTCATCTACTTGAGCTGCGCATTTTCTTCCACTCCGTCTGGCTTCATTCCTAGCCGCGCACTCAAATTCCTAATGGACCAAGAGCAGGAGCTTACTTTGGACAGAGTCCTGCTGCGCAATTCAAAGGTATCCCGTTTCACCTTTTTTTGCTTACATTCTTGTCAAATTTATGAATAGTTTAGCTTCCTCCTGGTGATATTCTGCAGCCACTGTACTCGTCGGCAAGCACTGCGACAAAAGGAGTCGAAGTCAATGTGTATTGGCGAGATTCGCCGGTCAATCTCTGGGTCAGTACAATTAGCATTTCTCAAAATTTATTTTTGTTTTCTCAGGGCATCCAAATGTTCGGAGACTGTGCTCTTGATCGACTGCGTAGTCTCGTCATTGGCGCAATTCTTCCAACTGGACAGCATCTTGATAAAGTGGCATCCCACGAACAGTTTGCTGCGCTCTATTCTCGCCCGGTCAGGTTTATTAATGGAAATGAACTGGGATTTTTTCTTAAAAACCCGTTTTTTAAAACAGTTATTGTTAATACAGTTTCACTGTTTCAGGAGGACATTGTAAATAATCTTGCTTGGACTAAGCATTTCCTCGCACAAGGTGGCATTGTTCTCATCACGTATAGCGACCTCGATACCGAGCCGCGTAATGAAATCCTCAGCCGCTCACTGGCTGAGTATTCTGGAGTAATCACGTGCCATTACAGTGAGTTCACATTTTCCTTTAATGCAAAAATTAACGTCGTCATTACAGGCAGGATGCTCAATGAAGCAAACTTGTGCACGGTTTACGGCAAGAAAGAAATCCTCGATGCTGCAGCTGCGCGATCCCGCCTTCAGTCGCCTTCCAGCGATTACCGTAGTGTACTATTGATCGAGGAGGAGGTGCGCAAGTTGAGAAGCGCCGTAATGGAAGCTAACGCCACCGGAGTTAGCACGGAATTCATTTACACAAATCTCATTCCATCTTCTATTCTTGGCCTTTTGAAGGGATTAGGATTTGATAACAAAAGCTTTATCCTTGTAAATTTCACTCACAATTTTTAATTTTAATTGAGAATTAACATTGAAGAAGTTAGCTTTAGTTGCGCACTATTTGTTTTTTTTTCCTGTTTTGCGTTCGTTCTTTTTTTCCCATTGTTACTGTTCCATGCTGTTGTTCCTCTTAGAAGTGCTACTAATCTTGTTGCAATAAAAAATTTGATGCCTTTGCTGGTCTAAGGAAGAACGATAAATCAGTGTATTCGGTGCAGTATGGCTTTCCGTTCTCTTCCAAGCCATTCTCTCTTTCGCTGTTCCTTGTTGAAAACAGGTTTAAACATGAAAGTACAACGAGGGGGCGGAGTTTGGAAAGCTCTGGAAAACTTCTAGAATATTGGAAAGGTGCCAACCAATGAGGAAGGAGGAAAGGGGGCGGGGCTAGGGAACAGTGAGAGAGGAAGGGAGTATGCTAACTCATTTATAACCCAATTCTCTGCCCACCGATTGCTATCAAGCAAGCGGCGATGTGATCGAGGGAGCTGGAGGTTCATTCCGGAATCAAGGTGAATCATCTGCTGTGCCAATCTACTTTGTTCGCTAGAGGTCAAGAATTGATCACTCGTTAAAAAAATTCCAGATTCATCTCCTACTAAGCTGCGCTACTATGGACCCCGGGAGCAATATTCCCAGCATTAAGGCCTCTGCGGAGCACGTAGTTGAAATGCTGAAAGAATGCCCGGAATCTACGACACTCGTTTTCTCCTTCCCCCGCTCAAGCTCCTGGAATTTGGTAAGCTGTTGCTCTAACTACCAAACGGAAAATACAATGATGTTTCTTTAGGCCCTCGAGTTAAGCAAGATAAATGATGACAGCAGCTGCGTTATGGTTTTCGTTGAAATACATGGGTGCTTTATGCCTCCTAATGCAATCTTATGGGCTGGTAAAAGTGATGGAGAAGATGATGCCACCTGTGTGAACTGGGTGGACAAGCCTCAGCTGCTCACTAAGGACGAAAAGTTCTTGAAGGTAAAGTTGTTGCTTCCTTTTTTAAATATTTTAAACTGATCTTGTTCAGAAAATGCTTGCTGAAAATTTCAAGCTGCGTACTATCATCGCTCCTGCAGCAGATTTCATTGACCCAATCGCGGTAAGAAGCTCTTGCCTATGTTGACTATTGTTTGCCGATTTCTAGATTGCCAGAGCTCTTTATCGCACCATCAAGAAGTCGCGCCATCTCGATGCACCGCCCGTGAACTTGATTGTGCTGTATGAAGAGCCGGCTGGCAGTAATGCCCTTTGGAAGGTTTTTCCTCCAGTATTTGGAGGTGTAGCTGCGTGATTGTCAATACCGTGTGTGTGAGTGCCCATTTTCTTGCTCATTGTTACTACCTCGAAATGTTGTTTATCAAGTTGTTGCGCAATTGATCGTCAAAATAAAGATGAACTCTCAACAAATAAGGTTGCTCTTTCGTTGCGCTTTCATTTTATGTGCTCAAGTTTTACTCGTCCTTTTCATTCTTGCCAGAAGAAGAGTGGAACAGAAAAGGAGCCATAAGAAATTGAGAAAGGAGAAAACCCAACGATTCTACCGTAGTAGTTCACGAAACGCGCAAGCAAAATCCTTGACGCGTTTCGCGTGCACCCTCGACGCGCAAGGCTTTCGTGGATTGGCTAGCCATTTGTTTTTTATCGATTTTATAGATTTTTAGCTCTTTGTTCGTTCTAATTATATATTATAATCATGTCATGCTACCTGTACAGCTGAATTAAATTACAGATTCTTTGTTATTATGAACATTCCGCCGCAAATGGACAGCAACAACAACTATAACTACATCTCTAGCCCCAACGAGTTAGCTGCGCAAATCATTGCACGATGTACTCCTGATTCTGGAACTCATTTTTACGTACATCAGTACCCCATGGAGGATACATGGAAATTGGTAAGTGTTTTATTTTCTATTAAATTTCAACGGATTGTATTTCGTTCGAAGAATTGATTGAATTTTTTTCTTTGCAGGTTGAGCTGCTCTCTGGCAACAGCGATCACAACGGGGCCGCATTGGGATTTCTTGGCTACGAAGGCGTGTTCCGTGGGCCCCATCTTTTGATGGATACAGGAACACCGGTAAATGAGCACAGTGGAAGCGAGGATAGTGGAGCAAAGTTTGATGGCGTGTGGATTGATCGAAAGCCTCTCATGACAACGTACGAGGCGTTCCTTACGGTGAGCAAATATTTTTCAAACCTGGTATTTCAATACGTTGGCATACTCGATGCGGAATTTTTTCCGCTTGATAAGGGAAGATTAAAACCAGAAATTAAATGACCTTGTTGTTCATGGAAGTTAACAATGGTAATGCCCAAATTTCAGCGTGCTGTCGAAGAGCACAACGATCTGCGAACTGTTGTTTTGCCGTGCGCTGTGCCTATGGACATCGTGGCTGTAAGTTAGCAGTGGCCACTTCCTTTCTTTTTTTTTGTTTCGATGCATTTCTTTTTCAGTTCCACGTTGCTTTTCGCTGCGCACTGAGGGCGCGTTCGTCGACGGCCAAACCAATCAACATCGTCGTTCTTTGCATGGAAGGAGCAAAATCAGTGTACCTGAAGCAAACACAGTCCAGCATTTACGAAAGGGATGGAGACCCATGCATCACCAACCTCACTTACCGATCGCCTAATTGCCCCTACTGGTATTGGTAGGGGGCTTTTTTGTTGTTGAGCCGCGTTCTTGCGTTTAAGCATTTTAATTAAATGTTATTCTCTTTTTTTCACTGTTCTTGCTAATACTTTAACGTTGTCGAAGAGTTGTTTCTTTTTTTCACATATTCTTATCAATTTCACTCACATTTTTGAAATGTAAATCACTGTAACAAATCTAACAAACCTTTCGTTGTAACAGCTCTCCTTTTTTTTGTTTATTGCACCACCTTTTTTGTACAATGCTATTCAGTCGCGTTTTTGGCTTGCTATTGAAATTGTTTTTCGTTAATTATAAAGGAATTTTGTAATTGTTGCGGTTCACTGTTTCTGATATGGGTTGCAAACAGCCCGGCACATGCTACTTCCTCTCTCGTCCAGACCTTTTTATGTTTGGTTCAAATGATTATCCCGCACGTCTCGCTGATTGTGCTGGTGCCGATTGTTAAGTTGAGCCACGCAATAATTCTCCACGTCGCTGGACTCAAATCACGAGGCGCACTACACTCTTCCGATTCGATAACAACAAGGTTTCTGTTTACAACGTAAAATAAGAAATAATTTTTGTACAGATGGACCATCCAGTTCTCATGATTCCCCAATATGAATTCTATCTTCACGGCGCATATACATTGGCCACTTGGCTGAGAAAAGGAGATGAGATGGTTATGGTGGGAGGATTCGATACGTCAGACGTGTGGCCATTGGTAAGTGCAAATAACTTGGCGGTTTTTTTTACCAAAATAAATTTCAGTTGATGGCTCTCAAAAGGAACTCAGACGTGGGTCCTATCACCAGCATTGCTTACTGCGGAGAGGGAATCACTGTTGGTGATTTGGGAAAGTGGGGAGCCCTGGTCGACGTTGATGACACGAATTCTGTTGATTGGCAGCAGCGCCATCCACTGGCAACTGGTGATATTACATTTCTCACGGTGAGGAAAGATTACATTTGGTTTAACTTGTGTAGCGATTTTTTTAGGAAGCACTCACCGAGCACAAAAGTAGATTTAGCTGCGTAGTCGTAGTCGCTCAGAAGCCGGCGGACATTGTTGAGGTTTTTTTCCCATTAAAACTGAGCTGAATTTAACGCATACTTTAAGGCCAAAGAGGCGTGTGCAAGAACCCGCACGAACCTAGTGGTTTTCGTTCCTCGCACAGCTCCCAACCTTCATGATTTGACGGAAACAGTAGCTGCGCTGTACAGAGGACCAAAAATTCGATGGTGCAATGCTCTCGAGCATCCTTGGCTGTCCAAGCGCTTGAAAATGTCTAGGCATCATCTGCCTATGTTTGCCGAGGCAGAAGCTGCGCCAATCAACTGGGTGAATGCAGCTGAAGTGCTGTTGGCATTTATTGATAACCTCGACATCAATTCGAGATGCGCTTTTTTCATCGAAGGAGGGAAGACAGAAAGCGTTTGGCCAATCGTGAGTTAACCGAGAACCTCAAATACGTGCTTAGAGTGATCTGTATTTCAGCTGTTAGAGATCGACAATCGAAGTGAAACTCATTCGCCGAACTGGTTTGCCACAGCTGCAATCTGCTATAGCACTCTTCCTCCCGATTGTCTTGGAGCGCCTGCGGTTGTGCGAGATTTGAGTTGCCCGATGTGGAGACACCGTTCACCACTTGTCACCGACTCAGCCGCGTTCTTAGAGGTATTTCTCCCCGTATATATTTCTCTGACTAAACTGAATGGACTACTTCATTGCAGTTGGCACTCGTCAAATCGGAACGAGCCATTCAAGCTGTTCTCATCGTCCCTCAGCACCCCCATGACGTCGTTGAGGTGCGAGATCATGCTTGCTTGTCGTAATTTCAGTTATATTTGAAGGCTCTCTATGCGATAAAAGGAGCAAGATCAAAAACGGCAAGGACGAAATTCTGGCCGATCGTATTCTCTCATTCGTCCATCGATCGTGATAGAGATGCTAATCATGAGCTCCTTAAAGCCTTCACTGAAGGCGAAGTTTTCACTGCTTACCTCTAATATGTATGTGTGTGTGTGCGCTATTGCTGCGTACTTAAAGTGTGGAATTTCATCGTCTTGTACTCTCATTGTTGTGAATAAACATCTCTGTGAAGCAACCAAGATATATGCTCATTCCATTCAGTCGAATCTTCTGATTACCACTTTACCTTCTCATTATTCGTTATCGTTGTGCGAAACGTACGTGTGAATGAGGCTCACAGCGATGGCGCACTTCAAGTGCGCCACACTTTCCTTGGCGCACTTCAAGATAGCAATTAAAAAATAGCAGCCCAAAACCATCAAGTGCAGTTGCGCCATACAGGAGTACATGGAATTTATTGAATTTTCATCCTTTTTCGCGCCTTGTGTTGCCAAAGTTTAAAGAATGGTAGGAGAGAACGAAGCGCGCAAACGAAATTGCTTGACGCACTTCTTTCGCGCCCTAGCGCACCTAGGGCGCGCAAACCAAAATGCTGACGCACTTCTTACTCGCAGACTCACTTCCCTCGCGTCCTTTATTCGCTGTTTTCTTGTTTTGTTTCTTTATTGCCCTTGACTAATCGTGATAGTTACAGGTAGCTGCGCGCTATGGACAAGCTGGACGCCGCTTGCTTCGCAATTGCTGCGCAACGGCAACAAAGAAAAGCCTTAGTTATCCGTGGATTCTGCGCGGAGCAAGCATGGCTACTTGTGAGCTATTTTTTCGCACTTCTTTCCCATTTTTTTCCATTTAAATGTTAGGCTTTGTTCAAGTTCAATAGATTGCAGGCTAACAAGCTCATCGAAAAGAACGTACTGAACGGAAATTTTGCTGTGTTCACGGGCCGTGATGGAATGAATGCAATCGGAAGAGATGGACCAGGCAGAGATGACATGCAAAATCCCAATTGGAAGACCCTCAATCCACTAGCAACATGCAGCTGCGCTTTTCTTAGAGTAAGTACAAAAAGAAATGGGGATTGTGTTGACAATTGTTGTCATTCAGAATGTGTTAGCAGAAATCACGCACCCGTTTAACACGTTGATTTCGATTCCGTCAACTGATGCCAACCTTACTGAGGTATTTTGATCTTTTTAAAAAAATGTGAGCAGCAATAAGTTCAGGTAAAGAATGTTCTATACTCGACAAAGAAGTTGCGCGCTAAGAGAAGACTACCCGATGTTCTGTTGGTGGTTCTGCTCGATGCGAGCAATCCCGATCTGCAATTGCTGGATCCTGCTTGCAGCGCACTTTTCCCTTGCCTCCCGATTGGCCCGTTTCGGGTAATCGAAAGGAATTGGGAAGAAGCGGTCGAAGCCATCTGCAAATCGCTACGCAATTGCAAAGCAGTTTACGTCGAGGGATTTTTCCCAGAGGAGACGTGGCCATTGGTGAGTGTTTTTTTTCGTTCATGGTTCCGTAAATTAATTATTTCTCCCATTCAGGCACAACACATCAATGGAGCAAACTTGGCAAACAAGCGTCTCCGGCCATTATTAACTCTCGAGGAAGCAAATAAGATTGTAAGTTAAAGATTGGATTAATTTGATCCTTATATAGCGTCTGCTAACTTTCTTTTTTTTCATTTAAAGGTTGAGAAGTGGCGGCAGAACGGAGGCGCCATGGAGCGGCCTCCCTTGTACGAAGAATGCTCTCTTCCCAGCCGCGCAATTGTATTCTCTGAAAGGAGTGAAGTTCTGAGCCTGGGCAAAGGCGATAACGTGGTGAGCAGACGCTGCCACGTCTGGCAGGGTGTCTCCTTCCTCACCACGAACAGGAACTTCCTGCAGATAAGTTTTTTTTTTCCAATGAGGTTTTGGTTATAGCTGCATTACGTATTCGTACTTTAGCATGCGCTCTGTCAGAGCAGAGTAGCGGTTAATCTCGTAATCGTTCAGCCGAGCGATCACATGGACATTGTTTATGTAAGCCAATAATGATCGTTCTCTCAATAAAGCTTACTTTAGGCAGTAAATGCGATAAGATCAGCCGAGCAGTTGCGCGCTGTTCAATGCGAAGATCCCGCTCCAATCAAGCTGCTCGTTGTTGGAGATCCAGCTTTGCTGGACTCGTCTATGGCTACACTAACTAAGTGCCTCTTCGATGGTGTTTGTTTCAATTATATCAGAGTTTGACTGCTGTTAGTTTAATTGTTCGTTTAACATTTCAATTGATTTATTTGAAGTTGCGCAATGCTTTTATTTGTACAATAAATAAACGATTCATTCATATTACTTTATCTTAATTTTATACAGCGGTTTGAAACAACCGCGCGGATATTTCCACCCAAGTAATTCGGAATGATGAATGCTGTTCCGTTTTGCAGCTTGACCGCGTGATGGACAAGTTTGGGGTAACCAGTGAGAAAATAGTTGCGCAATGGAAACATACACCATCAATATTGCTTCGAGGGTTTTCACTGTGTGAAGGATGGAATTTGGTAAGCCTGTGAGGCAACGCATTTTCTATTCGTTTGTTTAAGGCTCTCGCGCTTAATCGAAGCGAGTCTTTGAGTGGTGGAGTGCTCGTTCTCGCGCCGAGCAACAATCCATTGAGTATCATTGGCAGAAATGTTGCGGCGCGTGATGACTTCATTGTGGGAGGCGATTGGCGTAAACGTTCACCACTCGCGACTGCGAACTGCACCTTCGCAACGGTATGTGTCTTAGCTTTAAAGAAAGATAATAGTTTTTTCTCTGTAATCAGAGTGTGCTTATCGGTCATGAGCGTCCCATCAATGCCGTTGTAGTGGTGCCGCGCGATTTTACTGATCTTATAATGGTACAGTTGTATGCAACAATGTCTTCAAGTTATGCATAAGTTAAATAATTAAGGCTGCTCAATGTGTGCAGGGAGCCGCGGCCAGGCGCGCGGCTAGCGGCCTAAGATGTGTGTCTCTATTAGTTCTTCTGGACCGCACGATTAAGGCTGGACTGGAGCCTATGTCGAGCGCTCTCTTTGGGTGCTCAACGATTGGCCCTACTCCTGAACGAGATTGGCCAAAGATCGCTAATGGAATCGCTGACTTGCTTGAATACACTGATGAATACGCCATTCTCGAAGGTCCCTATGCAGAGGAATTGTGGCCACTGGTATGCACTAGCAGAATGCTTGCGATTATACACTTTTCTTTTTCAGGTCAATGAAATGTGCAGTCGTAGGAACGGTTACAAAGCTACCGCGTCCGGCCGCGTAATTTGCTTCTGTCCTTCTGGTGATTTTGCATCTTTCGGCAAAGAAGATGGAAGGGCGAAGGTGACGTTGCACTCTCACGAAAGCTGCCCGCTGATCACCGATTGCAAGAACCGCCTCCATGTAGGTTGTACGATTGGAAATCTTTTTTTCCCGATCCTTCAATGATGTACGATTTTAGGATCTTCTCTGCGAGTATCCCAATCATGGAGTGTCGGGAGCGCTAAAGCTGGTAGTAATGTATCCGCAGAATACCGAAGAAATCTATTGCGTAAGTTCAAAGGAAGGTGATAATATGTGAAACCGTTCTGAGCATCAAGGCAGCAAAAGCCATTGCGGCTGGCAGAAGAATGCGTAAGAGCTTTATCGTGGGCAGTCATCGTCGCGCGGATGCTTCAATTCAGCTGCTCGTTGTTATGCGCGATGGTTCTACCGCAGACGGAAAAGAAATTGTCAAAGCAATCGCTTCCCTTTCTAGTGGGTATCGTTATGTAATGCAATCTGTTTGAGGCCACTTTCACAGTTGCTCAAGTTCCTTCCCCCACTTGTCATTGTTGTTGGTGTTTCTCGTCTCCTCCACCGCTATTGTTCATTCATTTGTGATAAAGCTGCGCGCTTACTAGTTATTCTTCTTCTTTTTCGGGCTTACAAACAGTTCTTATCGCTGTTCGATATCTGATTGAATGAAGTGAAATGCAATCGCAAAAAATTCATTTAGCAGCCCAATTCTTCTGTTATGCTATCAAAATTTCAATGCACCGCAAGGGCAATAGCGGAGCAGCGTGATGTCGTTGGCGAAGCGGTACTGCTGAAGGGATTCGCTTCGCATGAGGCATGGAATTTGGTATGGTTTTTTTTTACTTTTCCTGTTCACTGTAAGCAATCTTTTTCTCACCAGGCGACCGCACTCAACGAGTTGCTCGATTTACAAGGCGGCATTCTCGTTTACACAGGAAACAAAACAGAGTCTCAAATTGGAAAGCCTGGAACTGTGGCAGATAACAGCAGTTCCCGTACGCGTCCTCCTCCTCTTGTCTCGCCAAGGGTTAGCGTTATCAAGGTGCTCAGTAATTCGGGCCACTCTAATATCATCTCTCCCGTTTAGGAAGCCCTCGCTCATCATCCCCTTCCAATTACTGTAATGCTCGTTGTGCCTCAAACAACCAGTCAAATACTCATGGTAAATTCTTGATGATTTTCCTTGCTTGCTAATGCTTTTCAATTCAGGCTCACAATTGGTTCGACTTTGACGAAGAGGAACACCCTGGCTTCGTATACAATGACGACATCTCAGTTGTGTTTTTAATCGACTGGTCCCTACCGAATGCCACACTGCTAGCGTCAAGTGTAGAAGCGCTATTTAATGAGAATCGGCTCACCAAAATGGCAGTGAGCTACAGTTATCCTCCAAAAGATTGGAAGCTCTTCGCGGAAGAAATCGATACGTTATGTGATAATCGATGTGGCGTGTTCCTGAACGGCGTGCTTCCGATAGAAGCCTGGCAATTCGTAAGTTGGATTGTGTTCTTTTTTTTTGTAAAAACATTTCAATTTTTTGGTCTTTCAATTTCTAATCTTCAGATGGAACAATTAGAAGAAATCCGTGGAAATGAGAAGCTTGGTGGAGCAATCTGCTTTGCCGCGCACTTGACCGCTGAAGAAATGGGAAAACCGAATGGGAAGGAAGATCCCGAAGATGGCACAGGCAGAATGTGGTTAAGCAAAGCGCCCTTGGTCACGTCGTGCAAGAAGTTCCTGGAGGTGAGCTGTGTTCCTCGTCTCACTATAATATTTATTTTTTCTTTGTTCTCAGAGCGCGCTACGCATTCACGCCTACAACCTGGACGTGTGTATGGTCATTCCGGAATCTGTGAGCGATATTGTACAGGTGAAAAACGTTGAGCAGTAGTACGTAGTAGCTGTGTAATCCGTATCATCTTCAGGCGCATGAAGTGGTGGAAAAGTGCAAGAGATATCGGCTTGATGAGGCGCCTGGCATCCTTCTTTTGGTGATGCCTGATCCATCGCAATCCAGCAGCGAGCTGCGCAAACAGATGAAGAGTGCAATGAAAGCACTTTACGAAAAAGAAGATTTTGTTTCCAAGAGCATTACTTTTACCGAAGTATAGCTGCGCTATGCGTATGCAACCATTAACTGTGTTGATGTTGTTCTCGTTGTTAATCTTATTGGTGCTATGCAATGGATAAAGTGGCTTGAGATTAAGCTAAGTTTATTGGCAAAACCGAATAAGTGAGTTAAATCGCTCTCACAAATACCGTAACCTTTGCTTCGCTTGCATCCTTCTTCTTCTTTGGGAAGTGCGCGCGAGGTATTTCGTGTAGTTTGGCGGGAAAACCGACCAATCAGGGAAGAGTGAGAGGGCGGAGTCAACCAATGAGAGGAGGCATCATTGGGGAAGGGGGCTATATAAGGAGATGTAAACAGTTCCGGTTCATTTCCATTTTTTGTTTTCGCTTGTAAGTAGCTTCCCCCTGCTAACAAAAATCTCTTTCAGGAGCTGCGCTTTCTCTCACTCTTGGAATGGCTTTCAGCATGAACTATTCTGACGCTCATGGATTGGCTGAGAAAATAGCCGAAAACATTATGAAATCGCCCGGACTCAAGATGATGGTGTGCTCGCATCCCCGCACGCAAACCTGGGCATTGGTCAGTTTGTAACGTGCTCGAAAAACCGCCACTGTCTCCTGTATGTTTAGGCTCTCAAATTGGGAAAGAAGTCGGAGGAAATGGGTTGCGCTATGGTCTATCTTGGCCTGTACGGCAACTTCCTCGATCCCAGTCTCATTCACTCTATAGGCAAGGAAGATGGAGTGGACGATAAGACCACTGTTAACTGGAAGGTCAAGGCTCAACTGTTTACGCAAGATGAAGATTTTCTTGAGGTTTGAATCTCCTTCCTATTTATATTTATTACAAACAAGTTTCCAGAAAGTCATTGTGGAGCATCCCAATCTGAGCACTATCCTGTGCCCCGCCGAGGTGGGAATGGACGTGATCGCGGTAATATGCTTGCTTGCTTGTTTTGAATGCAACGAGATCCGCCTAATTTCAGGTCGCCGTCTCCATTCGTCGCGCTTCCAAGCTGCGCGCTGCCACCGCTCCGCCTATCAATCTGGTGGTTCTGTCCGAGGATCCCAATGCCAGCAACTCGGCCGTTCTCAAGGCTTTCTCGGCTGTGTATGAAGGAGATGAAGGCGACAAGCCTGCCGTCTGTGTGATGACAGCAGACGATTGCTTCTCCGATGAAGACTAGATTTCGTTTATTGCTAACTGACACTCTAGACGCGCTCTTTTCCGTTGTTCCATCCAACAATAAATCATCTGTTCATCTGTGCGCCTTAATAAAGAGTTGTCATACCATTCCAAGTGCATGTGTGTGTTTGCGCTCAAGAGAGTTGCCTCTTCTCAAGACTTATTTCTGCAAATAAGTAAATGAATTGTGCAAATATTGCAGCTGCGCAGTGAGCAGTATGCCTGGTCCTATAAGTGCAAACGCGCTTTGCATTGATCGAGCCTTGGAATACGAAAGGGCAGTAAAGACTAAATCCACTCTGGATGTTCTATTAAATATTGATAAATGCTGCAACAACTACTGCTCTGCCAATCTCAGCAGGTTCTATAATGCTTATTTGCTGCGGCACTGTCCAATGCTGCTGTTATCAGGCTCGATGTTGCGCACTTTCGAGCCAGTCTCGTCGATCATGTTCACGTGAAATTGACAAACACAGAAGTTCGTCGCGCAATTAGAGCAGAAATTAGAAAAAGGTATGGGAAGAGGAAGAAAATCGACAAAGCATTACTTGCAGAGCACATGCGCGTAATGATGGATGCTTCGACGTGGAGACGCATGTTGGTCACGTAGACTACGTCTGTTTGCCTCACTTCTATCGGATCTTGGGAGTCGGATACAAAGCGTAAGAATTTCTTTTTTTCTCTGCACCATTAAAAATTTTTTTTTAAAGAATTAGGTCGATCTTCCAAAATGCACACGATCCAACAATCGATGACCATCACTGTTACTACGGGAATGACGCTAATCTGCGCGCTATCGCCCGCATCTCTAATAAAATCCGAGAGTATGGCGAATTTCACCCAGCTGATGCAGCTATTATGGTGCCCCCTTCAGAGAAGCGCAGGTGAGTTAGGCGAACGAATTTAGAGGGAATGGCAAAGCAACAATTATTCAGTCACTTCTTGCGAACTGGTAAGAAAGGAGAATCAGTTGTCTCTCGAAGGATGGTGAAAGCTTACTTTGGTGCGCCTGTAAGGGTGCACAAGGTAAGTGTGAATTAGTGGAAAGAGTCACTTGGAAATAATATTGCAGGCGAGTTCGTTTATGAAATGTGCTTGCTGCATCGCACTAAAGCTGTACGCAGAAGAAAGAAGCGGCGCACTCAAGAGAGTTACTTCGCTGATCAATGATGCAGAGTATGCTAAATCGAATAGGAGGAAAGGAGAGTACTTGAGAGAAGCAGCTCTTAAACTCGCAGAAGATAGAGCAGAGTGCCAGAAATTTGTCGATATTCGAAAAAGTGAGCAACTCGTTTTTATTGCATTAATTTTAGCTCTTTTATTTTTTAAGGTATTCTGGAGCAGCGCAACGAGAACAAGCAAGGCCTAATGGAAGAGGACATTGAACTGGAAGAGTACGTTGATGCAATGGAGGTGGAGGAAGAGCAAGCAAATGATAATAATGATGAAAACGATGAAGCCGTCGCTAACAATAATGCCGAAGTGGAGGAAAGTGGAGGATCACTGTCTACACTAGAGAAGGAGATGCGCGATCTTGATAATGCCTTTATTCGTGAGTAGTTAAGCAGTTGTAAACGACTGTTAAAGTGGGCTTTACAGAAGGAGAAATCGACGTCATGGAATATCTCAATGGCCTTAAAGTAAAAATTCAAGGGCTAACATCGTTGCACAATGCGATGCGTAAATTCCATTATCGGTGCATCAGGTAACAGCGAAGTTTGCAGGAAACCAGTTTTTCAGTTAAAAATATAGGATGGAGCGGATGTTGGTGTACAGCGCTCAAGAGGCTGCCGCAACGTGTCCAGATGAAATTTGCACCCTGATCGTTGACGGATGTGGCAAAGAAAGAACAAAGGCAAGTCCTCACTTTTTTCACAAAAAAAAAATAGAAACGATTGTCGTTCAGCTGCCGTTCTATCCGGATCGCATGAAGGACATTGCGCCAGATAGTAGGCAGCTGAAGAATCCAGTGTGTGGCATTCAAGAATCTCTTCCCGTGGCTGTGGCGAACGCTACAGAAGCTGCGCAACACGTGGGAGCGAGTGATTTCGAGCTGCGTACTACAGACTTCATTATCGCGCTCGAGTGGACAACAGTGGGAGGAGCTGATCTGTATGCGTCCATCCTCCTCGATTTTCTCTACCAGGTAAGTCCTAAAAGGCAAACAAATATTACAATTATTTTTTGGCTTCAGAAAACTGTAGTTCCTCGAATTATGGTGCTTGTATTAGACAACGCGCCCGTGAACAAAGGAGAGCCAATTATGACGTGGTTGGGTAAGCAAGAAGAAGCGAAATGTTTTTAAGAACTGTAAAAAAAATCAGCATTCATCATGTTGCGCACTCACATCGATGAGGTGCATGTGTACTTTCCCAGCACTGGGCACACTCATACCACCTTAGATGCGCATTTTGGAAAAGCGAAGCCCAAGGATCCAAAGAAATGTGTTCTCACTCCGCAAGGTAAGTTGGTTCTCTCCCAAACGGGACCGCCAAAAAGGGAGAAACTCACATTTAAGATCTGAAAAACCATTTGGAAAGCCTTCCTAAGACGCGCGCTGTTCTAAATTTCGCACTGTATCGCATGGCCGATAAGTTGAGCGATTACGCTCATACTTATTCGGGCAGGATGGAACAGCATCACTTTGTCTTATTCAAGGACAAGTCCCAGAGTGAGTCTCTCTCTCTCTCTCTCTCATTTAATCCAAGAGATTCAGATGTCATGTTCAAGTACTCGCCTCTTCTTAGATTCGCAGAGCACATGACGGCCAGAATTCGAAGTCTATTGGAGACTCACTCGTATTTCATGTACATGTCCGACGAAGAAAGGGAAGATGGAATTCCTGTTTTCCGACTGGTAATAGGAATGAAAGGAATGGAAAATGTAAACTCGTTTCCGTACTAGGACGATGGTGCAACGTACGAAGCACTGGACGAAATAGCTGCGCAATGCAAAGCTGCGCCCTGGGTGATTCCACCTGAGAAGATCAGGGCGCTCGCCAAAGAGATTCCTCCCATCTACTTTGCGGGCCGGGAAGAGGCAGCAGCGAAAGAGTTTGCAGCTATTACAAACATTGCCAAACCCGAACACGGTATAGTAGCTCAGCGTATAACGCAAGTAACAATGCTCATTCAGATTTATCGCTTTCTGAAATGCTTGAAGCGATTAAAGCGAAAGAAAGGCCACGCAATAATGGAGTGGCTGAGGAAGATCCTAGCCATGTTTTGGCAGAGCTCATGCAGCAAGTTAAATTTCAGAAAAGGTTCTTGCGGATTACTTCTTCATTTTTATAAGAAATTGATGTGGCTATTTCCAGAGAGAAGATGAGTGGCGCGCTTAGCATCCCTAAGGGGGGAGCCGATGCAAGCAAGGTGCGCAATGCAACCACGAGAAGAGTTCTGAGCATGCTGAAGGCGGTGCATCCGGACATCGAAAGCGATTTTGTGGGCGCTGCCTCTGTCGCCTCGAAGAACGGAAAAGTTGCGCAAGGCTATAAGGCGATCGTGGAAGAGATCGCAAGTCGAATTGGAAACCGTGAGAACGTTTCCTTAACGCAATGTAAGCAATGGGTAATAATTACAGCATCAGCAAATCCACGAAAGCGCACAGCTGGTCAGTTGAGCAGCGCAATATCATCAGGCGCAACTTCTCGTGGCAGTTCAATGCGTAAGTTGTCAAATTTGTACGAAAAATATAACAGCCTCTTCTGTAGCTCCTCCTCCACTTCCGGCTCAAGCAACTCGATCCACGACCTCAAGCCCCCGAAAGAAGAAGAGGCCCAGAGCTAAACCAATGATCGATTACACTATGGAAGGAGGAGAGGAAGAAGAAGTAGAAGTAGAAGGAAGAGGAGGAGAGGTAGGAGAGGGAAGAAGAGGAGGAGGGAGAAGAAGAGGAGGAGGAGGAGGTGAAGGTGAAGAGGACATGATGATGGATCCGGACTTTGATGGTGGCAACGAAGAAGAAGAAGATGTCCCTTCTACTAGCAGCGCACAATCAATCGCCAGTATTGCTTCAAGAGCCGGAAGCCGCACCAAGGACAAGCCGAAACCTGTGTATAAGGCAGATCCCTAATGGATCTTCCAATTGTATCGTTCATTCCCCTCTTTAACTTGGCAATTTTCGAAGTAATCGTTGCGCAATTGTAATTTATCCTTTTTTCTCTACCAACATTTCTCCATTTTTTTGCTTATTTAATTTCAAAGTTCTTGATGCGCAATTGTTATTCGTCCGTGTATCGTAAACATTTGAATAAACAGTCAAAAAATAAAAATAAAAAGAAATATTGACTGAGTTACTGAGCAAACGAAAAAATCGATTCTACCGTAGTGTTTCACGAAACGCGCAAGCAAAATCCTTGACGCATTTCGCGTGCTTGAGCAAACAAAAAAATCGATTCTACCGTAGTGGATCACGAAACGCGCAAGCAAAATCCTTGACGCGTTTCGCGTGCACCCTCGACGCGCAAAGCTTTCGTGGATTGGCTCACCCTTTGTTTGTTATCGATTTTATCTATTTTTCGCGCTTTATTCGTTAAATTTATGTTTGAGAAGCACGGTCCGCTCCGTGCGCAATCGAAACAATCCGTTGATTTCGTGCTAAAGCTCGTTGCGCACGTCTCGCGAAACCACTCCCGTGGTTGATCTTGCATTGCTTTGCCATTTTGTTTCCCGTTTTATGCTTGTTGCAAACGGTAATGTTTGCTCGTTCCAGCTGCGCGCTTCAGCGAGGGTTAAGCAAACAAGACTATCGTGATGTCGTTCGAAGCAGGTTGGTGACATGAATCTTGCGTTCACATAAGATTGCTTCCCCGATTTATTTTTTTAAGCCAATTCAGTATTTACTCTTTACTTGCAGGCGGGAAGATGCTGGCGGGCGTGCTGCAAGCGCTCGTTAGAGCAGGAGATGTTGTAATAGTGAAGGATGTCGATGCAATGAAGACGTTGGATCTGGTAAGTTATTATACTTAGCAATAGAAACTAAGTAATCGTCGTGCACAAGCTGTCGTGCGAAACTGGAAAAGAAACTGAAGCTGAAAATGAGAGGGGGAGGGAGTGTTAAGGCTGTTATCGACTCGAACGAGGTGTCAATTATTATTAGTAGTAATGAACAAGTTCAGGTCAAGCTGGCTCTCGAAGGAGACACCGATGATAGATGCGCGATTATGTATACCGATCGCAACGTCTGGAACGACACCCGATGCCTCGGAGTACCCAACGGCTACGACAACAGACTTGACGTTCACACTGGCGGATGGCAAGCCAGCACCATCATTGCAACGCAGAACGCTACGTTCCTGCAGGTACGCTTTGCAAGCTGACAGTTAGTACCAGTTTAAAATTGAAGGTTGCACTACTTTCGAAGTCGAAGCTGCGCATTGTGGCGATTGTGGTCACCCGCAAGGAAGAAATCTGCCGGGTAAGCAAGCAACTGGTAAAGATAAGTGCCAACGAAATGCATTCCAGGCTGCAATCATCATCAATGAAGTTCGAAAGACGCGCAATGACCCAGAAGACTCCAGAATCGGTGTAATTCTGGTCCTCCAACCTGCCCGGGACTGTGCTACGATTGAAGCCGGCATGATTGAAGCCGCGCAAGTTTCATTCGGCCATTTCAAAGTGAATGTAATCGACTCTCCTTTCAAATAAATGTTGTAGTAAGTAGCGTGCTCTATGTTTAAACCATCGTTTAAATCAACCGAGTCCATTGTTGTAAAAATGTAATGTGAATAAAATAATTTTACCCTATGTTACAGTGCAATTAAAAAAAGAGGTAGCAAATATTCCTCACTTTCTACATGAAATGCAAAAACACCTGTTGCTTTTACATAATTTTACTCTCCATTATCATATTTTTTTGTGTTTTCAAATGCTAATTCAAAAACCGAAAAGGGAAGTCAGTCTCATTACGCACGTTAACGCCTGAGTCGTGTGGTTGTTTCAGCTGCGCGATGGTGATTCGCATCTACACCGACGTGGCGAAGGCATTGAAAGAAAAGCAGAAGCCGCGCAGTAGAATCGTCGACAGCTGCTCCACCACTGGCGCGTACTGGAGTAACCGTTATGCCTACCATTTCTCAAGTAAGCAGTATTCCCTAGCCACAAATTAGTCAGTATTATTAGCAAGCAATGACATATTCGATAATGCCGTATTTCCAGATTGGCACGCTAAACCGATCGGGCGTAAGCCTGTGCTTGAAGTTGCGTGTTGGGATGAGCTGCTGGCAAACTTCAAGAAGCAGCCGGAGCTTCTTGCGCATAAGCTCGACCTCATCCTCAAAGTCATGAGTGCTGAGCTGTTCTCGGCTAATCCGCCGTGGTCTTTTCTCCCGTTTCCCCACTCGCTGAGGTACGATAATGTAGGCTCTGAAAAAAATAAAGATTGTACAAATGTACAGGAACTTCGAGAAATGGTGCTATCTGATTGATCCATCCGAGTCGGAGTTTACCGAGTACTTGCAAACATGCAAAAGAAATATGGAAGATCTGGAAATGAAGATGAAGAAGAAGGATTTTTTCGCACTCCGATACACGGAGGACATTGTAGCCGCGCTGTCCGAGCACGATATTGTGTTTGTCGCGATGCCTGCAGGTTTCGGCAAAACTCTAGCCGTAAGCGTGTTCCCCCCCCCCCCGTTTTGTCACTAATTATGCACTTTATAGGCGCGATATTTCATGAACAAATATTTCTTGAAACAATCTGAAAGATTGGCTGAAGAAAACAAGTTCTACAATAAAGGAGCAATGGATAGATCAGTGATGGACATGACAAAGTGTTTGCATTTGACTCCTTCAGCAACGAACGCTGCAAATGCCGCTCATTTCTTGGGAAACAAGCTGGTAAGTACTCCTCCTCCCCGTCCTTGCCGCAAGCAATCATTCTCATTGCAGCGTAATGATCAATCAGTGTCGGCACTTCAGCATCCAATGATGGACTTTCACAATCGAATTGATCCGAGTTTGATTGGAGTCGAGTATGTCTTCATGCCCAGTCGCGAGGCGGAAACTGTTAGTTGTTTAAAAAAATAAATTCTTTTTTGCCGAAATTTAACATTTTAACAAAGCATGCAACATCAACAATTTAAGGCCATCGAGATTGGACGATTTGGAGGTGTGATCATCGACGAAGCTCACGCTGATGATCCCAGTATTGCCTGTGTAAGTCGAAAGTTGACTTTGCATGTTGCTGAATACGGGGGTTCAGAATTTCCTGAGAGTGCTAGACGCGATGTCTCCCGAGAAGGCTGAAACGGATACAGCTGCAGACGTAATGCCACGAAGAAGGATCAGGAAATGCTTAATACTAAGCGGAATTGATTCGACGGATACGAGGGACATGTACAAGAGGTGAAATGTTGAACTGCAATAATTATTAGCAATAGTAGCGGTAGTAGTAGTAACGAATATTGGTTCAGGTACGCTGAGAAGCATACTCATCTGAGCTTCACCGACCTCATTCTTCCAAGAACAGCAGCGCAATGGCAGGAGCATCGTTTCACGCTGCACAGGAAGTAATCTCTTTTTTTTCCTTTATTTAATGTATATTTTTTGGTTTGCTAAGCATTGGTTTTCCCCGTTTCAGCATCCTGCACACGGTGGAGGACTCGCTGACTGCAAGCTGTGAGGGTCGCACAATTCTGACGAGAAACATCGCAACGAAACTGCGCGATGCCTATGGGATACGAACCAGAGAAGTGATGGACAATCAAGACGCTGATCTGACCACTGGATTCAACAAGATGCCCGGCTTCATGGTGTGAGCACTCTCTTTTTTTTACCATTCGCACTAGCAGCAAGAAAGTATGCGTATTGAAATATAAACAAATTCATTTTGTAGCGAGCGAATTGTCGCATCTCTGTTGGAGGTGCAGTCGGCGTACATCGCAGGTGCTGTAAGAGATCGAGACAGGAAATCTGGACCAAGAAACGATTATGAGCGACTGCAGAGAAGGCTGCAGGCAGGCGAAACAGTGGACCGTGCAACAATCGATCGCATCACGCAGAAGGCCAATGACGTGGGCGTAGATCAGCCTTTCGAGTTCCCCAATATTGTGGTGAGTAGAAATCGCCTGTTGTACGCACATTTAATCTCCGTTTATTATCATCTAATCGAGATGCGTTTACAGATTTTCGTCCCGAGTACTGGAGCTGCGCAACAAGTGCTGCGAAGTGTACGTGGTCGAGTGACGAATCGACATCACCCGATCGCGCACGATTACAGATACGTGCAACCGTACGAATACGAAGTGTAAGTTCTTGTAGTATATTGCAGTAAAAAAGGAGCAATAATAGTGGAAACGAAAGAAACTATTTGAGGTGCTCTCAAACGCTCCAAGTTGAGGAGTGTCTGACAACGATGGCTGCAAGGAAGTACCCGAAATGGATAGGAACAAGCAGATACTGGAATAGCCCGAAGCTGCCCAATTTCTGTCTGGATGTATCGAAGGGAAGGGTGGTAAGTACCATAGTAATAGCTGATTACGGTCGCAGTAATAGTTACTTTGAATGAAAATGTACACACGCACATTCAGCTGATCGTTGTTAATGGAGCGGAAAGAGGATTGACGATTCCAAATGTTGGAGTCGTTATCGAATCTGGATTAGAGCGGGTTCGCACTCCGCACAGCCGTATTGGCCTCAACAACTTCTCCTTTTTAATGTCAGACGCGCAATGTGTGCAGCAAAGAGCAGGTTTGTTTTCTTCCTGTTTTCCTTCGCATCCGCAAGCACAAACGGAACGTTGCAGGAAGAGGAGGACGAACTCGTCCCAGTGAGTACGTACTGTGCTTGGGCGTGTCTGGACTGCGCGCACTCGAAGCGAGAGGAGAGACGGTGCTGAAGATGAAGAGAGATGGAAATCGAACGATGGTAAGTAACATTATTTGCAACAAAAAAAGAAATCCTAGCAGCGCAATTCCCTCCTCTTCCAGCTCGATTATCTACGAATCATGAGACATCTGAAGGAGTTGGGTGAGCAGATCACTAACAACAGTGTCTGGATTGAATCTGTAGTCGAAGGAAGAGTAAATGTAAGCGAAAACCAAATGGCTTGCTTTCCTTACTTTCATCTCCTTGCTTATTGTTCTTCTTCTTCCTCTTCTTTCAGCCACAAATTCATTGCAGGGCACACTCGTGAATCCGCACAGCGAAGCGAGCAGTCAACCGGATAAAGTCGTCTACGATGTAAGTATACGAGAAAAAAGGTTGAGAGAAAACAAAAAAAATGCAAATTTAAGATGGTAGTTGCGCGCTCGTTGGGATCTCACTTGGCAGCTAAATCGATTCCCAATATGGAGCCAACTCACGTTCGCCAATTGCACGCATACCTGTGTGCTGGAATGGGAATGCACGGAGTGATTCGCATCGCTCTACTCATGTGCAATTTCACGGTAACAATTATGTTTGTTGAACGCTAGTGGTAGCTCCTCCTTTCAGGCGCTCGCCAAACCCTCAAAGAGTAGCCGCGCATCCATTGTCGGTCCATACGCTGCGTACAACACGCTCGATATTTTCTCGGACTTTGTATGTACGACCGTTCATGAAGGACCATTCGAAGGAGAGTTGCGCATTGTCCACGATTACGAAGGAGACTTATGTCCACTCCTCGAATTCCACCTTCAGTAAGTGACCTCTGCTTCTCCGTCTTTCATAGGCAAGCAACTTTCGTGTCAAACACGTCTGTGGCAACATACAAGTTTCAGGCTAATCAAAGCTGCGAAATGGGACATGGAGAGTCCAGTGCCTTCGCGAGACGAGCTTCTCAATTCGACTCCTCACACGAATAACTTCTTCTCTGGTGATCATCTGCCGCATGGCCCTGTACGCTGGACAACTGGACTGAGGGAGAGGATGGACAACACGAAGCTGGACACGCCGGAAGTGGGCATCAATTTCGTCTACGGACGACTTGTCGCAGATGAAGGTAATACACAGCAATTGCCCCCCCTCACGCACCCCACTAACAGCAACAAATTACAGAGAGACAACAGCTCTGGTCGCTCATTCAAATGATTGCATTGGACCTCCTCCACCGTGGCTTCATCAAGTCAATTTCTGAGCTGCGCAGTCCATCGCTCAATAAGTACGTCCACAACATCGACACTGATCCAATTCTCTCCATGCGAGGACGCGCCCTTCTGTCAGGTACCTCCTTTTTTTATTAACAATAGTAAAATTTAAAGAAACACCCATTTACTTCAGCCATTGATACGATCTTCTCGACTCGATTTGCCGTGCCCACATCGAAGCCTCCGTTGAGAGGAGAAGACAATGTGATGCTGCGCAAGAAGTCGCGCGGTGTTGTGAAAGGTTATAAATTTTCACATTGTCATACTGGAAAGTCAACAATTCCTTTGCAGAATACTTCATGAGATTCGATACCCCCGACGAGAAGAGCAGACGCGCTATTCTCACAGACGAATTGACTCATCACATCCGCAGCGAATCGAAGTGGAATGTAAGTAACTTTTAATAATTAAACCAAAATAGACCAGTTTAGCGCCTACCTTTTTTCATAACTGTAATTGTGCCCGTAATATCACATGAATAAAAGGTTGACCAATTTCAGTTACCCCTCGAGAAGTGCTGGATTCGATACGACCCGTCCGACGTGAGCATCTCCGGCAAACCTGAGGGCAAGCAGGAGGCCGTTGCCGAGATGCCCAATGTCTGGGAACAAGAACCCCCTGAGCGGATCTACATCACGGTCGCCGATCCAGTAACCGATGCCCAAGCTGCGCTTTTTGCGAACAGCGCTGGACGGTTAGTAGTACTCTTGCACTCCTTTTTGCAATCAGACAGAAAGCACTCCTAAATACCGTTTCCTAGTCTGAACAAGTACTTTAGTTGGCGCGTGGTGGCCGAGGAGGACGAGGACAAGAAGGAAGTTGCCATTTTGGAGATCGAATTGAACGGAAGGGCGGCGTACTTCGGAATGAAACTTGCTGGAGTGAGTTTACCAAATATTCCGTTTCGTTACTAAGCTAAGCCACGGCTTCTCACACGTCACACTAACGTTATCGTTCAGAAGCGTGAGCAAGTGGCGAAGATTGGATACTTCCGCCACTGGATCCTGAAGAACCTGCCCTACTCACGTTACCGCAAAGATGAGGGCAAAGACTACGAGATCGCCATCAATCAGCTGATCGACGTTTGGATCGCAGCGGGCCCCATGAAATCCCGTCCCAAAATCAGAATCCACCCGTACTTCGAGTAACCATTACAGCAGCGCATTACACCCTACCTAACTCATATTGTATGTAGCTGCCCAATTGCATTTGTTGTTTTTTACCCATATTCGAACCCATTTTGACGATGCCCATAAGGCACGCACATTTGAAGTATCCATTGTAATGTATCCAACCGTTTATTGCTTTTCTTCCAATGTTCAAAGAAGTAGTTGCGCACTTTTCAATTGTAAGCTATTTATTAGCAGCGTAAATAAAATAATTTGTGAAATTCCAACGAAGAGCACGGCACCAAAGAAGATCGATGATCCTGCAGTCAAAATGGGATGAAAGAGGGCAACTGCAAAAATAGAAGCACTTTCACGATTTTAGCAAAAGTTGGAGTTACTCCAACTTTTGGCTTTTTTGAAGTACTTCAAAGTCCGAAAAAAACCGCTTAAAATTGAAGCGATGATTTTTGTGAAAACGTTTGCAAACGGGAACATACGTTTTCACGGTGTCTTATATCATAGTATCAAAAACGAGGGGAAACATCATGTCTGTTCTATTTTTTTCAGAACCGCGCAAACTACGTCGAGTGCACTAACGGACAGACATGGCTCGGTTAGCTATATTATTGTAAATTCAAATTTTTAAAAAAATACAGGTCAAAATCGGGAATCGTTCGGTGTCGGAAAGTTGGTCGACAATCCGTTGTTCACTTGTGTCAAGGCTACCGCGCCCAAGAGTGAGTTAAATATTGGGCTATTAAATCAATCAGTTTTTTTACGTTAGGTACCGTAATTTATATCTTTTAGCCTGTCCTGCTGGCATCATGAAGACTTTCACCTGCAAGAACTGCGATGCTTCTAAGATTATGGTTACCCCAGGAAACAAGGGCGATTGCACGATTATGTGCGATAAGGGATATCGACTAGTGGTGAGTTGATAACGAGCAAAAACCAGCTATCGCATACATAGTTTACATTGAGAATAAAGCTAATGCATGTTTGTTTCATTGCCAGGAAACCAATATGAATTCAACCCTGGCCGAGGCTACTTGGAATGCTAAGGACTCAGTATGGACGAGTAAGTCCACTTTTTAAAATTTTTAAAAATTTCACGTTCGCAATTACTGAATTTATAGTGTCTACGAATAAGAGTGAACCCTTCGTGAGGTGGTTGGGTGTCCCAATAGACCCAAACATCCAACCGTGTTCTGTTGGAAGTCTTTCTTTTAGTTTTGCATAGCATCGCTATGTTTCTTCTATTGGAAAACAGGTTTAATTTCAGTGTATCCGCTGACCTGGATCCAGAAGCCGACTTTTACTAACAACCTGGCTATTACGTTCAATTGCGAGGAGATTCAGATTCGCATTTAATCGTCAAATTTCGACTGATATTGTATTTGTCATTTAATAAATATTAAATTGATTTCATTATTTAAGTACCAGATAGTCTGTCGTCAATGTTGCATAAAATGGCTTCGATAGCCTCTGATTCATCCCCACTGGCACTCCTCCACCTTTAGCACCTTTTCCCTCTCAAAAAACGACGCTGTTTCCTCGTCGGATGCGAGACAGATAATGCCCCTCCCCTGACACATCTTCTCAGCATACCCTTGTTCGCATCCTTATCACATCCTTATCGCATCCTTATCGCATCCTTATCGTCATCCTTATTGGCAATGGATCTGGATGGCTCCATAGACGTCAATTCGCGACCGCCTCTCAAGATGACAATAAAGAGAAAGTTGCTCGTCGAGAACAATTCGAATGTATGTGCTTTCGAAAAATAATTACATATTTGTTGAAATTAAAATTATTGTATTTTTTTTTATTTGAAGACCGCGATTCTTCCTGCGAATGGTGCTTATAATCTAGTTGAAAAGAAGAAGACTCGAAGAAAAAGGCAGAAAAAAAATGAACCACAAGAAAATCAACAGCAGAAAATGTTAGACCATGATCAGGTGTGTATGCTTAGTTCTTATTGGTGAACGGCATCCACATTGTGTCCACATTGCATCCACATTGTCATTGTTCGAATCATTATTTAATGGAAAGAAACTGAAAGAAATGGATAAATAATCAGATTCGTGCGCATCCTCTACCGGACGAAGTCGGAGAGCAAGGGGCTATTGCTGCAAAGAAGCCGAAAAAGCCGAGAAAGCCGAGAAAACAATCGAAAAAGAAAGAAAACAAAATTGAGACGATTGATGAAGATCAACTAGGAGATGAGGTATACCATTTGAAATCGGTTTATCTGAATTTCAATTTTTTAAAGGATCACATTTCTCGCTTGCCTGTTGATTGTCTGCTGCAGATCTTCGCAAACCACAAGCGGTAAGATTATACAAATTTTTTAATTAATTAAAAATATAAATTTAATTACAGAGAGGATCTACTCACAGTGATGCAAGTGAATCGGAGGTTGAATCGCGTGGCAAATAATCGCACACTTTACCGAGGCAAATCCGCGCCATTCGGTTGGTTTTCCACAACTCAGGTGGATTTTTTTCAAAAATTATCATAACAAACGATCTCTATAACTAATTCTTTTCAGATCCCCGGCGGCTACCATTTCATGCTCTCAACAAACGATAAAATTGTTCGACGCATTCCGGGATTGAAAACGTTCTCCTACAAAGTTCGTTTGGCCAAGAGTGGAGAGATCAGAAAAGAAATGACGGTGTTGAAAAGGCAGAACCTATATGCGGTCAGAACTTTTTGTAAAATATCATCATAGTCGGAAACTTTTAGACAAGATTGCTCCAGCCCCTTCACAACTTTCCCGTTCCTGCTCAATTCACGAAAGCCATGATCGCTGCACTCAACAAGCACGCGCCTCCGGATGTCGTTTTCTCAAGGGTGTGTTTTATGCATCCCTGTCAGGGTCATTCTTGTCCATAAATATACGATGAGCGGTCGCAAATCAGCCTGAAACATTCGTGTGTACTCCGGATCAGGAATTGATGAAGTACTGCATGATGTATCATGTATCAAGATAATTCGTGATAATTCAATCATTTGCCGTTAAATATTGGCAGAAAACAAAATAAATTTCATTCCAGATTCGTCTGGATTCGAACTTTCTAACCGACCTTACCTCCGCGCTGACACTCGACAACTTCTGCATTGAACTGTCAACATGCGATCCTGATTCTAGAGACAGCTTTCTAAAGTGAGCTAATTAATAAAATAAATATTTAAAATTATTTTAAAATATTTCCAGGCTCATAAAAACATGCGGAACCATCGATTTGACGATCATTGGATGCCCTCAAATTCATGAGAACGGCATTTTTGATGTCCAGTTCTTCTCGACAATGAAGAACGCTGAACTCAAAAATCTGAGAATAATGGAATCTTGGGATACGTGTTACGTGAGTATTTTATTTTCACTTTTGCCTTTTTTTTAGTTTTATTTTTTCATTTTTAGAATCATAAATTCTACCTGTCCAAGACGTTGATTCCATCGATCATTCATTACAAAACGTTGATTCATCCCGCACTGACCATCAATGTGGACTGCGTTGGAACGCTTGTTATGGTTAGTTGGAATATATTTTATAACATTTTTTAAATACTCGATTGATTTCTAGTCATATCTCAATGCACATGAAGCCGGCATCAAACCAAATTATTGGAATATCGGCCTAGATCGAATGCCGAGTTTGAAAGACATTGAGGATCAATTTCTCGGTGTCTACGGATTCAAGGTAGACATGGGGTTCGAAACATCGGTTCATATTTTTTTTGAATATTCTCCATTACCAATTTTTCAGTACAAGCAGAATAATCAACTTCACTGTGTCCTCAACAAAGCAAAGGGATTCATGGTAAAGAATTTATTTCAAGAAATAAATCGGGTGAGATATTTAAAAATAAATTGCAGGCCTTATTCCACATCATTCCAATCGCGGTGAACGGCGGAAATTCGAACCTCTATCAGTTCGACATGGTTTTTACATATTACCGAGATTCCAAGACCGCAATTCCGGTGCCGTACTTCCGATGGTAAGCATACACAAACGATATCATGCAATCATCAAGATCATATTTCAGGCACGCTGCACAGAGCGCTACTGCAGCCGCTGAAGCTGCGCGAAATGCGATTTACGGACGCAGAATAGCAAGGCGTATCAATAATCCCTACCCAAGTCATTTGGAAGCGGTCGTTGGTGAATACAGACCGAATCTGCTAAAGTCACTCGCTTCAAGACCACCCTCGAACTTCTTCGCCTCTCATTCGACCACCCAGTCGATCGGCCGATTGATTCGATTCGAAAGGGAGGAGAAGACGCGAAAACGACAACGAAAAGTTATAGTTACTAAAGCTCGCAAAACCCCACTGATGAAGAGACGTGCACTAGGTGCACTAGGTATAGCACCTAGTCTTTCCATTGACGGAAAGTATCAAAGTATTTAATTGTATTTTAAATGCTTCACCAATATTAAATATTTCATTATTTACCAAAGGTTTGATTTATTGAATGAGAAAATCAAGAAATTCATTAAAATCTCGTGCTTCATTCATCCTCATCCGTTTTGATTTCTTCCGCAAAGTCTGCGGCATCTAGCTCGAATTGCTTCAATTCATCCTGGAATTTTCACGATTTGATAATATAAACGTAAATAAGCTGTTTGTATTGTAGAGCGAAAATAACTCGTCAAATTAGAGAAAGATCATTTCAAATAAATAAAGAAGTACCGTAAAATCCGCAGTAAAGATCCTAGTCTCCCTCCCGCATCTTCCCCTCAAAGTCATCTTCCCTCGATGGACACCCACGAAGCTGAACATCTCGAGAGGATCGGATGAGCTGGGGCAACTACAATTTAACGATTTCATTGTTCAACTCTTCTTTGAACAGTGCCGTTGGTTTCTAAGCATTCTAATAGCAAAAAACATTACCGTTGTCGCTGTTCCAAAAACATGCCCCGAACTACAAACCTCAGACCATAAGACCGGTCCTCCATTGTGATCGGGTGCACTACAGTTAATTCAAGCATGTCGGTCAGGAGGTAGATGAGAGAGGCCTCTTCGGGCGCGTAGACAGAGGTGAGACGGCAGTCCTGCGATGAGGAATTGGTATAGATTCGCAACAAAAAAAGTCTCTAGTTTCGCTCTGGTCCGGATGATCAACCTTTTCAGCAATTATGAAAAGTGTAAACATAAATAAATAATAAAGGAACGAACATGAGCATTAGGTCCCTCCTCAGTGTCGATCGCAATGATGCTCTGAGTGAGCTCCCTTGCCCAAGTAGCGCCGCCACTCTCGCGAATGTAGATCAGTTTCTTCCTGAAACGCTGTATTTTCAACATAAATTCGCAAATGCAAGAAAATGCGTGCTGTCAGAACGAAAAGTTAGTCTTTTCGTTCATCATGATATCTCGATTCTACATTCTGAACCTGCTATTCACGCTTTCGCTCACCTATAAATCGCCTCCAGTCTCAGATCCTCCAGGTCATCGTCTTCCTGACCATCGAAGACAGTCGCGTACTCGATATTGATGCGAATTCCTCCCTTCGGGTCATCGCAGAGGCGATAAGCGAATTGACCAGCGTCTTTAGGTCTGGAGGCAAGCATGTGACCGAGATGGGTCTCGTCCTGTAAACTTGTTTTTATTGTTGTTATTATTGTTATTGTTGTTAATATTTTCCTTACCTCTTCGAGTTCCCGCACGAAATGCACTTGAATCGATGAGGGCTCGTGGAAGGTTGCCTTGTAGATCTAGAAATAATCTGGTTATTGTGTGTGTGAAATAATCTGGTTATTGTGTATCTCATTGTTATCACTGAATGATCCCTGTTTCTCACGAATCTCACCGGTCAGAGCAATGAAAAAATGTGGAAATTTGAGTCATTTCCTTCCAATCTATCTGTTGATGTTATCACCTTCTTATCGTCAGTGAGGAAGAATAGGGCGTTGCCGAAGCAGTCCCAGTCCTTGATATCGCCATTCCATGACTTGGTCGCGACGACATTCTGATCACTAAAAATAACCGATATCCGGGGCAAATAAATTTGCAAGCTCACCTGTGGAGAACGTAAATAGCTGATTCACTGTGGTGCTTGATCCAGAATATAGTTCCTGAAATTTATCAGTCAGCTCTTGAAGTATGCAAGCAATATTTCTCCAAAGTAACGCATGGAAACATCAAACTCTACGGACTAGTAAATCACCAACCATCCGCAGCTTGGCACACGGCGCAGTCGTCCTCCACGTGAGGACCGGGCGCGAATTCGAGACTTGCCATGGTGCCTCAACAATTTGGAGGGAAAATAGATGTAAATAGCACAGAAACAAAGCAAATATTGGAAAAAAGCTCGACAGAATATGAGATGGAATGAAAGTTTATTTCACCTGACAACAAACACGAATGTGCGCGTGCATGCGTGCGATGACTCACCCCCGCGGTTAGAGTGGGGAGGCGAGAGAGAAATAGAGTGCCCTCTGACTCTCCCCCACCCCGCTCATACTTGTGCAACGAGAGTACTTCAAGCCACAACAAAAATTGATGTGGAAATATTGCACAGTTCAAGGAAGCTTGTCGAGGCTGGATAAATCGAGAAGAAACGTGCGACATACGAACTAGAGCGCGATTTGAGGGACTGATGAAAGGAGAAATATCCCTCTCCTCTCTCTTTCTCTGCCTACCTCTCTCGTTGCTAATGGTTGAGCAATGGAAGAGCGCGAGAGAAAGAAGGAGGGAGTGTGCGGTATCTTTGCCGGTTTTGAACCTCAAATAAATATTTTGCACGCAAACAATAACTTCAAAGAACAACAAAACAATGAATTTATTCAGTTTCGACAATGTATGTACAATATTACAATGGCTTTGTTTGAATAGCTTCGTTAAATGTGTTTAATGACAATGCTATTGGAAATATATCTCAGAGGATCACTGAATAGGGTGTATTCTCCACTTTGTATTTTGGGAAAAGGAAAAAGTTCTTCAGTCGGGCATTCGAGGAAGACCCGCTTCCCTGTGTGATGAAAAAACTGTAAATATGCAACTGCTATTATTTTTGACAATCGTAAAAAAAGAAGGTAAGACTAAAAAGAAGAAGAAAAAATAAGATAATTGCCTGAATTAGATCCTCGATTTCGTTTAGTGTAATTGAGGCACCCGTGCGGCGATCAAATCTCTGGGCCCGAACGGAGGAGCACTTTCCATTGAAAAGTTCGTAAAGGAACGTCATGGGTAGTTGGTGTTCATGAGAGACGCTTGTCAATGTAATCTCCCTCGCAAAATGAGCCGCTCGAACAAGAAAGTCCATCGAAGCTAAATGGAATAAGATGCAATGCATTTCTCGGTTTGACGTACGCTTTGTTGCTCGAAATCCCGTGTACTGAAGCAACTCGGGCTTCAATATGTGAATCATTTCGAGCCAAGGGGCGCTGAAATTGAAATATTCACTTGAAAGCACGCCTAAAACTCGCACAAATCGTATGTTTCCACACTGTCCTCGGCTGTTAAATTGATGTGATCAGCAGATGAATTCTTCAGCAACATCGTGCACAAATAAGCTGTCTGCGAATCTTCATCTTCACAGCACACCGTGATGAATTTTGTTTTGCTGAACAGAGGTCTCATGAACTGGAGCATTCTTGTGAATTCTTCCAGCTTGCAATGAGGGATCTTGCGAGTCATTATCAGTATATGTGGCCTCATATATTCAGGCTGTAATGGAAAATGGGAAAAGGTGAAAATGATCTTTAGGATTACCGTTTCGTCTAAAGAGGCGGTGCGTCCAGTCATCCCAACATTGGCTTCAGCGGCCTCGAACACTTTGCACCACATTTCACGTTTAATCAGAGAATCAAAGTAGAATGTCATCGCAAAATGGTTCTGAAAAGCAGACAAAGTTTCAAGACAAAAATCAATAAATTACACTAATATAGAACGAACCACTTCATTTCGGAGCAATAGGTTGCTAACAATCATATGTTTAGCATTGTCAGTTGTGGATTCTTGCTCAAGATTCAGGATCTGGTCAGCTAAACTCTTCCTTTGAGCTTGAGCGACGTTAAGCATCTCGTTAAAGAAGGCGTCCCACGAATCGCGCGGGCGACTATGCAAAGTGAGGAATGAGAGGGCGCGCTCTCCTCATTTCGCACGCTCTCTCGCTTGTTGCCTGCGCGCGCAAGGTCTCCTGGAACGCAGCCAAATGCCCATATCTCAGTTCAAACGAAAATTGAAAACGTGGGAGTTTCGAAAGTGTTATCGGGTAGCCACGACCCATCATCTCACATCGAGAACTCAGATAGTCAGATATTCGTGGGATGCCTCCTTTAAGCTGCAGAATGTTTTAAAAATATTTACCTATCTTCAATATTATATCATTTGCTATTACTTCTACCGTGAGTGTACAACGTTCGAAACGTTCTAATTTCTGCATGAAAAGGCAGCTCACGCAAGATTCAAAGCCCGCTGATATTTTGTGATCGATAGCGCGACGTTTTGCGGTATTGGAAGAAGCGAGATCCGAACTGTAACTTCGTAGTGAACTTATTTGATAAAGTACTTACATTTTTCGCTTTCCTAAATTTTTTGGCGACTCGGATCTTGCATCCAGACTCACTATCGTAGCATCTGAAACGAAGGAATGCATAGCTTGACAGAACAATTCAAATGTCAAATGCACTAATTTTATTGTAGCTGCTTTAACGAGCGTATGGCTGCAATGAATGCCTTACAATTAAACCAGACGTTACTCACTTTCCACTTTCAGACGATTTGAAATATGGTCAATCACAACCATATGCCCTATTGTCTCAAGAAAATATTCTCCGATTCGGAGGTTCGATGGAACGTTTCCATCTTTCGCAATTGTAAGAGTAACGTTGCGCTTTGTATCCATAAAGTTCTGAAATATAAAGTTGCAAGGAGTATAGTTCCTATTCTGCTCAATGAAAATCTCGATCTACCTGAATTAGTTCTATAATTTGAGCAGATGAAAAACTTGCAATACTGTCAGCAATATACAAGTTATTGCATTTTCTGCTTAGTACATCTTTTATCATCGAACAAATCTGATCTTTATCAGTGGTAAATTCTCCCACGGCCGCTATCCTAATTTTGTCAACTATGCAAGCGGATTCATTCAGAAATTCCAATAATTCTGAAAATTAAAATTTTCTGCTTGTTTCGCCAAATAATTTCACCTGGCGTGATTTGTATTGGGATGTAATTGATCATCACAGGCCTCAGATTTCGTACCAATTTCAGCCAGGGAGAGCTGAAAAAAAATTGTTGAAAGCACTTCGAATATTTAGCATCCGCAAAATTGACAGTCCGCAAAAGTGACAATGGGATCAAGCGATCATATACGTGCGTGTACAGTATCCCTATCATCATCTCGCATTTGCACGAAATCGGCTGAGCTCAAAGTGGCCGGAGATTTCGTTAACTTACAAATCCTCTACTTCAACTTTCCGGGACATTCGCATTCTCTGCATTCCCGGGACAAATTCGATCGTATTCACTGGTGATCCAGAAAAAAATTGGCCGAACACTTCAACTTTGCATTCTTGGTCCTCCACTAATGTAATTTCTTCAAAATGAGAGAATTCTGTCAAAGGCTTTAAATATTGCAGCACATTTCTAGTGTCATCACAGCTCAGAGTCACAGAGAAGTCCTGGAAAAAAAAATGTAAATCTCAAAGTTGGAAAAATATGAGCAATACCAATTGAGATGAACTTGTCAACGCGATTTCAGAAATCTGGAACTTGAATAGAGCCGCTAGAGCACACGTTTTCCACATGGAATAGGCTCGTTGGCAATTGAAGACAAAGGATAGCATCCAGTGCTTCAATGATGTGTTCTGAAATGCGTAATAGTTCTTACTATTTCGTAAAAGTAAATAAATTTCGACGTTCAAGGCTCTTTTCCCTGCGGGAGATCATTGTCAGTCTGGGATCGTTTCTTCGGACATATTTTTCAAGGCCTCAGTTGTTGGATAATAGTTCTATTCTAAGAAAAATATAACAACAACTAACGTCTTCGCGAGCTGTGAACTTGTGAACTACAAGATGTCGGGTGGCATCTGATTTCAGTTCTTCAACCAGTTTGCGCACATTATCCATTTCAACCTTGTCTAGTTCAAAAGCAGCCTCTAGCAGAATTCGAAGCGCCTGCAACAGGATGTAAAATTGTAAAAGGATTACTTAATACAATGGGAAAATTTTTGCGCTCACCGGTTCATTAGAGTTCTCAACAAGTGCAGCAGCTTCCGATGCACCATCTCGAATCTCGGAAGGACTTGCACCGTCACACATGCTTCTGTGAATATTAATACAATAAAAAAGGGAGCGCGGACAAGAATTCAAAAAAATTGAAGCGAAATTGAAAAAAAATTGAAAATTGAATTTAAGGGGGCGTCTAAGGCTTGCAATGGAACGCGGAGTATTAAATACAATAAATGGCGGAAAATGCGCAATATGAGGTGAGTCGCGGCTAGCTTGGATCAGCGCTAGCGTTGTTTTTTCGAGGTAAATTAAGGAAAAAGAAGTTAGAACGCCTCCACTGGACACGCTCGATGAATGCATTTTAAAATTAAGAATCGTGCACATTTTTTACATTCTTTCGTTGAACATGGGACAATGTAAAACCGAACGCGATGGATGCATTACGAAAATTTTCCATACTCGATAGTCCGTGTTCCTTATCTCGATTTGTATAATAATTCAAAACGAGATTCACAGCAGACAATTACTTTATTCACTCCCATCACACCCACAATAATCACAACAATTCTTATTTCTCTCTTGAAATCAGCACATGTGAATTCTCAGTAATTCTGCAGGTTGTAGAAGGCCTTGAAGCCGGCGCACCTGAATATTTGATTTTTTAATTAAAAAAAATACATTTAATTAATTAATTAATTAACTTACGGCTCGACGAAGTACGTGATCAGCTTCTTCTTCTGTTCGTCGGTCAGATTGCCGATTACGGCGATTGCGTCCTGAATAAAATAATGAATTATTCACATATTCGTATAAGATCTTTAGGTGATTTTGGAACTAATGCTCTCAAAATACAAAAAAAAAAGATTTAAGACTTGATGAATCCTTTATGTGAAATTGGCATAACCATAGCTTAATGTTAGAAGAAATAAATACACTCTATTGCTCAAAAAAGTAGAGAAACAATAACCACAAACCTGGACAATCTGTGAGCTCCTCATGAACTCCTCGGGAATATGCTTGTCCGTTTCACTTTTCATTCGGTCCATTATGCCCCCGACACAGGCGGCTGAAAATGAATGCATCCATCCGCCTTAGAAGCTCTAATTCCATTTTCCTGCTGAAAGCGATGAAAAATGTTACTGAAATGAAAATTCGCATGCTCCAATATAACAATCAGCGCTAGCGTTGTTTTTTCGAGGTAAATTAAGGAAAAAGAAGTTAGAACGCCTCCACTGGACACGCTCGATGAATGCATTTTAAAATTAAGAATCGTGCACATTTTTTACATTCTTTCGTTGAACATGGGACAATGTAAAACCGAACGCGATGGATGCATTACGAAAATTTTCCATACTCGATAGTCCGTGTTCCTTATCTCGATTTGTATAATAATTCAAAACGAGATTCACAGCAGACAATTACTTTATTCACTCCCATCACACCCACAATAATCACAACAATTCTTATTTCTCTCTTGAAATCAGCACATGTGAATTCTCAGTAATTCTGCAGGTTGTAGAAGGCCTTGAAGCCGGCGCACCTGAATATTTGATTTTTTAATTAAAAAAAAATACATTTAATTAATTAATTAATTAACTTACGGCTCGACGAAGTACGTGATCAGCTTCTTCTTCTGTTCGTCGGTCAGATTGCCGATTACGGCGATTGCGTCCTGAATAAAATAATGAATTATTCACATATTCGTATAAGATCTTTAGGTGATTTTGGAACTAATGCTCTCAAAATACAAAAAAAAAAGATTTAAGACTTGATGAATCCTTTATGTGAAATTGGCATAACCATAGCTTAATGTTAGAAGAAATAAATACACTCTATTGCTCAAAAAAGTAGAGAAACAATAACCACAAACCTGGACAATCTGTGAGCTCCTCATGAACTCCTCGGGAATATGCTTGTCCGTTTCACTTTTCATTCGGTCCATTATGCCCCCGACACAGGCGGCTGAAAATGAATGCATCCATCCGCCTTAGAAGCTCTAATTCCATTTTCCTGCTGAAAGCGATGAAAAATGTTACTGAAATGAAAATTCGCATGCTCCATCTACTGGAACGCTGGTGCATAATCATTATCTCGTAAATGCTGTTAGAAAATCGAAAGGGTAGTGTTTAATATGGGTTCGCAAGAAATCATTAACCCAATCATCGCTCACCCTTCTCTGCCGCAGTCATTGCCTCCGCTTGCTGGCCGATGAACGCGATGGCGAGAGCGAAAGGGAGGAAGAATGAGAACTGCATTGCAGATGTCGTTGTCGTTGCTGACTTTAAGACTTCTCCATTCTTCTCAGTTATATACCATTTATTGTCATAGTGTCCTATATTGATCGTGATCGTTACCCTCTAGATCTTGTTCAAAATTAACCATTCAAATAATAAATAAGGACGCAAAGTCCTGAGAAGACAGTAGTTTGTGGTCGCGCGCGGCTTTCATTCATAGCCGGTAACGAATATGGCACGCCTAGAGAGTGCCCAGATTCTGGTTGACTGTTCGGTTGCTAGGCACCAGAGAACTATTAACGCCTGGTGTATGTGTTGACTGGAGAACTTCTCAGCATGGGTAGAAAGATCTGTGTGGTTGTTCAATTTTGATAAAATATCACCACAATTTTGCACCTCGACGTCTACAGACTCTAAACTAGTGATATTCAAGAATAGCCTATGCCTCATTCACACTCTCAAAGCAGATTTGGGAGAACAAGTCGAGCAAAACCTCCTATTCTCGAGCACATGTGAAATGAATTGCAGTCTGATGAAGATTCGAACTAACCGATTTCATTCATGGTTTTTCGACTGACTGATTCAATGAAACACAAACAGAATATTTCTCCCTTAAAAGCCCACCTTCCTTCATCCCGTCGTCATGCGAACAAAGATTTGCTCGGATGAAGAGGGAAAGAGGCATCCACAATCGTATAGTGCGGGAGTAGAGAGTGGTCCATTCTTTTTTTCGCTATGTTTCATCGTATTTAAAAAAAAACTTTTTATTAATGATAATTTTTTCCAGTTGCCTACATCAGCTCAAATTGTGTGTCAATCAGCTGAAATGGACAAATACGAACAGAACGATCACACTATCAAGGCGCAGCAAATAAGGTAAAGGGAAAATAAAAAATAAAATATATTAATCAGAAGAAAGCTGATTTCAGGAGCCCGTCTCGCACCGGTTATCCGAAGCAAAGCTTCTACTACTCACTGAACAGTACACTAACTAAATAAGTCAATCGTTATTTATGGATCGTATACCAAGATGTGATCGGCATGACTAACAATACAAGGAAAGGAGCTTGCTCATCGTCACTAGCACTCAAATGAATATCACCCTATTGATTTTTTGTAATTGATAAACATATCATGATTCTATTTATACGAATTCGGTTTCATCATGCGAATATTCTTTCTTTTTAATTCGTTCATCTCCTTCTCTACTATTACTTCCTTCGCCGTCGTCATGCGAACTATGGGGAATGGATGAAGAAGAGGAGGAGGAGAGGAGGGCCTCTTTCCCTCCTCATCCACCATCGTATAGTGAACGAGCACAGGCCTCCTCTCTATTTTCGATACATACGAAGTGCATTTTTTCATGTACTTATTGAAATTCTATCACAGTTGCCTACATCAACTTCCACTTCCCATGCGCTATTCGCCGAAGGAAAACGCAGCAATCAAGTACGACAAAAAGGATCATGGTGAGCCAAAATATCCAAAAACTACTTCAATCTGCTCATCCTTCAGGCTGTTGCAAGTGTATTTGCCGGGATGGATGGAGCTCGACTATGCCATCTCATATGACGCAGAAGAAGGATATCTTGAAAGTATCGAAGAAGACGAAAGGGCCCAAGAAATCATCGGTCGTCGAGAATATAGAGCCATTTGAATAAACAATAAAGAGATCGTTACTCGGTTCGTGTCGGCTTTAATTCACTTCAATTTAGAAAGCCTCTAAAACTATCAAAGTAAATGTTTTTGAGTACATTATTGCGAAAAAATAGATCAATCAATATGAAGGCGTTTGCGAGAGAGTCGAGCAGATTGGGCTGAGTCTGGCACAGCTCAAAAATGTCGATTCTCTGAAACTCTCTGATTCGGGGTTCTTGAGGGTGCTTATCACTGTGGGCATACTCACTTTGCATGAAAAACTTCCGTTGGCTCCAGACGACGTCACGTCGATATCGGTTTTTGCTAAATTTCTCCACTACAGATATCGCTAAAATTAAGGGAATACGTTTTCCGGGGTAGAATTTGATGCTGAACACGCCTATCTACTTCATTTCTTATGAAAAAATGATATAATTTTTAAAAGCAAAACTTTTTAACCACTCAAAACTGTGAGGTGCGACCTACATAGATCGGACCGGCATGGCTTGAATAGTCTAAGTTTAAAATTTCAGCCATTTTGGTCCCAGGAAAAAAAGTTGGGAGTGAGATAGTAAGCTGAAATTGTAGGTGAAATCGTTCATCTTCCTCTTGTTTACACCCGCCTCTCTTCCCAACGTCCGAACTTGCGTGTCTCTAGCCTATTCCTTGTCTGCGCTCTCTCCATTCCCTACACTCTCTCGCCTCGTCTCTCTAGATCGGAAGTCAGGAAGCGGATTGGAGAGGAGATGCCACGGCTCGTTATTGAAGAAGCAGAGTGCTCCGGAAAAGACCGCGTCGCGCGAGTGGTTTCGCGCGCTTTTTCCGTTCAAATTTGGAGTGCCAAGGTTACTTAACAATAAATCGACGAATTCGCCATTCGTTTCAACTTCGCGGGAAAACTGGACGAATTTTAGTATTTTTATTTAGCACACATTGTGAAATAACCACTGGGGAGTTCATTGGTGGCTCATTTACGTTGGTTTGAACTGATCTGTGAAAGTTTAACAAGGTTGTACGAAGTATAGAATTTTGACTTTGACTTCATTTTTCGATTTTCCTGGGGATTTAATTGAATTTTCCGATAGCAGGTGTCGTAGCCCTCTCGATAATGTTCCTATTAAGGCACAATTAACCAAAATTTGTCGACTTTTTAAATAAGTTATACCACTTTATGTGTGTTTTCGCCTCTAACAGCTCAATATTTGAATCGTTTTCAAAGATACATTGAGGAAGCATTCAGTTTTCATTGTAGAATCTATGGCAATAATATTGGCCGAATACTGAATTGCTACGCAAAGAACTAAACGCTTAATGAAAATCGGTCAGCGAGTAAGGCGTCGCGGATGAGACGCGTCGCGGTCGTGCGTCGCGTGCTTTTCCGGAGCGCCTTTAACGAGCCGTGATGCGTCTAATTTACCTGCAATTTCTGCTTTCAATCTCACTCCCAACTTTTTTTCCTGGGACCAAAATGGCTGAAATTTTAAACTTAGACTATTCAAGCCATGCCGGTCCGATCTACGTAGGTCGCACCTCACAGTTTTGAGTGGTTAAAAAGTTTTGCTTTTAAAAATTATATCATTTTTTCATAAGAAATGAAGTAGATAGGCGTGTTCAGCATCAAATTCTACCCCCGGGAAACGTATTCCCTTAATTTTAGCGATATCTGTAGTGGAGAAATTTAGCAAAAACCGATATCGACGTGACGGCGTCTGGAGCCAACAGAAGGTTTTCATGCAAAATGAGTATACCAACAGTGATAAGCACCCTCAAGAACCCCGAATCAGAGAGTTTCAGAGAATCGACATTTTTGAGCTGTGCCAGCACTTGCTCGACTCTCTCGCAAACGGCCTCATATGGTGAATCAAATCAAAGAAATAGTAGAAGCATTAGAAGCAAATGATACTTCTCAAAAATGTATCACTAATTTTCTTCCCATCCATCATCCTTCTTCGTCTCTATGCGAACATTGAACGATCGAATGAAGAGAGGGTTTTCTCTAATGCCGCACAGTAAATTGAAAGAGCCCCATCTGTTCTTCGAGGGGATCTCAATGTGAGATGGTAGGTCGAGGCTACCCGATAGCACTTTCGAAACTCCCATCTTTTCAATTTTCGTTTGAACTGAGATGTGAGCATTTGGCAGCGTTTCAAGTGACCTTGCGCGCGCAGGCAACGAGCGAGAGAGAGTGCAAAATGAGGAGAGCGCGCTAGGGATGGCAAATCTACCAATCAGCCGACTTGAGGCCGTTTTCCGATTTGCCATCCCTAGAGCGCGCCCTCCCACTCCTCACTTTGCATAGTCGCCCGGGCGGTTCGTGGGACGCCTTTTTAATCGTAAAAATTTTGCTTATTTCGATTTTTGCTTCCTTCCTTGTCGTCATGCGAACTGTGCGGGATCGGATGAAGGGAAGAGGAGAAGTGAATGAGGGTCTCTCTCCTCCCCTTCCCTCAATCGTATAGTGGACGAGCAGAAGTGCTCCTCGCATTACATTTCTCTTTGAATCCGAATATCATTTTTTCCTTTGCATAATCGTATATCTACTACAGTTACCTACATCAACTCGACCTTCCTTTGCTTACAACAAATAGTTCAAAGCATTAACTACAATACTGAGTCAAAGGTACAATCTGTTTTCAAGGGGCTTCAAAAATTACTACCTCCATTTCAGATGTTCTGATACTATGGCTCAAGTCCGTGTTCACCTTGATGAGACTGATTCTGAATAGTAAGCGCGACAAATGATTGTATTGATGAGTGACTATGAAGAACAAGATGAACTGTGCACGACGATGAAGTGTTGCCATGCTAAATTGAAGATTATATGTAGAAAAAACACGGTGACAATACTCGATAAAAAAGCTGCAAAATGTTGTATTTGCTTTGTATTTGCTTTCTGTGAATGGTTTGTAGCCGGAAAGTAAAGCTGGCATTCATGAAATTAGTGTTTCATAAATTGCTTTCTTGCCAATCGATTTCCTCCTCCCATTTCTTTCTGTTTTCTTGCGATGTAAACGGTCGCCATGCGAACTACTCAAGGTTGGGCGAAGAGGAGGGACTTCACTCTATCTCTTCATTCGTATAGTAGGAGACCAGAAGAGGACCTCTCCTCTTTGTTCATTCTGCTTCTGTATTCTATGATTTAATTGCATTTGTATCCTTCTTGTTTGACGTTGTAATCACAATCCATTGCAGTTTCCTACTCCAACTCAACGGAATTCTGGCAATTAATGAGTTCAATATAACAAGATACATTCACATGCGAGCGATTTATGCCACGTAACTTCACTTCCTGAGGAGAAAATACTTGCATGGACAAATCGGACAACAAATGGAAGACCTCAGCCGGAATAATATGCTTCCGATTGCGCTTAGATTGAACCGAAAGCAGACGTGACAATTAATGTGTGGACAATGTCTTTTTCATGCCTATCACTATTTAATGGTCTCTGTTGAAAATATTGTATTAGTTGCTGATGATTGATACATATTTTGCTCGAAATTAACAAACAAAATATGCGAGATCCAGTAGCAAAGTACAGACTGAACACATGTGCAATGAAAAAATGAAACAAATCGTGAACTAATCTAATAAAAAATCTGGGCTAAAATGAACCCATTGAACAGCTTTTCTGTTATCTGAATCAATAAATCCTCAACAGGGCAGATTTTCTCTTCCCATCTTCCCCTTCATCCCGTCGCCATGCGAACAATGGGAAGCTCTGATGAAGAGCGAGAGAGGGAGGCATCCACAATTGTATAGTGCGGGAGGGAGGACTGGCCCTTCTTATTTTTTTTTATTCTAATCGCATTTAATTTTTATTTTTTATTCTAATCGCATTTAAATTCTCATAATGTTTTATATTGTAATAATCGTTTTTTTCAGCCGTCTACTCCAGCTCACAAATGAAATGGATGAAAGAAAAAAGAGATTCAAACAAATCGAAAAATGGCGTACTTCCTATAATTTGGCAGACAGTGTGTTGTGGTGCAGATATTCCCGATTGTATTCTACGGAAGCTATACCGACTACTGTTCACCAGGAGCAACACAGAATAGAGACTGGCTCAACTTTGTGACTTCCATGATTTGATTTGATTTAAATATTGTAAATGATAAACATGTGATTTGAATCTATTCGTGTTAACGTATCATCATGAGGAGGATAACTTCCTCAGTTCTTTCGTTCATCTCCTTCCTTTCTTTGCTTCCTTTCTCCGTCGTCATGCGTGTAACGTTTGCCCACTTCCTAATACAACTTTACACACCTGTACGCTAACGGCGGACGGCGTGGTTCAAGAAGATTGGCAGGGTAACGTCTATCAGATTTATTCCCTTGAGTGTTTAACTCAAGGAAGCCGAACAAAACTGAAATTAGCAAATGAAGATAGCCTTCGGCGTCAACAAAGCAAATAACAGTCGCAAGGTTCAGATCAGAGCGGGTGTTCAGATTAGCACCCGTGTCAGATGGTCAGATTCAGAGTTTGGTCAGAGAAGCAAGTGGAAAACGGATCAAAGATAACGCAGTGGCTATGAACCACTTAGGAATACACGGAGACGAGGTTAAATATAACGATTTATATAAAAAGCCTCGAAAACAATCAATAAACACGGAAAACAAAGCAAGAAAAAAAGAAGAACTGGGGAAAAACTATCGATCCTAAATCATTACGAAAATGGACTGATACTCAGCCACGCAGCGAAAATTCAAATTTAAAAGAGAATACGGTAAGTTTGCACTTTACTAGTGTGATAACGATTGTGAAATGATGAAATTTAATTATAATTAATTATTTAATTGCTTAATTAGCATAAATATGGGGAAATCATGGGGAAATAGCACCGAAATATGAGGATATATTCACTATCCTCTACACGCCCCTCTCCTCTTCAGCGAGTGTCCTCACTCGATTCTTCTTCTTAGGACAATTCCACTTGTAGTGTCCAGTCTCTTGACAGTAGTGGCACGGATCATCAGACGATGGAGCATGAAAGCCGAAACTTCGCTTTCCTCCATTTCTTCCTTCATGCAATCTCTTGGCATGGTTTGTAATCCTCTCCGCGTTAGACGGCTCGAGAGGAAAACAGTGACCAACAGAAACTTCTTCAACGACGACAGGGAAACGGGGATGGACGGAAACTCCTTCAACGAGACACTTGATGGAAATCTCAAAGATCTTCTTCAGCTGCGATTCTTCGCGAAGTGGCAGGGACATGAACAGATCCTCAGATGTGTAGACGACGTTGACGTTCTTCTCGACGATGCTCTTCGTGATCTTCTGGATGGCGGCGATGGATGACGGCGTGAATGACGACTTCAGAATGATCACAAGTGATCTTGGAATGCTATCCGCATATTCCATACAGTTCAGTTTTCTTCTGAGCTCAAGCTCATCCGTATAGGACATCAGATATATCTCTCGAAAAGGAACATTGCCCTTCAGAATGTAGAAATCATTCGGAACAAGAACCGCATAGTTCTTCAGAGAAAGCCTCAACCTTTCAATCGCATTGACTTCAAAAAGTCCTTGAAGTTCAACTTTGGCATAAAGCCCTCTGATATGTCCACATATCATATCCGAGCCATCGAAAGCCGAATCTCGAGAAGTGTTGATCTTCTTCGGAATTTCTCCTGGACGCACTCGACCATTGAGTACTTTCTTCTGTTCATCAGGTGCATCACACTTCGTGCTCAGCATACTCGCATTATCCGACAGTGTCGGATCCATTCTGTGCACCTTCTCTTTCTGTCTCAACTCTAATCCCAGAGAATCAAGTGCACACCTTCCCAGAATGATGTCAGGGAGATTCGCATCGGATACGACGAACTTCACCCGACACTTCAGTCTATCAATCTCCACATCAAGAACGACAGTTCCAATCGTATTGATTGAGTTGCCTTGGGAATCCTGAATATTGAAGGGAACGATCTCTCTGTTCACCTTCACATGATACATCTTATCGACTGTTCTCTTGTCGATCATGCTGACATCTGCTCCCGTATCCAGACATGCGGGAAGCCTCAATCCTCCTATGATACATTGGGTCGGCTCAAAATCCTTGACGAGAGGAGGATCTTCCAAATCAGTCTCTCTCATCACATTCTCATTAATGTGCTCAGCATCGCACTCCAAATCCCTGAGGACACTCTCATGATTCTTTGCACAGCTATCATCGACCGGTTGCAGTCCTTCGAGACCCTCATGTCTCTTCGCTACACCAGATTCACTGTAAGCCGAACTATTCCTAAAGATACGCTCATGGCTTCCACCATCATCACTTACTTCTAATGGCCGAGGTTCCTCGAGTCCCACTTGGCTCTTCACCACTCCATTCAGATTATCTATCGGTCGATTTCTGAGGACACCCCCATGGCTCCTTTCATCGCCACCCACGTTGACTGGTCGAGGTTCCTCGAGCTTCACTTGGCTCTTCACCACACCACATCCATTGTAGGCTGGCCGATTCCTGGGGACACCATCCCGGTACCTTTCATCGCCGTGACCACCAATTACACGCTTCACTGAAACCCTTCTTACTCCACCATACTGGTTTCTGTTCTGCCAGCCACCACTATTCGAGCAGTTCGGCTGCAGATTTGCGCCACCTGTGCCGACATCAGTTGACTGAGAAATATTATTCTCTCCGGATCCATCAGAATGTTGTGTCCACTTCGGGGACGTGCACACAGAAGCCATGTGACCTGTTCCTCCACAATTGAAACAGTTCTTATTCGCATGCTTCGCCTCACCCTCACTGTTAGCAACAATCAATGTTGGGCAATTATCACGAATATGCCCTCTACCACGGCAGCTGACACATTGCTCAGCATTCGTTCTACTCCCTCCACCATTTCCATCTCCTCGATAGAATCTCTGGTTGTTCCTAATAATTCGGTCCCCAGTCGCAGCCATGTTCTCCCTTCTCAACACATACTCAACTGTCTGGAGATGCTTCTTCATGACATCGAAAGCCTCATTCTTCTCGAAGAGCTTCAGCAACTCAATGTACTCTCGGTCTTTCTGATAAAGAATGAGCAGTTTGTGCCTCCTCGCATCTTCACGAGCTTTCAGATTCTCATGCAGCTTGGAAGTGAGATACTTCACCTCCTCGCACACAGCATCAACTGATCTACCATTGATAGATATGCTTTCGAATTTCTTGACTAGCTCGAGACTCGAGAACAATTTTCCACCAAGGCATCTATCTTTCAACCAATCCAAGCAATCCCTTATCGATTTTGACTCGCTTCTGAACTCATCAGGAAGACCCTCATACTCAGTCTTTGCCTTTCCCACGAGTAACTCTTGCAACAGCTGTTTAGCCAATCGATCGCCCATGCCCTCATATCTAAGCAGGAAACCATCTCTGAATATTTTCCATTCACCTCGACTACCATTGAATTTCGGAAGCGGGGGCAAAACCAACGGATTTACCAATGGAACAGACACATGAACAGCTCCCCCATTTTCAACCGCAGTCTGAATCGGATTCTGACCTGAGGTCGACGACGGGTTTGGAGTTCCTCCAGTCTCGGACGCCGGCAAGATCACGCTCGTGGAAAGCCTCGGTGATTGCTGCGTCGCTGTCGGCGCGCACCTTCCTGGCATTGCGTGCCTCTGAAGTTCAGATTCAAACAAATGATCAAGAGGATCAACAGGCTGTGAGGACTTATTCGTCTCGATCACCATTTGGCGCTTCTGCAGTTCATCGATCTTGGCATGCGCTGCATTTCTCTCCAGCTGGAGCTTGTCTCGACTATCCATCATCTGTGTAAGCCGAATACTGAGCTCCTTGTTCTGCTCGAGGAGACTTTCTCGAGTGGTATTCGCTTCCTGAATAGCAACAATAATCAAATCGAATTCCGTGACTTGGAGCTCTCCCATCACACTTAAGATCAGTTTTTTGAGTATTGCGCCATTCCTTCTGAGCTTGAGAGTTTCCTCAGTTACTGCAACTAGGTCACCCTTTCCAAGCTTTTCAAGCGCCTCTGTAACCTTTCTCTCAAGTTCCTGATCTCCATTGACAAGTCCCTTACTATCCTGAACCGCCTTTTTCAAGGAATCGATTTGTTCGAGCATTCCCTTTTCATTATCTTTCAGAGCTCTCAACTCACCACTAATTGCGTCATAATTGGACCGCAAATCGATAAGCTTAATGTACTGAGTGTCCTTTAAAGCATTGTTCATTTCGTCACGCAATTCAGCTAATTTGTGCCGTTCCTGATTATATTTCTCCTCGCCGGGCAAGGACACGTATGGAGGCGCCGATCCGGCGATCAAAGCTGCTGGTGAGATTTTTTTTTACAAAAAAAAACAACTAAAATAGTAATTCAGGCGGTTGCTATCACGCCACGTCCGCGGGCGTTCCCTTCAACAAGGCAAAGAGTTCTTGCGCGACCGAGGGAGGAATACTTGCGGTCGAGCATGATTCCGAGAAGGGCATCTTTCTGCAAAGTAAGCCATTTTCGATGAAAATAGAATATTCCCGCAACAGAATCTTGAACCAAAAATGGGTTTCAGTGATAACGAAATCCTCATCCAAGTCGGATTACTTTTGGATCGGATTCGAGAAGTCGGATGATGGATCGTGGCAATGGGAGGATCAGGTAAAAAAGTAAGGTTAAAGAAATACAACTTTCATTCCAGTCATCGGATCCCTACACAAACTGGGACGTGAATGATGTAACGTTTGCCCACTTCCTAATACAACTGTACACACCTGTACGCTAATCGGCGGACGGTGTGGTTCAAGAAGATTGGCCGGGTAACGTCTATCAGATTTATTCCCTTGAGTGTTTAACTCAAGGAAGCCGAACAAAACTGAAATTAGCAAATGAAGATAGCCTTCGGCGTCAACAAAGCAAATAACAGTCGCAAGGTTCAGATCAGAGCGGGTGTTCAGAGTAGCACCCGTGTCAGATGGTCAGATTCAGAGTTTGGTCAGAGAAGCAAGTGGAAAACGGATCAAAGATAACGCAGTGGCTATGAACCACTTAGGAATACACGGAGACGAGGTTAAATATAACGATTTATATAAAAAGCCTCGAAAACAATCAATAAACACGGAAAACAAAGCAAGAAAAAAAGAAGAACTGGGGAAAAACTATCGATCCTAAATCCTTACGAAAATGGACTGATACTCAGCCACGCAGCGAAAATTCAAATTTAAAAGAGAATACGGTAAGTTTGCACTTTACTAGTGTGATAACGATTGTGAAATGATGAAATTTAATTATAATTAATTATTTAATTGCTTAATTAGCATAAATATGGGGAAATCATGGGGAAATAGCACCGAAATATGAGGATATATTCACTATCCTCTACAATGCGAACTGTGCGGGATAAAGGGGGAGAGGGAGGAGTCTCTTCCGTCCTCTTCTCTCCATTTTAAGTGGACGTGCAGAAGCCCTCTGCGCATCTCTATTTTATTCTTATCGTTTTCCTTTGCTAAATGTTTTATCGTTTTCCTTTATTAAAATTCAATCACAGTTGCCTACATCAACTCGGCTTCTCGCGAGCAATTCGTCGATTTAATACTCAAACAACTAATGTAATTATGAAGCCCGTGTAATCGAGAGTGTTCAAGAACAAAACCCAGGAGGTAAATCAAATGCGGAAATCTTTTCTGAGGCGCTGCATATTTCAGACAAAAGTAAATGATGAATTACATAGCGTTCGGCAATGACGAAAAAAAAAATATTCATGGAACATTGCAACGTAATGGCAAAAGTCATCATCTTCGAACGAGAACTTCGAGTCATTAGAATAGATGATGAAGTACTCAGTCAAGGATATGAACGACTGGATCAAGAAGAAACTGTTCGAGCCCGCCAAATATGTTATTGTAACTGAAATCGCACTGATAAAACATAGTAATTGTTGAAACTACGTTGGACCTTGTTATTTTTTTATTCTGTCATGAAATTTTTTCCAAATAATTTTCAATCGATCCCCTCTTTCTCTTCCTTCCTTTTTTTTCGCTTCTGTGGCGGTCTCCATGTAAACTATTCGGAGGCGGATGAAGAGGAGGACCTCTCTTCTTTCGTATAGTGGATGGGAGCGAGATGAGACCATCTTCTCTCTCCATCCACTATACGAGACGCTGAATTCTTTTTTTTCGTACTGTGTATTGCATATTTTTTTCTAAATTATATATTTCAGTTGCCTACACCAACTCGGAATTCTACAGTGGACCATAGAACAAGAATGAAATACATTTCTAATCGGAAGAATAAAAGCTGCAACTATTCTGGGCCAGCATCTCAATCAAGTTGAAGACCAGGAAATCATTATCATAGATAAAAAAAAGTGAGTTGTGCCAAAAGCCCTTTAAAAATTAAAAAAAAAGTGATTAAGATCCATCTACACGGGAAATGAGTGGTCCGATGAAATAAACACTTCAAGATGACGCGGTGACGTAATGGCAGAAAAAGTCTGCAAGCTTGATAATGTCGATAACAGAGTATTGAAGAATAAAGTGATTGTTACTGAGGTGACGCCGATCATATTTCCTGTTCAATCTGGACAGAGTCGAAATCTATCTATTGTATGCAGATCAAAAATATTGTTATATGAGCTTTGAATATAAAAATTTATAATATTTTAGAGTGAAGATTAGAAGGAGTAAAAATTCACACGATAAAGATAAAGACAAGACTGAAGATTTGAAAATGTTGCTATCTGCTCTTTCTGCATATTCGATAAAACATCATGAGAACCGCTAGATATTGATTGGGTACTTCAAAGAATATTATTGTATTTTTTTTACTCACTCATTCCCTTCCGTCATCCTACCCGCCTCTTCATCGTCTCCATGTGAAAAGTGCACGATCGGATGGGGAGGAGGACCTCTCTTCATTCGTATAGTGGATGGGAGAGAGAGATGAGACCCTCTTCTCTCTCCATTCACTATACGAAACGCTGTATTCGTTTTTTCTTCCTTTTGCCTATTTCATGATATTCGATCTTATCCTTTCCAGTTGTTTACGCCAACTCGGATTCCGATTGCGGTCTGATAGTGTTCAAGAACGAAAAACACTTCGAATTAGAAGATTACAGGCTAGGAGATTTTCCTATTCATCAATGAATACTATTATTTCAGCAAAAGTATCATAATTCGAAATGGCTACCTCACTTCTCACGACGTGAGCGAACGTTCAGATTCAAATCATTTAACCCTACAAGATTCAAGCTACACCGGGAAAATACAAGATAACCATATCCAGCATGTGAGAGGGGCACTACCGAGCTCATGAAAACAATCAAGTCTTGTTTTTTTTATATAATTGAATTTCGAAACTGATAAACCTGTGAAATTCGGCTTGAATGAATTCTGTATCATCATGAACCTTATAATATCTTTTATTCATCCTCAGTTCCTCTCCTTTCCTTCCTTTACTTTTTTCCTGTCGTCATGTGAACCGGATAGGATAAAGGAGATGGCTTCCATTTCCTTTCCCCCATCCACCATCGTCGAGCAGACGAGCAGAAGTGCGCGGCGCGTTCCCAATTTTTAATTTTCTTTCGCCTAATTTTTTTTTGCTGAATTCAATTTCATCTCCGGTGCAAGCACCAACTCTTACGATCGTTTCGAAATCCTCGCTTATATCCAGAAGATGATTGAGAAGAGAATTCCTTGAAAAGCAAATGGACAACGTTCAAGGTTCGATTTCAACAGTGGCTGTCGCATTCGATGGAATGGAATATCGCACACGAGACGAAGGTGGTGATAATGCCAACCTACCACCAAAAATTATTGCTCTGCTCTACCGAATGAACTTCCTGTCATGAATGAGAGGCGCCGAGTTATCACTAAAAAATGTGGTCCGTCACGTCATTGTTTATCATTTCAAAATCATCGATTGTTCACCACTCTTCTTCTTATCACTTTCTTTTCCCCATCATAACAATTTGCTTTCCCTTTCAATTTTCTTATTTATTGGATGTTTTTGTAAATCGTTCTTTATTTTTCCGATCTTCAGAAAAATTAACTTTACCTTTTCCGACTCGTGATTTTGAAAATGCATTCACTTCGACGTCTCTTGAAAAGCTCTCACAGATCAGATAAGGCTATCCTCCACAATGCATTATTGAAAATGTGTTTTCAGATAAACGTGATCGTTTTGATCTCTCCGTTTGAATTGTTGCCCCAAGAACTCTTAGAGAAAATATTTGGATATTCGAGTGAATCACTATTACAGCTCTCTAAGGTGCGTTGCTTTGTTTCCTTGATCGTAGGTGAACTGGTGAGCTGATCAAATTAACTATAAATAATGTCAAACGAATCACTTCATGTTCAAAAACATCGCTCATCGCATTACTTAGTCTCCATTTCCCTCACCATATTCACGACCTTCCTTACCAAACCCCAAAAGAACATTTCAGACTTCTCGAATCATGCGCTATCGAGTTCATGAGTATGCAACAGCGCACCTTCAAAACGTTCCTTACACCAAATCCGTTGAAGCGTCAAAAACCGTGAGCTTTAGAAAGATCATAGAAATGAGTGAATTTTCACTGCTCAGATGCATTCGAGAGAGAGAGAGAGAGAGAGAGAGAGAGAGAGAGAGAGAGAGAGAGAGAGAGAGAGAGAGAGAGAGAGAGAGAGAGAGAGAGAGAGAGAGAGAGAGAGAGAGAGAGAGAGAGAGAGAGAGAGAGAGAGAGAGAGAGAGAGAGAGAGAGAGAGAGAGAGAGAGAGAGAGAGAGAGAGAGAGAGAGAGAGAGAGAGAGAGAGAGAGAGAGAGAGAGAGAGAGAGAGAGAGAGAGAGAGAGAGAGAGAGAGAGAGAGAGAGAGAGAGAGAGAGAGAGAGAGAGAGAGAGAGAGAGAGAGAGAGAGAGAGAGAGAGAGAGAGAGAGAGAGAGAGAGAGAGAGAGAGAGAGAGAGAGAGAGAGAGAGAGAGAGAGAGAGAGAGAGAGAGAGAGAGAGAGAGAGAGAGAGAGAGAGAGAGAGAGAGAGAGAGAGAGAGAGAGAGAGAGAGAGAGAGAGAGAGAGAGAGAGAGAGAGAGAGAGAGAGAGAGAGAGAGAGAGAGAGAGAGAGAGAGAGAGAGAGAGAGAGAGAGAGAGAGAGAGAGAGAGAGAGAGAGAGAGAGAGAGAGAGAGAGAGAGAGAGAGAGAGAGAGAGAGAGAGAGAGAGAGAGAGAGAGAGAGAGAGAGAGAGAGAGAGAGAGAGAGAGAGAGAGAGAGAGAGAGAGAGAGAGAGAGAGAGAGAGAGAGAGAGAGAGAGAGAGAGAGAGAGAGAGAGAGAGAGAGAGAGAGAGAGAGAGAGAGAGAGAGAGAGAGAGAGAGAGAGAGAGAGAGAGAGAGAGAGAGAGAGAGAGAGAGAGAGAGAGAGAGAGAGAGAGAGAGAGAGAGAGAGAGAGAGAGAGAGAGAGAGAGAGAGAGAGAGAGAGAGAGAGAGAGAGAGAGAGAGAGAGAGAGAGAGAGAGAGAGAGAGAGAGAGAGAGAGAGAGAGAGAGAGAGAGAGAGAGAGAGAGAGAGAGAGAGAGAGAGAGAGAGAGAGAGAGAGAGAGAGAGAGAGAGAGAGAGAGAGAGAGAGAGAGAGAGAGAGAGAGAGAGAGAGAGAGAGAGAGAGAGAGAGAGAGAGAGAGAGAGAGAGAGAGAGAGAGAGAGAGAGAGAGAGAGAGAGAGAGAGAGAGAGAGAGAGAGAGAGAGAGAGAGAGAGAGAGAGAGAGAGAGAGAGAGAGAGAGAGAGAGAGAGAGAGAGAGAGAGAGAGAGAGAGAGAGAGAGAGAGAGAGAGAGAGAGAGAGAGAGAGAGAGAGAGAGAGAGAGAGAGAGAGAGAGAGAGAGAGAGAGAGAGAGAGAGAGAGAGAGAGAGAGAGAGAGAGAGAGAGAGAGAGAGAGAGAGAGAGAGAGAGAGAGAGAGAGAGAGAGAGAGAGAGAGAGAGAGAGAGAGAGAGAGAGAGAGAGAGAGAGAGAGAGAGAGAGAGAGAGAGAGAGAGAGGCATCCACAATTGTATAGTGCTGGAGAGAAGAGTGGCCCTCTCTTTTGCACCATTTTTCTTTGATTGTAGTGACTTTTAAATTGCGATATTCCATATTTGTTTATATTCCATATTTTACATATTTGAATTCCATATTCCATATTTGCCATATAAATTGCATATTTGCTCATTGTTGCTTAATGATTGAATGTTTTTGCAGTCGCCTACTCCAGCTCAAATCCCTGTGCCAACAGACAAAACGCAATCGATAAATCTAAATCATTGGGTAACCAGCAAAAGAGGCGAGGCAAATAAAATTTCACAACCTGTATAATTTTTGTTCTCAGGAAAACGCGCTTCGTCGATCAAAAATGGATTTTATGGCGAAACAACGCTCTCATGTGACCAAACGAAGTGCTGCAAAGCTGACGTGCTCAATAGTTTTCGGAGGTAGCTACTCCGACAAGTTATCATCAGGCGCAAACCAGAACAGAGATCAGAACAGAGAACACAACATTTCCCATTCAATTGTTTGATTTTTAAATGAATATTGTAACTGATAAAGCTGTGATCTTAATCGATTCTAATGAATCATCATGATAAGAATGTCTTCCTCACTTCTTTCGTTCATCTCCTTCCTTTGTTCGCTTCATTGCCCGTCGTCACTATGGAGGAACGGATGAAGGGAAGAGGGCGGAGGACTTCTTTTCTTCCCACCCATCCTCCATTGTATAGTGGACGAGCAGAAGTGCTCCGCGTATAGCCATTTCTTTTTGTATCCGAATGCCATTAAATTGTAAACATTTGTATGCATTAATTGCGAAATTCTATTCAGTTGCCTACACCAGCTCATCTTCCGACAATAAGAATTAATTCAAACATTTCATTTCACTAAGCCATTAACAGAAAAGACAAGTCATCAAATGAACAGTGCATCAGCTTGTAAGCAGCGAGGACGATAGTAATGCACAATGCATTAAGCAGACTCTCTCTAGTGATCAAGATGACCAACACAATACAGGAACTCGCTGCTCCTCTAGAGAATCGAAACATTCTTGATGTCATTTATTGTAAAACAAATCGTTTGATAAACATAATATTATTTGTTAAATATTTGTTAAATATTTGTGTGAAGCAATTCCATATCATCATGAGAATTTCCATTCTGTTTAAATCGTTCATCCCCTTTTCCATTTCTTCCTTCCTCCGTCGTCATGCGAACTATGGGGATTGGATGAAGAAGAGGAGGAGGAGAGGAGGGCCTCTTTCCCTCCCCAATGGCATCCACCATCGTATAGTGGACGGGCACAAGCCTCCTCTTTATTTTCATTGCATACGAAGGGCATTTTTCATGTACTTACTGAAATTCTATCACAGTTGCCTACATCAACTTCCACTTCCCATGCGCTATTTGCCGAAGGAAAACGCAGCAATCAAGTACGATAAAAAAGATCATGGTGAGCCAAACTTCCAAAAACTACTTGAACCGTCTCTTTGAGGCTGTTTGAATCTGCGTATGCAAGGATGGATGGAACTCGACTACGCGGTCACCTTTGACGAAGAAGAGTGATATCTTGAACGTAACGAAGACACAAGGACCGAAGAATTCATCGGTCGTCGAGAATATAGAGCCATTTGAATGAACAATAAAGAGATCGTTACTCAGTTGGTGTTGGCTATACTTCAATTTAGAAAGCCTCTCTAAAACTATCCAAGGATTTTTTTGAGAGCATAAGATAAATCAATCAATACGGTGAATCAGATCAAACAAAAAGTATAAGCATTAGAAGCAAATGTACTTCTCGAAAATGTTGTCTCATGAATTATCTTCCAAACCGTTATCCTTGCTGTCTCTTCTTCATCTCTATGTGAAGATTAAACGTTCGAATAAAGAGGGGTTCCTCACTCATGTCGTCCCCATTTGTTCTTCGCGGGCCGTATTCTCTTATAAAGAATATTTTTATTTTCTCAATATTTTTTCATTGCCTAGTGCTTTAACTTTTTTCAAATTTTGTTTATTTCGTCGGATCGTCTTCGCTTCCTTTGCTTCCTTTCCTCGTCGCCATGCGAACAGTGGGGGATCGGATGAAGGGAAAAGGGATGGGAATGAGGGTCTCTCTCCTTCCCTTCCCTCAATCGTATATGTAGTGCTCCTCGCATTAAATTTTTCTTTGTATCCGAATATCTCTTTTTTTGCATTTGAATAATCGTATATCTGCTACAGTTGCCTACATAAACTCGACCTGCCTTTGCTTACATAAAAACAGTTCAAAACATTAACTACAATACTGACAATGAGTCAAATGTACAATCTGTTTTCAATGGGCTCCAAAAAGATGATTACTTCGATTACAGATGTTTGTCCACTACCAATAGTATTCTACGGCTGATACTACGATATGTCTCAAGTCCGTGTTCACCTTGATGTGTCTGATTTGGAATTGCTTATTTGAAGTCGGCTGAATGTGTTGATTGACCTCTTCTATTGAAGTCTCCGATTGCCACGGCTTAAAAGCTATCACGTGCAAAATTGAAGAATTGAAGATTGTAGGAAAAAACAACGGCCACAATACTCGATAAAAATGTTGTAGAAATGATTTCTTTGTATTTAATTTGTGTGAATGATTTGTAGCCGGAAAGTAAAGCCGGGATTGATGAAATTAGTGTTTCATAAATTGCTTTCTTACCAATCGATCTTCCCCTTCCTTCCCTTTCCTTCTTACTTGTGGTGGATACGGTTGTCATGCGAACTACTCAGGATTGGGCGAAGAGGCTTCATTCTCCTCATTCGTATAGTGGAGATCAAATGGGGCTCCTTCTTCTTTCGCCCTCTTCTTGTCTCTGTTTTCTATGATTTTTTTCTCATTTTTCTCGCTTGACTCTTATCATCTTGGTCCATTTCAGTTGCCTACTCCAACTCGACATAACTTTCTGTCAACTTGTAAATTCCAAAAAAAATCAACTCGAACTTTCAAATGCAGCAATCCTCATTGATAACAGAGAACCTCGCTGCAGATGTGATGAAGATGGACCCGAACGATAGTATTGAATGGAACTGCAAAAAGGGAGAATTGCAATTAAGTTGTGGATCCCGCCGGCTTGTGATGTTTTTCCGCCTTTTCTCTTCTGATTAATGAATAAATGTTCATATAATTACGAGCGGATTAATTGTAAAGCAAAGGCAGTCATTTTCGAAACTAAAATTTGAAGAAAACTTACTGTATGGGTAGGACAAATACAGCTTATTAAAATAAATAATACAGGACTTTTTGAATCGATTAAATGGGTATTTGATTGTCTGAATCAATGAAACATCTCTAGAACACTTATTTTCTCCCTTTCCCATCTTCCTTCATCGCGTCGTCATGCGAACAATGGGAGGATCGGATGAAGAGGGAGAGAGCGAGAGGCATCCACAATCGTATAGTGCAGGAGGGTAGAGTAGTCCACTCTTTTTTTGCTCCTTTTTGATTTTAACCATTATTAAAGGGGAAGGGCACCGACCGCGCGGGCGACTATGCAAAGTGAGGAATGAGAGGGCGCGCTCTCCTCATTTCGCAAGCTCTCTCGCTCGTTTCCTGAAGCGTAGGATCACTTTGGCACACAGCCAATCGACCATGTCTCCGTCCAAACAAAATTTTCATGGGAGTTTCGAAAGTGTGATCGGGTATCAGTGACCCATCATCTCACATCTAGAACTCACCTAGCCAGATATTGATGCCTATCCCCTTTAAATTGACATTATGCTTTTGATTATTATCACCACACCTTCTTAACAACTATCTTTTTTCAGCTGTCTACTCCAGCTCGCAAATCAGCTCCAACAAATGAAAAAGGACAGAAGAATAAAACCACTCTCCGCACTCAATCGCAGCATAAAAAAAAACAATTTTCCTGCAATTCAGAATGCCGTAGTATCTCATCAATGGGACATACGACCTGCTGCGGCGCAGATGTCGAAGATCCGATCCGATCGAAGTCGGAGATAACTACTCCTACAACCGACTTCACGGCCAAATCAGATCAGATACTGGCTCATCTTCGTGAATTCAAAAAATACCCATTCAATTGTCTGATTTTTATTTGAATATTGTAACTGATAAACGTGATAACTCAATCTATTAAATATTAACAAATCATCATGATGAGAACACCTTCCTCACTTCTTCCGTTCATCCCCTTTCTTTCTTCGCTTCATTGCCCGTCGTCACTATGGAGGAACGGATGAAGCGAAGGGAAGACGGAGGACCCCCCTTTTCTTTTTTCTTCCCTTACCCATCCTCCATTGTATAGTGGACGAGCAGAAGTGCTCCGCGTATTGCCATTCCTTTTTGTATCCGAATGCCATTAAATTGTAAACATTTGTATGCATTAATTGCGTAATTCTATTCAGTTGCCTACACCAGCTCATCTTCCGACAATATGAATTAATTCAAACATTTCATTTCACTAAGCCATTAACAGAAAAGACAAGTCATCAAATGAACAGTGCATCAGCTTGTAAGCAGCGAGGACGATAGTAATGCAGTACGCAGACTCTGTCTAGTGATCAAGATGACCAACACAGTACAGGGACTCTCTGCTCCTCTAGAGTGTTGTAAATTTATACAATGCGTTTGATAAACAGGTTAAATATTTGTGTGAACGAATTCCGTATCATCATGAGAATTTCCATTCTGTTTAAATCGTTCATCCCCTTTTCCATTTCTTCCTTCGCCGTCGTCATGCGAACAATGGGGGATCGGATGAAGGGAAGAGGGGAGGGCCTCTTTCCTTCTCCATCCACCATCGTATAGTGGACGGGCACAGGCGCTCCGCGTATTGCCATTTTTCCCGAATATCATCCTTTTAAAGTTTAAATTTCGCAATTCTATTCAGTTGCCTACATCAACTTCTACTTCCCATGCGCTATTTGCCGAAGGAAAACGCAGCAATGAAGTACTTTTACAAAGAATTATGGTGAGGCAAAAGTTCCAAAAACTACTTCAATCTTCTCATCTTTGTGGCTGTAGAAACTGCATTTGTAAGGATGGATGGAACTGGTCTACGCGGTCGCCTATGACGAAGAAGAGTGATATCTTTAACGAGACGAAGAAGACTTATGGCGGAAGATTCATCGGTCGTAGAGAATACAGAGCCATTTGAATAGCCATTATTTATGAATTCTCAATCATTGTAATGGAGGATAAAGTTATTTTTGGTTACGATAACGGTCCAGATAGGCTTCGAAATTCGTCCAAAGAAAAGTACGCCTGATAAATTATTCGAAAGATATTTTTTTCCAAATATATAACAAAATGAGCCGTAAAACAGAAAAACAAGAGAAGCACAAAATTATACTCTACCATCGTGTTTCATTCGTTTCCTCCGCATCGATCTTCTTGTTCTTTGCCCTACCATCTGCGATCTGTTGAAAAAATGGAACAAATTATAAGTAGAGAACTCGAATGAAATTGCTTCCTTATTTATTATTCCTTTTTTCATTTTTTTTCTCTAGTCTCTTCTCCCCGCTTTCACCCAACTCGTCGCCATGAGAATGAGTATCGGATTATGAGGAGGAGGGGCATTCACTTTCGTATAGTGAAAGAGGAGAGTCTCGTGGATTCCGCTCTATTTTTTTCACTAATATTATGATTATATTACATTTGAAAAAGCATCCTTTTCAGTTGCCTGCACCAACTCATCTTCCTTTGCTAAGAAGGACATTAATCAGGAAACATTTTCACTCGAACTCATCCAAATGAACGGTCCAATAATATATTATCGCACCATTCTTCTCCTAACTTATCAACTACAGGCTCTTCGCCCTATTCCTATTATCTTTCATGGCTTATGCTATGTCATTGTGAATCCGTATTCACCAAGGCTTAATGTGTCTGATTCGGAATCGCTTCTGTGAAAACTAATATCTCTGATGAATGACCTCTACATTGTGATTTCCGAGCTTGCAGTGATCAGGAATCTCACAAGACTCAATAGAAGAACTGAAGGAAATATCGTTGATGGATAAAAAATTATTTTAACTTAAAAGTGAAGTGACAATTTGCTCCGCGCAGAATGTAATTGCTGTTCCGGAGCAAGAAGAGAAGAGTCACACGATCTGCATTATTCTCAACGGATTCGTGTTAATATTGAATAAAGTTGTAATTGATATTATGTTTTCATATGAAATATAGTTCGAAACGCGTTTAATCGGATATTTATATCACGCACTCTCTGCTCATGGGACGAATAGGAAGTATGTGAAATGAAGAGAGACGTAAAACGAGCAAATTTTGTATCGTTTGTACCATTCGTCAACATCTTCATCCAAGCGTATCTTCCCGTCGCCATGCGAACAAAGCACAGTCGGATGAAGAGGAGAGGATCCACTCTTTCGTATAGTGGATGGGAGAGAGATGAGACCCTCTACTCTCTCCATTCACTATAGGAAACGCTGTATTCGTTTTTTCACCGTATTGTATATTCATGTTTTATCTAATTTATCCATTTCAGTTGCCTACACAAACTCTGATTACTACAGTGGAAGATAGCACAAGAACGAAATCGTTTTCAAATCATAAAAATATAGTTAAGAAGTTTTCCCTGTTCACCAATACAATTATCATCTCAGAAACTTGGATGTCCGTAGTCATTCTAATCGATCAGGATCGATTTTTTAGCCCATAGTCTTCTACGGCGCTTAAAACGGAAAAACATGGCCATGTCGTACCGCTCAAGAGCAATGTGAATTTTCTGATTTTTATTGAATTTTGAATCTGATAAATCTGTCAAATTTCAGCGTGAATGAATTCGCTCTCCTAATGAGTCTTAGTTCTTTCATTCTGGCTTATTTCATTCATATGGTTCGTTCTATTGCTTTATTCCTCGTTGTCATGCGATAGTTACTTCCCTCTCAATCCACAATCGTACAGTGGACGAGCTAATGTGTGTTTCTCTTTTTCATTGTGTTCTCCATGTTTTTTACCAATTCCTTAGTACTGGCTCGATTTCGATTTCAACAGTGGCTGTCGCATTCGATGAAATGGAATCTCGCACACGAGACGAAGGTGGTGATAATACCAACCTACCACCAAAATTGATTGCTCTGCTCTACCGAATGAACTTCCTGTCATGAATGAGAGGCGCCGAGTTATCACTAAAAAAGTGGTCCGACACGTCATTGTTTATCATTTCAAAATCATCGATTGTTCACCACTCTTCTTCTTATCACTTTCTTTTCCCCATCATAACAATTTGATTTCCCTTTCAATTTTCTTATTTATTGGATGTTTTTGTGAATCGTTCTGTATTTTATCCATCTTCAGAGAAATTAACTTTTTTTACTCGTGAATTTGAAAATGCATTCACTTCGTCGTCTCTTGAAAAGCTTTCACAGATCAGATAAGGCTATCCTCCACAATGCATAATTGAAAATGTTTTTTTTTCAGATAAACGTGATCGTTTTGATCTCTCTCCGTTTGAATTGTTGCCCCGTGAACTCTTAGAGAAAATATTTGGATATGCGACTGAATCACTATTACACCTCTCTAAGGTGCGTTGCTTTGTTTCCTTGATAGTGAGGTGAACTGGTGAGCTGATCAACTTAACTATAAATAATGTCAAACGAATCACTTCATGTTCAAAACATCGCTCATCGCATTACTCCATTTCCCTCACCCCATTCACGACCTTCCTTACCAAACCCCAAAAGAATATTTCAGACTTCTCGAATCATGCGCTATCGAGTTCATGAGTATGCAACAGCGCACCTTCAAAACGTTCCTTACACCAAATCCGTTGAAGCGTCAAAAATCGTGAGCTTTAGAAAGTTCATAGAAATGTGTGAATTTTCATTGCTCAGATGCATTCCCAGTTAACGATTCCCTCATTGAAAAATAAGGTCAAGGTCGCAATTCAGTCTCGCATTCCTGGATTTCATAAACCAGTTTGATTTTTCTATATTTATTATTTTTTAACAGATAATTTCAGATATGTCAGCTTTTAATCCCTGATTTCCTCGAAATCACCTTTCACGTTCATAAATCATCGGCCAGTCTGTTCGAGCTGCAATATTTGACCCGGCAGACTGCAATAACATCGAATTGGCGTGCTAAACGCAGCATGGACGAAAGTGACGACAGCAATGTAAGCACCATTATTCTTTAGCTGATTTTCGTGGAAAGGAACTCTGTATTCACGATACTTCAGACATACACAATCTTTGCCAAAGTTGAAGACATGACGAAGATACGAACACTCGACAGAACAGTGTGCGTTAACGTCAAGGACGTCTGGTTTATCGTCAACGACGATATCGATAAACTGAGGTGGAATTCCAAGTGGAAGTGCGGAAGAATCGTTGAGCAACTGTACTTCCGTCCATGGGTATACACCGATCTCCCCTCATCCCGATCCCGAGGATCCGTCGAAGATACTTCTTATTCATTGACAGTGCGCATGGGAAGACGCTTCTCTCAGAATTACTCAATGGTCGATTAAAGTGAAATCGTTGTGACATCGTATGAACTTTTCACATTGTTATGGGTGGCAGCTATGTAATCCCATTCCATTTCGACAGGTCCATCTTTACGAATCTCCAGCAGTTGCTCCACATCTACGATATAACTTATTGACATGTTTAGTACCGATAAACTTGAAAAAAATTCTCGTTCTGTCTTGCTGCCTAATTGAACTATACACGAACACATGATGCAGTAACAAATAATTTGTCATTGAAACGGGTTTTTCATTGAATTCGTCCAAGAAGTTGATTTTAAATACCACATCTGTGAGCAGGACAAGTCATCTTCTGATACGCCTGATCAGAGCATTCGAAGCCTTATTCAGGGATTGCTCGCGCAATAATTTCCAATTCATCCCTTCAATAGCTGTGACCGGTGATCTGTCACAGCAGAATAATCCGCTAAATCGGTCTTGATGCGTTTATTTGATTGAGTCGCCTTTGAATTCCCTTGACTCATTCTCCATCATCTCTCTGCATGATTTGAGTTCCAAGACAGCGTTAGCAAAATAGTCGATCGAACATTCCCTATCCATAAAAACCGTCTCGACTATAAATTCAACAGTTAGACGAAAACGTCCATCATTTGATGATTGGTCGGCGCATCCTTAACTTTTTAAATATTCTCCTTCCTGAACCCAATAACAACGTCACATGATTTATGATTGATGATATAATATTTCCTTCAAAATATGCGCACATGCGTCACGTGATCACTTCGAAAAAAATTAGTTGTTAAAATAACATGGTAATCCATTCAAATTTCCTGACAAACCCTTCTCTAAGCAAAGAGATAGTGCTCTACTCAGAGTACTGAATGAAGCCCGAACATAAAATTCCCCAGGATATCTGGCGCAATAATTTCAGCTTATTTCCTCTCTACTGACCAGTGATCTATAATTACAAACTTCAGAATAACGCGGTCAAGATGCGATGATTTCATTGAATCTTCTTCAAAATTTGCTTGAATTTCCTTACACCTTCACCTTTGAATTCAGATCCCAGAACCACTTGATAAATTGCCGAAAGTGTGTGTAACTCGATGAATGATTATCCCTGTCCGTGTAAATCTTCCATGGGACATCTGGAATTTCGCTCTGTCCGATTTGACATCAAAGATTTTTCGACACAGCAAGCGAATTTGGGCAAAATTTTGATGATTGGTCGGCTCATCCTTACCTTTTCAGTAATCTCTTCCCGGAACCGAGACAACAACGCCACATGGTTTATGAAAATGTGTTTTTATAACTCCTTCCAGCGATGCGAAATGTGAAAATCGAATTTGGGTTTTCCTAGAAAAATTATTTTGGAAAATTCTGTCAGCTCAAACATCGTTAGAACACTTTTCCATGCAAATATGTAGTGCAATATTCAAAGTACTGCATGAAGCCCCGACAAAGAATGTCCATGGATATCTGGCGCAATAAATTCCCGTTTATCCTCTCCCTACTGTGACTAGTGATCTATCACCACAGAGAACACAGGGAGTCGAATCGGCTCATTGCCATTCCCTCCGCAATCGTTTCTTCTATGATGAACCTGAGGAACAACACGGTTAGACAATATCATACTTCGCTGTGACCGGAGTCACAGAATTTCGCATAACACGATACGGGTTTGAAGTTGAATCCTCTTTTGCTTGACTCATCTTCCTGGCTGTGGAAATCATCAGATTCACTCAACGAAGGAGATAATACGATGAATGGTCGGCTCATTTCTAACCTTCTTGTAATCTTCTTTCGCGACTCGAATAACATTGGATTTCAAATTGAAGCGAAATCATTTCCAATTCACATAACTGCAACTTGCAGAATAAGAGCGATATAATACATCACGATACACTGCACTATGAGTTCTGAAAGAAGCCTCTTCAACCGGATATCTGGCGCAATAATTTCCAGTTTATCCTCCACCCTACTGTGACCTTGTGTAGTCTGCAAGCTATCCTTGCAGATTACACAAGAATACGAGTTTGATTCAACTTTCCACTGACTCATTCTGTCTGTACGACTCATATTATTCACAAGATACGTAAAAGGTGGTTAAAATCAGATGATTGGTCGGCTAAATCCTTTTAGAAATCTCCACTCTGGAACCACACAACAAGTTCCCCGATTTTTTTGTAAAACTCCTACCAACGGTACGGTATACGAAGATCGAATTTGATATTTCCTAGAAAAATCATTTTGTAAATTCCGGTCCGTTCAAACATCTTTAAATTACTTCTCCATGCAAATATGGTGCCCCTCTCAGAGTGCTGAATGAAGCCCCGAAAAAGAATTCATGGGATATCTGGCGCAATAATTTCCAGTTTAACCCCACCCTACTGTGACCAGTGATCTATCACTTCAGAGAACATAAGAATTCGAGTCTGAACGATTCGATTCCTCGATTCTTTTGACTCATGTTGTCGCTTTTCATATTATTCACAAGACACAGCAAGGAAAGGTGATTTAAATCTGATGATAAGTCGGCTTATTCGTAACCTTTTTAGTAATCTCCTTTCTGTTTCGGAAAAAAACAACATGATTTGAAAGAAGCAATCCCTTCAGTGTTCACTCAGGATGAATTGAAACACATTGCACAAGCTTTTCAGCTGATCTCATATATTTGTTATGGTGATACCATGATGCGAGCTAGTTATTTTGTTTCTTGCTACCGCCTAATTGATCTATCATTTGTTTCTGGAGTAACAACAGTGATCACATCGACAACAAAGGAACGAAAACAACATAATCGGAGAGATAGATGTCGTCCTTCTCCTTGAAAAGATTCATTGCACAATTTGTACTCTTGGATTTTGTAGCCTACAAATTCGCTCAACGAGTCCAAATGCCAAACATTTAGGGATTATCCTGCACACTTCTAGCAGAAATTCTGCACGGCAATTTCCGCGAAAGAATTCTCCATCTCGTGATTCGTACTTTTTCTGCTAGGAATACGTTGCCCAATCAACACCCGGGGCTTCACACTCTCCTTATTTGATACATTCTCTAGTCGGCCTTCACCTTAAACTTTTTCGGGACGCTTTGATTTTTTCTGGTGTTGCGTAATGGAAAGAGAGAAAAATAGGAGACAAACATCTGAAATCTTAGTTTTCATGAATCATGTCGAAGAATCACATTCTGGATGCATTCTGGCGACAAAGTAAAGACGGAGTATCATTGTATCCGATCAGAAGAGAGCCGGATTATGATTTTGTCGCGGAAACACAACAGTGGAGTTTGGGTTGCTGGGAGCAAACGAAGTATGTGTTGAAGAAGGCGTCCCACGAACCGCGCGGGCGACTATGTAAAGTCTCCTCATTTCGTACGCTCTCTAGCTCTTTGCCTGCGTTTCAGGGTCACTTGGAACGCAGCCAACTGCTCATAACTCGGTTCAAATGAAAATTTTAAACATGCGAGTTTCGAAAGTGTTATCGGGTTACCCGATTCGGGTAGCTACGACACTCACATCGAGGGCTCAGTTAGCCGGATATTCGTGGGACACCTTCTTTGAGTTTCAAAGGCGAATGAAATGTGAGTTGAGAGAGATTCTACGGTATTTATCAGAATAGTAGCTTACAAATTCGATCTATGTAAAATATCTTGTCTTTCCATCCATATCCCCCACCCGGAATTGTATCCGACTCCTACAGAGCTCCCTATTATGCCGTGTTTACTACCTTTCCCCCAGGATATCCCCTCAATTTCCTCCCCTGAAGCGTGCAAAATCCATCCGTAAATAATCCTTCATCGTAACGACAGCAGCAATAACAACAATACAGACACGTTAGCAAATACATTGAGATCGAGAGTAGGCGGGGGATACATGTATACAATGGTAGATCACGGTGAAAAATATAACAAATACAGTGTAAGCTAAAACTACTGGGTTAAGATCGTATCCAATTATTGGGCGACTAAACTGACAAATCTACAAGAGTTTACATCGTAAACTAGGAGGTAGAAAGGCGAATGTAAATCCTCAATTTACAGCCAATTATCGGGCGACTCGCACTGATCTAGGAGAATGCACGATGAGTTTCTCGTCAGGAGCGGAACCGGGGTCGTCGCTCGATAGGATACGGTATGGGAGCGCTCGCGGGTGATGATATTGGGCGATTCCTCGAGGCGGCGGGCTGAGATCGACAGTTGTCTCGACGATGACGTCTTCGAGAGCACGTTGCGATCGAAGACGTACGAGGTCAGGTAGAAGGCGTTGAAAGATGCCTGAAAGGGTAAATTCTATTATCCGGTTCTCATTTCCCGGCTCCCGGATCGATAATCTATTCTCCGGTTCCCATGCAATTCCCGGCCACTTTGGGAGAAGCAATCTCGATGATTGGATAAGTGGGGACGCGCGTGGCGCTATGTGAGAAGAGAAAAAATCTCGGATAATCGAAAGAAGCCCTGAATTCTTCGGCCAGAAAAAGGATTGATGCACTAGTCGAGCAGAGGGGCTCAAAGAACTTGGGCTCAGATTGTGCCGAAGAGTCCAACCTAGAGATTCAATTACTGAGATCGAGGAAGTCTTATCACCGTGGAACTATTCCTATTAGAATCGTGTAGCGCGTCACTAGAGAAGACTCTAACTAGAACCCGTTGAATCAATAAAATATATATTTACCTTAAAGAAGTACAGCGCTTGTCCAATGAGGAAGACGCTGACGGGCATCTGGAGATCCTCAGAGGGGACGATGGATCGAAGCATCCGAATCACTGCTTCTGGAGCGGAGATGAGAAGTGACGCGAGGGTGATGGTCATGAATCGCTTCATGTTCGTATAACGCTGCTGAAAGATGTCAATTATTGAAGATATTTTCGAAATTGTGATGTTAGTCTGCCAAATGCACCCAGGGAAAGCTGCGAATAGCATTAGTTGAAAGAGGATCCGTGCCTTTTTCGCATATCAAGTTCCACTACCGCCGCATCGTCACTACTTGCGGCTTCTCGAGACCTTTGCCTCGATGTGCAAATGAGCGGCGCGGATTATTGGATTGGGACACCGCAAATAGCCCCTCGATTTTGTTCCTGGCTACTCTCTAGCCAACGGATTCCTATTCAGATGTCTGATGGGGATTAAGAAATTGACGGCGATTCCCCGAGACTAGGATGTCGCAATGATTAGTTTTTCACTAGACGAGGAAGCTGGGTGCACGCAGGCTACAGGGTTACATGGGAGAATATCGATCGTCAAAACAACCAAAACAGCGTCAAAACAACCAAAACAACACCAACCTTCTCCGTTTCCTCGTCCAGTTTGTGGAAGACGATCTGGAGTAGGGGGTCGCTGGACTTCCTTCTGGTGCGCGAGCACAGCACCCTGAACATTTATTCATTTATTGTTGTTTGCGAATGTGTTTCATCTCTTGCACAAAACCTTCAGAGTTCTGTGAGCTTCAGTGATCGCTTGTTGTTCAAGGGGAAAACAATAACAAAAATACTCACTTAATGTCCATAACGAAGATCAGCGTTGATGGCAGCAGATACGAAGCGAGGGCATCGGCCAGCGAATAGATCGTGGTCATCGACTGAAAATCTCGAAATTAGATTCAAATTTGGCGCCTACCATAACCCCAGAGATCAAAGATCAACTCACATCATAAAGCTTCACACAGCCCAGCTCCGCGTCTGCAAACACCGATCCGAAGATGTGCAGGTTGATCACCGTACTCACGCAGAGTACGGTAGCGAGGGGCGCGGCGGGCGATCGCCATACGGTCGAGTACAGTAGCGGCTGGCACGCCGCGAGGTACCGTAGCCCGGACATGAACAACCAGCAGTAGGCCGATTGCATGTACGCGGCACGCGAGATGAAAACGAAGACCTGGAATAAAGTCAGTTGGTAATTGGCAGGAAGTCGATTTTCGGATGTGCTTCATCGCTCGCACAAATCGTTCGACATTCTGTGAAAGTCAGTATATTGTTAGATCGCGCTTTGTAAAAAAATCAACAAAAGTATGATCAATGAAAGTCATTTAGTGATTAAGTTGGGTTACGGTAGTCGACATGTTACCGTACCTTGCAGGCTAGTGATGCCCAGTCCAGTGGTAGCAAGTGGACGACGTGCGAGAGTGTCATGTGGGTGAAGATGGAGAGGAGCGAGAAGACGTCAGCGAAGGCCATGATGAACAGATAGACGCCCGTACCGTTTTTGAACTGGAATAGGGGGTGGTTACGGTAGGTTACGGTAGCTTTGGGTACTGTTGTCTGGGACCTGTCTGGGTACGGTAGTCTAGTCTGTCAGCACCCTTCTTTATCGTGATGTGTTCATGTTTGTCCTGTCCTCATGACGCAGAAACATTTTTGGCGAGCCCCCATAAAGTCGTGATTCGATTGACGTGCAATCGTGTTTGTGTGAAGAGGAGGAGACCTTCCGGTCATATCAGCCTTTGAGGGGGCTATGGAAGCCCCTTCTCGCGAGCAACTGGCACCTTTCACCATTGCAAGTAGTCAATATCAATTTCACCACGGCGTCGGACAAAATGCAATTGTGAACCGAGGTGATGAAGCTATCAGCAGCGCGCGCAAATTCGATTGCCTAGAGGTGTGCGAGAAGTCTATTTGACCGTGTTTCGGGGCACAATTTGCACCGGTTCACTAGGGTACACTAGTGATGACAAATCGGCCGCCGCCTCTCCTCATGTCGCGCACTCTCCTGCCGTCTAAACAGAAAAGAGAGTAAGCAAAGGGAGGAGAGGCACGTTTCGATTTGGCATCACTAGTGTACACATCGCAACATGGGGACCACGCGAAAACAGGATGCAGACACCCAGGTAATATGCTAATCGGGAAACATGTAATTACAGGGTGAGTGGGAGGAGGTGCCGTTAATCCACCCGCGCTCGCTACTTGCCAATTGAGAGACTGAGAAGATGGACTGCGCGCTTTCTACTAGATTAAGGCGGCTAGGGGACTTGAAGAGTCCAAGCCGAGTCAAAATCGTGGTTTTCGATAAAGATTCGTGAGGAGGGGAGACTATACCTGATCCGGGTCCTTCCTGGCCAGCCTGAGAGTCTTGTAGATAACGAGAAAGTTGAGCGCGAGACCAGCGGCGATGAGTGATCCGAAGAGCCAGGCCAGCTTGAGTGGGCTCAGGCCAGCCGGCATCCCGGCGTCTAGCATCCAAAGGGATTGCATCGTGCTGGAATGACATCAATTTGAACCCATTTTGGAATACGGGCAACATGATAAATGAAGTACATCACGGATTATATTTAGACATGAGCAGAAGCGCGATTATACAAAATGCACGCATAACTTCGAATCAGCGATTCTCGAAATAGCGCAAGCGCTTCTTAGCCAGGAGGAAAGTGGGTGTTTATGAAGCGGAATGTGAGCAGTGAATTGTACCCGAGGTATCCGGCAGGATACAATGCGCATTTGTAGCGTGGCCGTATTTCTGAGTGAGCAAAAAGCGGAACTGGTCGGGGAAGTGGCACAGGATAATGAAAAAGAAGTGGAGGAATTCAGCAAGCGACAATTGTTGCATGGAGCAACAAGATATAATGCTAAACATTGGATAAAGTTCTAGAACCCAAGAGCGGAGGTAGCGCCCGGCCAGCCCCAGATATAGTCGAGTGAGTGCCGAGGTGTGAGATGTAGTGGGAGATAGGCGAGCGAGCGTTGAGGATCTCACCTCGAGACTCCGCCCCTTCTCGGGAAGGAATGAAGAAGGAGGAGAGATGGGGAGATGGGAATGGATGAAATGAGGGTGAAGCCCTACGTAGCATCGTGTCCGAATGGAATTATCGAGGAAAAATGGGCAAATGTCGTCGGCTAAGATGTTTGGAAGATGCCCTGGGGCAAGTGATAAACATGTATCTCATCAGAGGAGGCTAATCCGGGGACACGATTGGAGCCGGCATGTGACAAGATACGCAATTGGGCACTATTTCGGGGCTGAGAATAACAGGCAAATATTGATGAGGACAGGCATGAATGAAGCACAGAGACAATTTTGAGACCGTAATGGCGCAGGAATAGCAAGAAGTTCTCTAAAGTGCCAGCTCTTTAGCGCCAGTGATGCAGTCAATTTGGACTGCCGTAGTAGTATAAGAATAGCAAGAAGTGTTCGACAGGGCGAGCCAATAGGAGGGAAGTACAGACCAACGGAGAGGAACTTGCGATTAGCTGCGTATTCTAATTCCTCATCAGATCGTGAAGGTCAACTTAGCAAGAAGGTGAAAGGATTACTAACTGATTAGGTGATTTATGATTCATTGCGATGTCTGAGTATAGCATGTCACTGTCCTCTTCAATTATCAAGGACAGTTTATATTCATGACTCTACGGACTCTTCTTCTGAGTTGGTTGTAAGGTATTACTAACAGATTAGTTCATGATTCAATGCACCTAGACTAACAGAGCGTATGCGCTATTGTTGCTTCGTCTGATAACAATGGTACTTCTCAGAAACCTATTCATGATTCTCTCCGGGATCTTCTTCGGATAATATGATTAGCTAACGAATGAAAGGAATGAAGATCCTTTTGTGATTGTATCACGCGATGCGTCTCTGATCATTGTAACATGTGTGATAAAGGGAATATTGAATATCACCCGATGGCCCAGACATCTATTCAATTTCGAAACTTCTTCAAGATGTGCTCGTCTGTGCGCATGCTTCACGAGGACACAAAGTTGTATGACTTGTCAGAAACATAAAGGTATCTTGGCCCAGATCCCTGAACCATCTATTATAGCCTTTGACTTCCTTTGACAACTGGATGTATGCGATCAAGGAAGCATCTCCTGATGACATCCCTAGCTAATCACTAGATTGGATAATCACCAGGTCACGTCCCGGACATAGATCCGGATTTTAGATCATCGCTCATCACCCGATGGAGTCATCCGTTCAGATCCGCCCCTTTTTCAACTCTTGGCGTTCATCGCTCGTGGGTTGGTTTATCAGAAGCGCGCGTCTCCTCTATCTTAATGCTGTCTCATCGGCTAAACTGACGACAGAGCACGAGAAATGAAGAGAAAGGTTCTCTATCCTGACTGTCTTAGTCTAACCACCACCCTCGCAGCTCACTTTCTCCTCGGGTGCCAATTACGCCAAGTACTGCCCGAAGATCGACTCTATCGAGTCTTCTTCGTCTCTAACGCCCAGAGGAGCTTAGAGACAAGGACAAATGAGGATACAGAGATCTTCCGTCGCCATCTAACTATACTGCACTGATAGAGTCGGGTCTGCGGACGAGTGGGGGAGTTCTACGGCATGCTAACCGACACACAGGCGCATGATAGGAGGAAAGTGCCCCAATCCACGGCCCTTACTTACAATTAGCCCCTACGAGTCACTACTTGGCCCCGTTAGCGTGGGTTGCAGAATGTGTTTGCTTATGTGTGTCATGTGCAGTGCTACGTAGCGGCTAATTGCGGGTCCTGCACAACTTCCCGGCTCCAGACGAAATGCACGATTAGTCACGTAATGTGGTAACTTGATAGAGGGGCCGAGATTAGGCTGTGAGGCGATAATTCTCGAAATTGAAGCCGGCCAATATGGGGCAATTAGGAGGCCGGATGGGGAACGGAAATGAGAAATTATAGCGGGAAAGTCCGATTCCCATCTTACATCACTCTAAACGATCTGAGCAGGGAGATCGTGACCATTTCCCACATCTGCGGGACAGTTATTTCCGCCTGCATTGTTGATTGCGTAACGTGCGAAAGTGTCCCGCAACGTGATCAGAATTGTTGAGGAATAGGCAGCTACATGCTCAGAAAGCACGCGATTTGATTACGCCTGGCATTGTTCGAACATTCACCTCCATAGTGCTAGCCTCAAACATGATGTTGTTGGGGGGAAATGCCCGACAAGGGCATGTCGCAGTATTTTGTTTGCCATAACGGGGTAATTATATCACATCAGACAAGAGTTCTCACGGACATTTGAACACGAAGTTCCGCTATTTTTCAATTAATCTTATTACGCTTGCCCTCAGAAGTGTCTACTCTAGTTTCAACTGTACTCCCATTAAAGCTATACCAGACCGTATCCCATCTAGTCTGCACTATTCCAACTGGGTGAACATGAGTTTCACAGTGTCGGGGAACGTGCCTCGATTGCTGTGCTTGATTCCGAGATCAAACGACACTCGGGCTTACTCAAATTCCAGCGTGGCCTTCTCATAACTAGGGATGAGTTCGCCATAAATGGTCTCTCCATTTCACACACTCTCTAGCCAGTCAGAGAGATTGCCCGTTAAATTCCTTCTCCCAGCTCATTTCGAGTGCAAATCAGCCGCGGTAGTGCATGCATTTGTCGCCGTTTACTGATGAGTCGAGGATGAATCTCGCGTGCAATAAATAGCTTCCGAGAAGCGAATTATCCGCTCATCTTGCAAGTTTCTTCCCCACTCTCCGGACACTCACTCCATTGAGATTCCGACATGCAAATTGCTGTCACTCTCAGCACGTGAACGAGTGTTAGCCTTCGGCCTCCAATAACTTCATCAGAACTTCCCGATGATTCGCGATAATTTGGCCGGCAATGAGATTGAAGGAATTCCAGGAGTGGAAAGAGTCTATCGAAACTAGGGACTTCAAAAGCAATCTGAGATCCCGGTCTGAGTGATTCATTGCCGTATTCAAGGGGATGACTCAGCCTGAGGTCACAAGCCCTGAGGCTTCAACGAACGCTCTCTCCGGAAGATGGATGTCCCTGCCCATCGCACGGATTTCTAGAAAACGAGAGATTCATCGGTCAGAGAGACGAGAGAGCAGGGGAAATTGAGAGACTCAGACATCCCTCGTTTAGGTCGAGGGCTATTTCAGACGCGATCTGTCAAGCGCCGGACATACGAAACATTAGGATGGACGAGGGCAGGAAATGAGAGTAATCAAGGGAAAGACTGACGGCTCTGACCGTGAAGACAGAGAGACAAGGCAACACGAAGAACAAGAAGAAGAATGAAAGGGCAGCTTCGGGGAGAGTTGTGAAGCGCGCAAAACCATCATAGGGTCATCATAAGTTCAGGGGCTATGCCGTACAACGTCGACAAAAATATGGGAGGGACAGAAACTCGGAATTGTTTCATCACGCATAATCCCATCTATGACACGAAGACATTGCCATGCATCGTCAGAAAGACAGGGGAAATGAAATGCACCATACAAGTTCCGCCCCTCCATTTGCATGGTGCCCTCGTGCCGAATTGTCATCACTAACCAGCATCATCACCGAATGAGAAGCTATAGAAAGTTCCGCCACGTAAGTTCCCATTGTAGAGCACGAGAAACGATGCCGTCGTCTCTTCATTTCACGCTTTTTCTCTCGTCGACTGAGCGTGCGAGAGAGTGTGCAAAATGAAGAGACGGCCGTGTCATTTCTAGAGCTCTATGCCATTGTACCTGGGGACATTACCATGCATGAAGGTCGGTTGCGCATGACCAGATGAATGGTCTGTATCTCTCATTATGCGGTGCTCTCTCCATTCTCTGACCGGTGGTATAGATGAGAACATTGAACAGCGAGAACCAAATGAAAATGCCATGCTATCGCATGGTGAATGATAATGTGAAGAAATGCAAGAGAAAAGCATGCAAGAGTCTCGGTGCCCTTATCGCTCAACCTTGAGCCTTTTTATAGGCCTATTTCTGTAGACATGTAAATATTCTAGCCCATCGACGTGCCATCGCAAAGATCTCTACAGGCTATCTTCGAAAATATTGAAACTCCGTCCCCTCTTGTGTTTCACATGCAAAGTGCGGAAACGAGATGTTTTCAAACATCTACGGTCTCGATGGTCTCGGCGATCTATGTTTCACCCGTGTTCAATCTATATTTCCATGTAATGCAATGATGTATAGCCAAAGAGCAGTAGCAAATTTACCACTCCACAATCCAAGGCTAGCAGAGATCTCGAACACTGACGATCTCTGTTCCAGTCTGCTCCTATCCACGACATTGCTAGGCGATTAGTGAATACACGCGCGTTAGCGAGACTACTTCCTCGCTGCTGAGCCCCGCACCTTCGCCATAGAACGCATTCGATTCGAATCAACACGCCGCATCAGACTCGGCACAAGATGGATCTTTGAGTGAAGCAAAGAAGCGAATCGCATCAAGTGAAAATATAGAAGAAGAAAAGACGCAGAAAATGCGTATTCGCATCATAATAAACTCGCATTAGCAAAATAGCTTGCAAGATAACTTGCAAGTGAAAACAACAAGGAAATCACTGGATTAAAAGAAAGATCTCCGAACACAGACCCAGACGCAAGATTTCATCTGGCCTCTAATAATAGCAAGAAAGTTGCGTTTTTCGTAAATAGAATTCGCCTTAGAACTGGATTCATTGGAGATCTCTGGAAAACGACCTAGACATGCACGAGATTGCATCTGACCTAGAAACAGTATCAGCAACAAGTCTATCCGGTGGAGTAAACATTTGCAAGATTACTTCAACCAAGAGAGAACAGAGCGAAACATGGATCTCCAAACACAGACTACAAAGATTACATCTGACCTAGAAAAAGTATCAACAAGTCTCGATCCGGGAAGTAAACACCGGCAGCGAGGGAACACATTACTCTCTCCTTCACTCACGAGAAACACGTCTCATTCACGTGTAGATTGTTCTCGGCGATTGTATGATCGAGCGTCTCATTGCATGTGAGGAAAATAAACAGAATGGACTCCGAGCAAGGATCACAGTTCGCGGAAGAGAAAGAGGACTTTGTTCATTGAGTAAAATTGTAGCTCAAAGTCAGCGTGTTGAAAAAAAGGAGGGCTGTTTGCGGAAGAGGAAGGAGAAATTACAAAGCAGACATGCGAAAATTGGGGGATGGAAATTATAGGCAGTGCAAGTTCCAGTCTCATGCGAAGCTTGAATGATGATTCGCTTTTTGGAGAATGTTTTTTCGCCACTAAACACACTATATGAGGCCGTTTGCGTAAGAATCGAGCAAGGGCTGGCACAGCTCAAAAATGTAAATTCTCTGAAACAATGCTATTTGAGGTTCTTGAGGGTGCTGATGATGATAGACATGTTCACTTTGGTCGTGGTCCATCCGTTGGCTCCAGATGACGTCACGTCGAAATCAGAATTCTTGGAATATCTCATTACCCATTTTATCAAAGTTGTTGAAACTTTCACATTATATGTTGTACAGGACGGCGGTCACGCCCATTTCGAAATTTTTTCGATTTTTTAATTAATAAAGTTGTAAAATGGATTTTTTCGCGGAGCCATGGGCATCGGGAGTGAGTAGGACAGATCGGACCGGAATCAAGAGAGGATTCCAAATCTATTTTTTATTGATTTTTATTGCATGCCCATAACGATGTAATCAACTTATAGTGAAACTGTCTTGTAAGTAAACTTGACCATCCTTCTCCTTGTTGACTTCCGATCTTTGATCTACCATCGAGTCTCCATCGAGTCTCCTTCCGATCTCTGTCTGCTTCTCTGCACTCTCTCACTTTTCCATGCTCTCTCGCCTCCCTCGGGAAGGAGACTCCGATCGATAAGAGGAGGGAAGTAAACAAGCGAAAGGATCGTCAAAGTTACTTACAAGCCAAGTACACTATAAGTTGATTATATCGTTATGGGCATGCAACAAAAATCAATAAAAAATAGATTTGGAATCCTCTCTTGATTCCGGTCCGATCTGTCCTACTCGCTCCCGATGCCCATGGCTCCGCGAAAAATTCCATTTTACAACTTTATTAATTAAAAAATCGAAAAAATTTCGAAATGGGCGTGACCGCCATCCTGTACAACATATAATGTGAAAGTTTCAACAGCTTTTATAAAATGGGTATTGAGATATTCCAAGAAATCTGATTTCGACGTGACGTCATCTGGAGCCAACGGATGGACCACGACCAAAGTGAACATGTCTATCATCATCAGCACCCTCAAGAACCCCAAATAGCATTATTTCAGAGAATTTACATTTTTGAGCTGTGCCAGACCTGTCTAGATTTGCTCGATTCTTACACAAACGGCCTCATATAGCACACAGACAGCGCAGAAAGGTCAAGCACTAAACGCGAAGTAGCCAAGGGAAACTTCCAATATACGACAACTGTCCTGCAACTACCGCTTCGTCTGGCTACGCAGGGCTTTCACAATAATGAATTGCTCTCTTCACCCTTGATAGTCTCTCAAGGGCCAGAGCGCCTAGACTAGCACTTCCAATTCAGAGACACAACCGTGAGAGACCGGCCCCGTTGACCCCACCGATGTCGTCACAAAGCCGGCCTTCTGGAAGCTCGTCGTAAGCCAGGGAAATCCCCCTACCCGCCAACTCGCCACTTTACGCGATTAGCAAGGCTACTCTCTTCACACTAGGCTTGGCATGTCGAGAAATGGCAATCATCATTCTGCACGCTCTTTTGCCGATCCGAGATGCGAGAGAGCATGCTACTTGAAGAGACCATTTCTCGATGCCCCCACTACTTCATACATGCTTGCTCTTGGTTAGACTCGCGAAAAATCCGCAGGATTTAGCCACATCACACATTAAACATGCCTACACGCAAAGAACTGTGCGGCGACACGAGACATGCACAAAGGACAAGGAATAGAGACCAGGAACCAGAAATTGGTGTTTGGTCAGTGGAGATTGCAATCTTAGAGTTCATGAACATCGGATGCGAGAACAGGACCAATATGTCGTGAGATTTAATTAGAAAATTCATCATTTCCTTTCTGTGAAGATGATAGGACCGATCAAGATCTATGGCCTATCATGCCGGGACTCGAACATTTGAAATTCCGGAAGTGGTGAGCAGAAATGTATTGGTGAGGGTGGAAGGTGACAGGTATGATACATGAGTGTCTCTCTATATCTAGTCAAGTCTTAATCGAGACCGGCGCTGACAGATGAGGGAACACGCCAGTTGAAGTAACGGCGATTACAAATTCTACTAAGGAAGCTATAAATGAGACTGGAAGGTGACGAGTATGATATACTAGCGCCCAGCTATAGCTCTTCCAGCCCTCTTCGGGACTGAAGCGAAATTTATGTGGGAGACGAGTGGGAGGAAGTCTCACAGTGTTGAGTACCCCTCAACTCATTTCCAATTCACAAGTCAAAGAGGGGCCAAGGGGCGCTGAAGCTGGGAAGCGGCTCTGTTGGAAATTCGGGTGCTATCAATACAAGCAGGTTGAGAGCATCACATTTGACACACGGTGAGTGGGAAAGAGTGTGCGTGTAGATCCTGTCCAATCAACATGGCAGGTGCATAGAGTTGTCCACACACGACGGCTGCTAACAGTTACGCAGCCTGGACATCAAAAATGAGCGTGGAACGATTATTTCCTCATCGTCGAATTCTCTGAACAGCTGAATCCGAGGTCTACTCGCTAGATGATCAAACAAATTTCGTTCCGGTCAGGGCTGGGAAAAATTTAACGGATCTCTCACTTCGCAAGGCTCTCTCGCCGGTTAGAAACAGCGAGAGAGTATTGCGAAGTGAGAGATCCGTTAAACTTTTCCCCAGCCCTGGTTACTAGGGTTGTCTAAACGATAACGAGATTGCGGGCTCGCAATCCTCCCCCAACGCTCTCTCCATCGTTGCGAGCCCGCAATGTGACCTCTCCCTTTTACGAGCCCGCAAGCCTCGTTTGGCCAACCCTACTGGTTACGGTGCCTTCAGTAATCGGCTGCTTTAGGCCGAACGCGCCATTTCTCCTCAGTAAAATGAAAATAGCCCTAGCACGGTTTTCGCTTTTCGATCAAGTTAATGATGGGGGGAAATAGCGAGTTTCGTATTCGACAATCCGGATCGCATACTGCGTCAGAAAACACGGGCTTAAGATCCACAGCAGGGAACCAGTCTGGAACGGGAGGTGGTTACAGCCCAGCGACTGAGCCCACCCACGAGAGAAGAGAAGGTTGGCTGAGCTGCGAGGCTCTTACGCACAGGCTTCGATGTTTGGTGAGAGGAGGGGTCTCAGATATCTTTCAATAATGTCCAGTGAAATGTTGAGGGATCGTAGTAGGTAACGCTTTATGTGACGGAATCCTTTTCTAAGGAACTCGGCGGTCATTAGACTTCCAGGTATGGGGGTAGATGAGGTAAACGAGGCTTCGTGGATCGTCCGAGTGACAGCTGACCGAAGCGCAGACTGGAACGGTTCACAGGCTATCAGGCTAAAGAATCCGTCTCTTCACTCCACGTTCTCTATCACCGTACAGCTTGACGAGTAGTGTACGTGTTATGAAGAAGCAAATTCCTCTTCCTGACATCCCTCTTCGCTGTGCTTCGTCCCATTCCGCGTACTGATGGCCTGAAGTAATCTCTCTTTTCATCACCAAGATTTGAGGGTGGTTTTCTATAGAGCTCGAAATAGGGGCCTCCGTTTCTTCATTTCCCACACTCTTTCTCCAGATCGAGTGTCTAGAGAGTGTGCTCAATGGAGAAACGATGACCCGTATTTCGAACTGTATTATTCGGTTGAATCAGATATCATGATACCTGAACGTGCCTTGCGGAATCGTATCTATCATACAACCTGCCTTGTAATGCGTCAGTATGTACATATTGTCTTAAGATCAATTCTCTCTGAACAAACTACGTAATGGCGATGGAAAATGAAGCGTTTCGTATCCCACAATCCACCGCTTATTTTCGACTGCGTCTACATTCCGGAACGGGTTTATCCCTGCCTCGAGAAGGTTTGGCTGAGCCCTTACTTCTCTTACGCAGAGGCTTCGTCATGAAAAGGCTGTGGTTGCCAGAGATCCGTGAGGGGAAAACCTCGACTCTAATTCCACACCAATAAATCCTACGCACAACCAACGCTCGGCTATATTCGATACTCTTTTGGACGTTTTCGAAAATCTGCATCTCCGCTCCGCAAGCGGTTTATTTTCAGCGATATCCTTTGGATAGACGCGGAACTAAACCATGCTTGAACCTCGAATAACAAATGTGCCGAATTACTTCTTCCGGAACGCTTCCCCGACGAAAAATAACTTTCTCTGGTTTAGCCAGTAAGTCAATCAAGGGTCAATCACGTGTATGGCTATGTAGTTCGCGATCTTATCGTGAAAAAAAATATAGATGAGAAGCGTTCATGAAATTGTATTTAGCCTCGTTGCCGATGGTCAAACATTATCTAAATCCGTTCCATCGCTGCAGCGAAACCGGAACTTCTTCGGTTTTTGGCCCAGTCAACAACCGCTCCGAATGTGGAGGGGGTGGGGATTGAGAATGGTAGTGAGGGAATAATTTGTGAGACAAGGCTGGGCCAAAAACCGAAGAAGTGCCGCGAACCCCGCCTGCAAATACTGCTCACAGATCTCTCACTTGTTGACCACAAGTGGAACGCAATCTTGAAAATGGAGAAATCTAGCCTGTTCAAGGATTGTGACGGAATCATGATAACCACCAAGAATCTTCTCATAAACTTGATGAGCGCATATATTCGCTCGTTAGCTTCTGGAACGAGCGCATTTAGTTCCAGGTTGGAATAAACTGCGACCGAAATCAAGCAGTATTCGCTCAACCGCAAAAAACTTCCTGCTTAGTGGAACACATAAACTAGATGACGATGCTTGAATAAGAAGGATCGACTGGAAAATGTCCTTGTTGGCCGCTCGATTTACGCTACAATCTCCCGTCGTAGCTGAAGTTCCTCTTTGCAATTCCAGAGATCAGAAATGAAGGGAATTCCCCTTTCTAGGTAATCTCTAAGTCGGTTAGTTGATTCGTCGAGGTCAGAAACCAACTGGAAACTGAATCATTTGGATGTTCTCGAAACGGGTTAACTGCGAACATTCGATGATCAACCATACCTTCTCTTCCGGGGTATTGCAAATAACTTTAATTATGAAAGCTAAACACACCTAAGAAGACGAAAATGTCACATGGCATGCTTTCGATCATTGATCACGCATAAATTAGAGGATCCGCATGTTACCATCAACGCATTCAGAAGGTAATGCGGCCATCCGGAATCAGAATGATGTGAAATAGCAACATGTATGGCAACATACAAACGCGACCATTCTCCCGCAGGTTATTGCAACATTATTTGACTAAGTTATGATCACGTGATCAACCTCTTCAAACGGGAAAATCCCTTTGATGTTGCCCATACTTGATCGTTCGATCACTACTTACTTCCCGTTCCCCTCCCACTCGCTTGTAAACGAGCGGTTCCCCCGTTGTAATCTTTCTCTGCAAGAATGATGAAAGTGAATGAAGTGAATGCGAGGGTTTGCCTGCCCATTAAAAGTCAGCTCCCCTTCTCTTTTCCTCTGTCAGGTGAACTCTAAAGATCAGCGACGTAAGCGAAATTGTCATTCGGGGGAGGAGCCCAGCTCGAAATAGCGCTTGCTCAGAAAAGATGGGTTAGGGACCAGGCAAATTAGGATACAGCAGAGAGAAAACTGAGCAGCAAAACCAGCGTGACTCCTTCGCATTAGCGTTCGTCCTGACCTTATTAGTCACTAGTCGTCCCTTCTCTCTCGACTCAGCGGCAGCACAGCAGTTTCAGTACCTGTTTACGAGAGTCGGAACAGTGTGCGGTGTTTAATTATAGCCGTTTCGTTCTTCTCTCCGATTGCGATAGCATCCCATCACCCGCGCCTATCCTATTTAGAGCCATTCTCGACCCTTTCGAAGATTGTCTGCCTTGTTAGGCTTGCTACGTGGTGATATGGATGGTCAATTTCGTGAATTATTGGTGCATTTTCAGATTGATATGACGAGGTTACTCATTGTCGTTGCTACCGTCCTTGCAGTAGCTGGGTGAGTAATTTTTGGGATGTTTTATTGCAAAATACGTTATATTTTTTACTTTCTGATGAAATACTATCAATCTTGGACGAAAAGCATCGTAATCACCTAGATAGATTGACCCATTTTAGGTGCACTCCACTGCTCCGAACGCGACGCGATTTGGTCAAACAATTCAAGCAGATTGAGGTTTCATTTCATTCTCATTTTTAACAACTTTCACCTGGTTCCGGTGTTACTGAGCTGGATTAAGGTACAAGTAATATTAATTTAATCATCCTAAAATTAATTTTAGGACGTGCCTCCCTTCGACAGCGCCGACCACCACATCTGGAACCATCCGTGGGTGAGTTTCAAAGAACTCAAGGCAGCGCTGAGCAGTGCCTGGGTGAGATGTGGATGTTTTAGAAGGGGAAAATTAAAGAGAGGGAACAATCCAGATCCCTCTTTGCGCAGCACGCTTTGAAAGATTTCATGTGAGAGGTTCATCGGGTTCAACTATGAAAGAAAGATAGATCAGGATCATCAGCGACAGTGCAGATCAAAAGTTTTGAATGCGATGTGAAACACATTCCACCTAAAATTATATAAAACATTTTAGTCCTTCTTTCCCTTGACGCCTGGGACCATTTTTAAACCTTCATTTATCTGCGTATTTGCCACTAACGAATGAGTGAATAATTTTAAGCGCGTACTTCACATTTTTGATGAACACGAGTTAACACGATTTTCAAGTTATCAAGTACTTCTTGCATCTTCGGAAATGATACAAAAAACTAAGTTAATCGAAATCATACATGCTGCACGTGAAATGATCGTGCAAGGCTGAATGACCTTGCTATTTTTCTCCAATTCGCTTTTTTTCCAGCACAAATCGTTCAACGCCGAGCACTCTTCGCACGGCGACGTGGCCATTTTCGGCCGATTTAGAGCCGAGGTATGTCGTCAGAATTAGTAATGAGTCCTTTTTGGATTACTAGTAGTCAGTAATCAATCGCATATAAATATTTTGTGCATGAATAGATGTGAAATATTTTTTTACCAAATCGATCACGAAAGGTTAAAAACAAACAAATCATGATTTAACATCGTTGAAGGGCGACGGAACACAGGGCGCCGATGGCGGACTAACGCCCGTCGTGCCCGAGGTATCGCACTCCAATCGGCAGCTAGCGCCCGAGAATGTGGTTGGTAGGTCATCTGAAAGATGTTCGTTGACGAATAGAGAGTTACGATCAAGAGAAAAATTACTCGTATTTTGAACTGTAATCGATATGCGATGTAAGTCGACCATATCCATTTAATTCCATTAACCACAGTGAATCTACAGATCATCTCGGGGCACTCGCCGATAGGACAGTGATGCCCACGACTCATGTGAGCCAGCTGTGATCAACGTTGCAGTGCTGTCATATCGACTATTTGATCACTCCATTTCTCCATTGTACACTTGCTGACGGGACGCCATTGCGTGATAAACTATTGATCGTTTGTTGGAGTTTTGAATTGTTATTCTTCACCACATTTCTGATCCATTTCTACCCAATTTGAACGATATTGCTTGTGCGCTCAGTGAAGGATGATGCATGCAGAAACCTACTAACAATAAGGATGCACAAAAGATGCACATTTCGTGTGATTTCTCGTCCAATGTGCAAATTGAAGTCGTTCCCTCTATTATCTGAGAAGCCATTGTTGGAGTAAATTGAACAGAAATCGTTGTTCTGGAGCCTTGTGTACTCTGGATTTGCGCTAGCGATGACACGCGTTTTCTCATTTCGACGCTTCTGTGATATCCTGACATAGTGTACTCAGCAAAAAGCGCACAAATGAGGCACACGCGCAATTATCACCACAATTTTGCGCGCGCGTTTGCAAATCTAAAGAAGACGCTATAATTAAATATTGCGTCATTCTTCTCATTCCTTCTCAACATAGTCATTTTTCTAAATGATTTCTGTAAACATATTTGCGCTTCCTGAAAATGCCCGTGACAAGATTCTCAGTCTCTTGGATAAACAGACAATTCTGGAGATGAGAGAGGTAAGTCCGCTCTCAATAGTCTATTACAAATTTAATTTATCAACAGATTTGCAAGGCAGCGGAACGATTCGCAAATTTAGCTTTTGTCGCTACCCATAAAACCATCATATGGTCTTTCTCGTGTGATGTGCAATCTGAAATTGCTGAATCCGCAGGTATTAATATTTCTCCAGACAATCGGGAACAAATAATCAATGCAGTTTTGAAATTTTCGTTCAAAAATCTTGGAATGTGCTGCATATGGAAAAATGTGTTCAATTATTTCACGGAATGGTTTGGAATTCCCGGCTTCAATGTATATGAACAGTATAAGGTGAGTCAAGTATAAGTTAGATCGTTTACAATGTCTATTTGGTTTAGTGTCTGAGTCTCTCTATGAATACCGTCGAAATCGAAATGTTCTTCGACTATGCGAGGACTCACATTGTGAAAGCAGAGTTTTACGATATGAAACTGACTAATTGTTCTGAAAAGTTTACTCGGATGTGCTCGATATTTTTTGCGGAGAAAACAATAAGGACGGTGGCAATAGATTGCAAAAGATATGATATTAACGATTTGTGAGTTGTTTATGCTTAGGTTTAACGTATCCAACGTACTGCATTCATTCAGTGATGCTCATCTTCGTACACTGGTACAGTTCCAGTCCAATCAACTCCGTTTTATTGTGAATGAGCTTAATGAAAGTAATCTGCCTAACACATAATTTGAAAACAAAAGAATGAAATGAATCACACATAATGCTTTAGACTGTGTCGGATGGATCTTGCGAATTTCCAACATAGTAACTACACTCCTCATTCAAGTTAGGATGTCAATTTCTTCGAGACTGAATCCAATGTCAATCATTCGAGCCTTGCATGACACCAAATTCCGCATAATTCGCATCATATTCTTATCGAATGATTGTCTTTCATCTGAAGAAATTGAGAATCTTCTTCAGGTAGCGCGTTTGCACAACGTTCATGGCAAATATTCAACGTAATATTCAGATTGTGAGCAATTTCAGATTCTTCATTCGACAAATACAAAATTATGTGTTATATTGCGAACCTATCAAGGGCTAATTGATGCTCAATTCGGGGAATATCAAGTAATAGCGAGATATAACGGAGGGAACGATTGGCGATTCATAACAATCAAACACGCGGACCTGAAATGATGCGGATTTCTTGACGATCTTTTAATTTCACTGTTGTACATCTTTTTGAGCTTCCATTGTATGTGATGCAAAATAAAGATGCTCCATCAACTGAATGAGCAACACAAACACTAAGAGTCTCTTTTGTAAATTCACCACATTGCAGCAGTATCTGCAATCAACTGCAGGATCAAGGTTGTTTATTTTTTAAATAAAAATTATATCTCGCTGAATCATGCGACCAGAAAGTGAATTTGGTAAATATACAGGAACGACTAATTGCGAACAATCATACGTATGGTCAAGGGAACAATGAAGAAGTATGAAAGCATAGTAAGAGTGATCACAAACGGGAACAGAACCGTGAATTTGCATGATCTCTCACCATCAGACAAAAGAGAGAACATCACAGCATTCTGATCTCCTTTGTTCTCTCCAGAAAAGGGCGAACAATGGGATTAAAATTTGAATTTCCCGCCACACCGTACTCGAAATGCAAATCATTATCAGAATAAGAACTGTTTCTGAAACATATCCGGATTTCAACCAAAGAGAATGAGAATCGAGATACGTTTCAGAAATATTTCATATTTCAAGTTTGCAGTTCGATTACAACCCTTCTCTGTCGGTGCAGAATGCTGTGACATGCAATCAATCGAGGAGAGTGGAACGACGAGTTCATATATTTAAGCAGCATCGATTCTCGCAGTCTTTGGGAAGACCTCTTTGAAGAACTCGGATAGGGGAGTGATATCTTCAATCAAAGTAATCGCGAGCATTTCGAGTAGATCAATCTTCGCTTCAATCGGGAGCTTCTTGTATTGTTCCATGGCGGAATGCACCTGAAATTGAGCGGATTCAGCATTAACAGTGTGATATTTATAATATACTATCTTGAGTCTGCAATGACAAGAGTAATCACTGAGATCAAAGTTTGTTGTAATAAAAATGTACCGATGCTTTGAACTTTTCTTGATTGGGCACCTTCCCAGCAACAACACAGACGAGAACATCACGACGTTCCGAAGCGAGCTGAAAACGAGTTTTGATTGTACATTAAAACGATCATCAAACCATGGTCGCGAATTCTTTCGATTCTTGCAGGGACAGTGATTCGATAGCTTCTTTGAATTCATCATTTTCAACATACTTGATCGCATCGGGAGATTTCATGTTAATTATGGCGCGAGCCTGAAGTGAACGATATTTCTGGTTATCAAAATAATTCGAAAAAAGCAAACTAAACCTCTTCAGTGGACGTGCACTCGTTCTCACTGGTGGCGTTCGAGAATACAAAGTCGAGGTTCATCATGATCTTTCCTGCAAATTATTCGAGCCGATACGATGACTTCTCATGTCGATCCCACCCATTTGGATCGCCACAATTAGTGGTAAGAACAAACCATTCACAATCCAATACTGGCGGTCTTGATTCGACTCCTTCTTGACGATGATCATCGTTCCTACGCCAATGAATAGCAATAGAATGCCCGCAATGAGCATAGCTTCGGGTCTGTTGGGGCTCGTCGTCATTCGAAAATGTTGTTTGGATTTATAGATGAATAAGATAAAGGAAAAAAGTGAAATATGTTCTAATTACCGCAAGAACATTGAGATATTATATATTATGCGACAACGTGGAAAGAGGGTTGGATATCACTTTCGAGGGAACCGATTCCGAACATGCAACACTACAAGATAGCAGTATGCCATTAGACATCCCTCCTCTTCTCACGCGTGGTCACCTTGACCTTTTCATACCAAACTCGCCCACTGGCATAGTTTGGGTAGGTGAGAGGGATGGTTTGGTAAGGCTATCCTCGATTTGTATGGTCTCTCGTCGCACCGAGGAAAGGGCAATCATAAACAAGAAAACACACTTAGATGCCAGGTACTGATTGTTTTCTCGCGCGAGAATACGAAATGCAAAACATGTCGCGCTTTGAAAATCTGCCTCGAGAGTTACTTTGGGAAATTATCCAGTACGCACCGGCATCGGTATTCGGAATGAGAAAGGTATGATTATCTGTAATTATAATACAATTATGAAAAAGCGTATCTTATTAGATGATCATCTTTATCAACCTCGAATTCAGACCTCCCGGGCACTTCGCTACCAAACGGATTGTTTTCTGCGCTCGAGATCCGGAATTAAACCCGGCAGTACATTAAAAATAGGTAGATGGGAGGATGTATGTGTTTCAAGTGGTATATTTCGAATATTCGTGTCTTCATTTCATACTCATTCTTTCTCAATTCTGGTTCAAACAACGTGGATAGAAAAAAGTTTTTCAGGAATACTCGCCGTTCCTTGACATTCGCATAGAAAATCAAGGAAATGTAGCGAGAATATTTCGGCCTCAAATAATGCTTCTTCAGCCTCCGTTTTGCGTTATGAATCGGCTAAGATGGCTAGTCGTGAAAGATTTAGCGGTGAGTCTATTTCATTGAAAGTGATCTCATATGAGTCTAGAATCTATGACTTCTCTCTCACTCTATTGCTACTCAAGAAATGGCAAAATACGAGATTACGTATCAAGAGGATTACATTTAACAGGCAGTACACCTTGATAATGTTAATGAATCGACCCTAAATTATGTTTCCAATACTTGCAATGGAATGATAATTCCGTCAGTGAAAATTACGGTCGAAACAATGTCGAGTGAATACATGTCAGTGACTACAGTTACATACTCATTTAAAAAAATACAATACAAAAATCACTTCAGGGATTGGATTTTGAAGTTCGTCAAAGATCTAAGCGTTGAAAATTTGTCACTAAGCTTATGTAAATTCGCTAGTTCAATGCCAGGTTAAAACGGCTTTTTTAAAAATAAATTCAACATCATTAAAACTATTTATTATAGTCACTCCAGTCAACTTCCTTCTTGACATATCATCACTCGTTCAAAGCCTCCACATTGAACAGGATCTTGATTTTGATATTGACTGGAATATGCCTTATTTCTTCGGAATGTTCAATATTGATTGGGCACCAATCATTCTCGAAATGTTCACGAGAAAAATCGACACACTTTTCATTAATAATATTCATTTTCCCGCGTATATTTCGAAAAGTAGCACAGATATCCTGAAAGAGGTCAGTCATTATCACCGCCAATTCATCGAATTTACGTATTTTTTAGGAATTGCCCAAAATGAAGAAAAAAGTATGGCTAAAGATGTCCTGCCAGAACTATCCGAGCGGACTACAGTACACATCGAATGATTCCTTAGTGCGGGGTAAGATAGTAAAGTTAAAATTTAAAAAAAAAAAATTTTAGCTGATTATCTCGACGTCATCTACATGAAGAGACCACCCTACTTGCGCATCATTCATAAGAGGAGACTGCAAGAAGAAATATAGAAGATATGACGAACTGAATATGAACATTTTGATGATTGCCTTGACATTTGATTTGTCCATAGCTGTATTTTATGCCGTCGGAGATCTTTTTGTAATGGCTAAATAATTATGTCACTTGTAGTCAAACCCAAATGTCTGAATAGTTGCCCCCTGTGCTGACATCAATGTATCCTAAAGTTGAGCGCAACCCATCCAAAAAAAAAGAAAGCTGTAAGCAGATTTTGGGGAATGGGCTAAGTAATTTCGTTGGTAAAATATTTAATATTGAATTAGAAAATTAAATTATGTGAAGACTACATAAGTTCGAGTAAGACTCTCCTTCTCATATCACTCGTACTCAAAGCAAAGCGAACCAAGAGAAAAATGTGAGTACTTGTCTGTATTTCTACACATTCTGATGATTTTCGCATGAAGTTCACCGCTCTTTTGTTCATACCTGTCTAGAGATGGTGAAGGAAGGGGAGAGGGAAGGGACTGCCGCCCTCGCAAGGCGAGGAATGAAAATGAGGGAAGGGGAGAGGGAGATGGGGGAACCCTTCCGGAAGGGTTGGCCTCCCTTCCGGAAGGGGAGAGGTGGAAAATGGCCGTTTTCGAGCGTTTGACGTCCGGTTTTCTTGTCACTGAGCATGGTTTCATCTTAAACACTTAGAATGTGCATGTTCGAGTCACTTTGTATACATTTTACTTACATTTTGTTAGCATGACGTGTACTTGATTGTTTTCGTCGCCCCTTCCTAAATTTGGCCAAAATAGCACCATTTGGAAATTAATTGTATCTTTGATCATTCAGGCCACTATTATGTTGCGTTTGGAGACAAAAAATTGATTAATGTCTCGCATTTGATCACTAAAACGCGAATGAGGGGAGCAAATTCACTGACAATTGGTGAAAAATGATTATAAATCGATTTGATAATGATTACGGAAGCGGTATGCAGATTATTAAGAAAGTACGATGTCATACGATCGAAAACAGACTATTCCCAATCCACCCCTTCCGGAAGGATTCGAAACCCTTCCGGAAGGGTTGGCCATTTCACCTCTCCCCTTCCTCTCATTCCTCGCCACGCCGCGCACCCTTCCCCCTTCCTTCACCATCTCTATACCTGTCTACTCGATATTGAAAAATTGGCATTTCAGGAGTGACGCATCAAACAACGACGACGGCTACTCATCGATGACAACGGTCGCTAACGCATCTGGAGATGCAATCTATGTTCACATTGCTGCGAATAGAGATGCAGAGGTAATATCAGTAAGATATCAAGTTCTTGATAGCTAGAAAGATGAGAGATTGTTATGAGTCCAGATTGTAAGAAAGATTGAGAAACATTAGATACATGAGACAAGTTGTCATGATTGTCATAGTTGTAAGACCAGATTGCTTGGCCAAATTGCCGGTGAGAAAGTGCACAAAATGATGAAGTTCGATAACCCGATTTTGGATACCGATTTACGAATATTTTTCCAAGGCACCAAAACTCACAATGTTTACTATGATCGCTCACGGAAATCACGCCGTCTTCGGCTCACTTAATCACGGGCACGTCTACATTACTGTGAAGGCCGCCGGTTGGTAGTACATGCTTTTCCTAACGATTTTTCGACACTCTTTTTCAGATAATGTTAAGTATTATTCACGAAAATAACTTAGTAAGATAAACCAGTTGCAGACATGAATAGCGTGCCCATCGCCGAAAATCATGCGATCAAGCACGATGAGAATGTGATCGTTGTGAACAATGGGGGCGTGCGATCGATCACCACTGCTGCAGCGAAGGGAAGCATTTGGGAGGATAAGAATGTGAGTCATTTATCAAAAATAATAATTAAAAAAACATTTAAAAAAAATTTTTGCAAAAAAAAGAGAAAATTTCAGGGAAATAATCACAGTCCGGACGAAAGCAAATGAGCGCGAGAGTGAAAGAAGATCATGCAGACTGGATAAAATAATTTAAGAGAATATATTTATTGAGAGATACCATACATAAATGCGAAGCAATACAAATTTCATTTCATGGACAAATCGTTCAAGCAGAATGTAGACAGAATATTAAATAATAGAACGATTTTTTTATTGAATTGAAACATACAATCAAATGCATTAACTGACAGAATTTCATAACAGTGGTAATCTGTAATTATTTTTCAATAAACATGCTCGGGGTCGAAGGAGTGGTGCTTAATTTGGGGTTAGTGGGCACATATCAAGGAAAGGGTCCAAATCTGTGATCTCTGAGTGCTGTCTATATTGTTTTACTTTTAGGAGAGTCCAGAAAAAGAAAATCATAAATATAATTATAACAGCGAGCAAGATATCCTCAAATCCGATATGTTTCTTTGATGGTCCATTCTCATTCACTGGACGTTTTGTAATAATTTGAGGATTTGTAATCACCGGACGAACTACGGAGTAGTCGGTGATTTCTTCCTCGAATAGAAACTGAAGAAGATGTTCTTAAACATTTATTAAAAGAAAAAAAAACAACTCGAACCTTGTATTTGCTCTTTAGCTTGCACATTGGGCACGTGCTTTGACTTTTCTGTGCACATGACTCGCATGTTACGTGCCCGCAACGAGCGAATACCGAACGACGAGCAGGATTTTCTTTGTTACAGTTGCGACAAGCGCGCGAATATCTCAGCCTTGCAGTTTTCCTTGAAATATCACATATTTTGTTGCAAATAGTTCAAGCTCACAATTTGGCGTCCTTTCTCCTCAACATTTTCACTTTCTCGGCAATATTGATTGTCCACGAAAAGTTTTCCCCTGTGCTACTGAACTCCTCCATTCCGTGAGCGGTAAAAAAATACTCGACGAGCGTTTTGAAGTGCGAATACGTTCTGCAGAATGGACAGCGCTGCAAGGGGATTGAAGATATGCCGAAGCGACATGATGACGACTGCCTTGACATTTGGTTTGTCCATTGCTGTGTTTTGTGCCGCCGCAAATCTATGTGAAAAAGCACGTTATTCGATCTTACATGTATTTGGGGGAAATTCTTGTAAGATCGAATACCGGGAGATCAGCATCTTTTTGTTGAAAAATTGCGAAATATATCATAGAAGAGGATCATGAGAGCAAGAGTCATTATTACCTGCATGCCATCATATTCGACGAGCTGCAGTGCGCAAGCGTTGCACACGATATGCCCGCAAGTAGTGAACACTGCCCGAGTGCGAGGATTCTCCGCTGCGCAGATCTCGCAAGAGCGCGAGTAACGGAGAACAACGATGGGCTTGGTTGGCATACTAAATATGCTTACAGATGTATGCCAATTTATGTGCAAACGAAGCAATATGAAAAAAGGCGACGCACGACGCAATGGATAATGAATAGTAGGTGCTGTGTAAAAGCCTCTAATAATTATAATATTCATTATTTATTATATAATTCATAATTGTGAAACAGTGTTAATAATCTGACCCCTTTGAACTACTACCGTAACCTAGAATATTCCCATTTGAATATTCCCGCCCCTGCGTAGATCACCACGTGTTATAGTGTGCGATACTCAGCCAAGTGTCGCGCCTTGCTTTGCTGACGTCTGTTTTACGTCATTCTTATTCTCTTCTTTTCTCCGTAGCGTTGCTACGTCGTCGTTGTTATTTCTTCTCTTCCCCAAGGATAAATCTGTTAGTATCAAGACCGTCTACTCGTTCCAATTGAGCAAGGACATAACATTTTTGGCGTTCAGGTTCGTTTTCCAACTTACGTTTTATTTTTTTTCTGTCTTTGTGGTCCTTCGGGATAGTTGTCCTTCGGGATAGTGGTCCTTCGGGATAGTGTCCTTCGGGATAGTGGTCCTTCGGGATAGTTCGTCCAGAGTGGATAGTCATTTTTTTCACTGGTCGCACCGGAGGTTCTCTCCAATTTTTGATTTTG
>LS488513.1:0-50990 GCA_900490705.1 Pristionchus arcanus | reverse complement strand
GCAGGAGGGGGGGGGCTCATGCTCGAAGAAAGGTTTCTACAAATATTGTTGTTGGCATGCAAAAATAAAACAAAAAGTTAAGCCTCGTAGTTTGGCAAAACCACATGTCTCTATGAGCCAGATATAATCTTTGACCTCAAATTTTGGTAATTAAACCAACGCTTACCGTAATTTTTTTGGGGGGGGGGGCTTCTGATAAGAGGCAGCTACCGATTTGACACTCGTAGAAACGTGCGCTATGCTAACTACTCTGTGGTAGATGCCGCGGGCACGGACAGCAATTTTTAGAACATAGCCGTTTTGAGAGAGTAGCAGCAGAGAAAGTTGTTTCGCCGACTAATTGGACCGTCCAGAATCCGATTCTAACATCAATAAAGAGATAGCAAAACGTTGTAGTCGGGAAATCCAGCATAATAATCGGAAAATTACTGCAACTCATTCGAGCGATTATTGGCGCCACCTTCATAGTGCCGTTCCAAAATTTGGGCCTCATGTTTCCATGAGCAAGGTTAATCTTTACCTCGAACTGGGGGCAGCTGTAGAAAACTATTGTGTAGACAGAAACTGGGGAAACAATATTTCCCTGCGCAATGGTCAAACTGTGATCTTTGATTGTCATGGAAAGTTGTCGATTCATAATTTATTCAAATCAATGTGTATCGGTGTTCGATCAATGTTCAAGGTCCGATCAGCACTTCGGTATCTGTAATGTCTTCGAAATCAGGGAATTGAGAGCGTGCTCAAAAGTTGGATTGGTTCATCGACTTCATATTCCTCCTCGACCTACGAATTCAAAGATTCTTCCAGCCTAATTAGAGATATGGATATTGTAGAAGCAAACCTCCGTGATGAGATCATATGCCTTCCATAGATCAGCGTCGGAAATGCATACTGTTCCTCCTCCGCGAGAGTATTGAGAGGTCTGATTTAAAAAAAAGTTAATAAATTGAACCAGACTCGTTCAACCGAGAAAAAACACTATTTTCTCAACGTTCACGAGTTCATGTGCATATCAATCAAGTAAAATTGTGTATGCATTACCTACGAGATATGATGAGGATATATGAGGGAGAGAGTCGAGCAAATATGGCCATAGCCAGCACAGGATAAAAAATGGAATCCGAGTAAACAACAGTTTCTGACACTGTTGTGGGTGCTAAGAAACGTGGGCTATATGGCATGGTCTAAAAATGTTTGGTTCATTTTGCATGAGAGGTCAAAGTTTGGCTCTGTTCTGGTAACGGGGTCCCAAAAATATATCGGGGTCCCAAAAATATATCGGGGTCCCAAAAATATATCGGGGTCCCAAAATATATCGGGGTCCCAAAAATATAACGGGGTCCCAAATTCAGATTATTGGTTTATGCGTTACGATTAAAGTGATCGGCTCTGAACAGGTTTCGGGTCCCTCACAGAGGTCGAGTTCCGAAAAATATTCACCCGAATCACACGAACGTGTTCCGGAAAAAAAAAGACATGTTTATCAGTGCTTTCGCGTAAGGATCGCACCCCCTCCGGTACAGCAAAAACAAGCACGATGAGATTATTTATGAGATTTGATATTATGAGACTATGAGATAGCCCTAAGTGGCCTACATTCAATTCTGTTACAAAAAAAAATTAATTTGCATAATCACATGCATTCTAAGGTGAAGCGGTTCTAACTCAACTATTTCTCTGTGGAGAATTAATATATTCTTTGAAAATTGGGATCTAGAATTCTAGAATTGCTCTAGGCTGTCAGGATGAATAATCCGTCTCTTCATTCCGCGTGCTCTCTCGCTACTCTGATCGGTGAAAAGACACGGGGAATGAAAATACGGATCCTTCACGCTGTCAGCGATACTCCAAACCAATCTTGATGAGCTAGATAGGTAACTACATTCTAACCAATAAGGAAAAGTAGTGGGTTTATCATCACTACGCACGTTTTTTTTATATTTTTCATGTATACAACACGAACACGAAAAAAAACAAAAAAAAACACGAAAGATATTACTACACAATGTTTGTCATGTCAGTACTTTGTAAATGTTCCCGAATCAATCTTCTGTTCATACCATCCAGCGAGTAAAGTGCCAAGCTAAAATTTAAAAAAAAGGAAAAAAATAATTCTACGATACCAGAAATCCAGATATATCAGGGTGTCACACATATTTTTAGACTTTTTAAATAACTTCCTTCTTAGGAATCAATCTAAAATATAATCATGTGCTTTGCATAGTAGGCATGTGCTTCTATAATTTCCAGTTACTAACGAGATGAATCATCGCGTTATTACACAAATGTATAAATTATTGGAAAAGGTTTGATTTTTAAAACGTTTGATTTTTTTTAGATTTTTCACTGAATATTACGAACGATAAAAGATAAAAATCAATTCAACACTAATATACATTTTTTGACCTGGCAAGATGCAATATGAGAATAAAACCGAAATCGGAAATTGCATTACGTCATCACTACGATTTTTTTACCAAAACTACGAAATAAACATCTTTTTGTGCTCTTTCTTTATTTTTTTTATACTAAAATCAAATAATCAAAATATTGTAGGAAGTGCACCATTTGCTTGTACACTTAGGTAGTATATCCTCAAAAAAATTTGAGCCTCCACGATTGTCTAAGAAGAGAGAAATTGAGAAAGAACTTCAAAAAGTACTCATCAGAGAATGCCACTTTTTGATTTTATTTGATCGGCTACAGTCATTCTTCGAGAAATTAATAGTTTAAATGTATCAAATTTTAGCCGGCACTCATATACTAATGCTGCGATAGCCGCAAATTTTTATCTTGCTTCTCCGTTGATTTCCAAATTTTCCAACATAATTTGAAAAAATCGTCTATTTCGCACATTGCGTCATTATTAGGTAATCCTTCCCCAATATATGTGCATGATAAATAACTTTAGGGGTAGGGTATACTATTACACTAATAGGTATTGAAATATTCACAACAGTTCATTCGGAATAATTCGCTCAAAATAAAGTCTAAAAATATATGGGACACCCTAATATTTTTGGGACCCCGATATATTTTGGGACCCCGATATCCGTGAGGGACCCCGTTATATTTTTGGGACCCCGATATATTTTGGGACCCCGATATCAGTGAGGGACCCCGATATATTTTTGGGACCCCGTTACCGGAACAGAGCCCAAAGTTTAGCGTATTTTTTTTCCTTTCTCATGTAGTTCTGGAATCGATGAGAAAATCGGAAAACTGAATAGGTCCTATAGTTAATTTTCAATTTTAAAACGATCCACGCTTTTACTTTTTTTCTAAAATCATCATGCATTTACATGCATTTTGTATTTTTCTTTAAACTAATTTGTGAGAAATTCTGAAATATAGGGCATGTAGCCAATGACTTCGTTGATTCTCCTACGTCGGTTGCTCGCATACAAAAAATGTTGGGCCAAGTTATGGCAAAAATACGGAATTGAAATCGAGGAAAATCACTTCGTGATTCTCCTCTTTCTCCCTTATTTCACTCTGTTCGCTTCATTCTTCGCATTCACTAGCGAATGCGCGGTGTTTCGGAGTGAAATGAGACAGAAAGAGGAGAATCACGAAGTGATTTTCCTCGATTTCAATTCCGTATTTTTGCCATAACTTGGCCCAACATTTTTTGTATGCGAGCAATCGACGTAGGAGAATCAACGAAGTCATTGGCTACATGCCCTATATTTCAGAATATCTCACAAATTAGTTTAAAGGAAAATACAAAATGCATGTAAATGCATGATGATTTTAGAAAAAAAGTAAAAGCGTGGATCGTTTTAAAATTGAAAATTAACTATAGGATCTATTCAGTTTTCCGATTTTCTCATCGATTGAAGACCTACATGAGAAAAGACAAAAAATACGCTAAACTTTGACCTCTTATGCAAAATGAACCATGCATTTTTAGACCATGCCACATAACCCATGTTTCTTAGCACCCACAACAGTGCCAGAAACTGTTGTTTACTCGGATTCCATTTTTTTCTCTGTACCAGGCATTGCTCGACTCTTTCGCAAACGGCCTCATATATAATTGTTCCAGTACACTTCTTCTACTCACCATTCTATTGATGTCTCCGATGCATACGACTTTGTTCTTCGCATCCAGTGTTCTGCCGTACTTGGAATGATCTTTCGTGTACGAGAACTGTGCCGAGCCACCAACCTGAAATGGTCACCTTAATGAAATACTATTCACGGGACCGTTGCGCGAGGATGACTACTAACACGCCACTACTCAATATCAACTCAAAAATGAGTAAAACTGTAAAGAAATTATATTTCGAGGCCATTTCCCATATCAAGATTCTTAATAAATCCACCCTCATCGGTGCTCCCACGATAATGCATTCTTCATCCCGGCAACTTGAACTCAATCACTCAGTTACCGATGAAATAGATCACCTTAATTTCCTGAGCATCGAACACTGGGTTGGGGCTGTTGCAGACTGTGGGGATGAGATCGCCTCTTCTCCATGTTTCCACCTCGAGAGAACCATAGGAAGGAGCGACGAAACCGGCCCACAGATCTGCAAAGCGCCATACCATATTTTTCATTTCAATTTTTCGATCCTGGCATCAGGAGATACGTGTGCGATATTTTGTGTCCCTATAAAAATCCTCATGCCATCTGTCACAGATAAAAATATGTGTTATTTCAGGCATAATTCTAAATCTCGCATAGTTCACTCCCACTTACATATTAACGATTGTTTTTTTTCACAAATACAGGATTGTGTGACCCACCATCATTGAATAGATGCGTCTTGGCAAATACGTCCATCTTCGTGGAGACTCCTTTGACAGCGAGACTCTGCTTGAGCTTCGTCTTGGATGGATCACTGTTGTACTGCTTGTTGATCACCTGATAACATGATTAGTCTGGATTTAATCCGTCATCTACCCTTCTTTCCCTCTTGTCCTCTCCATGCTACACTAAGAAGATTACAGTACTTCTACATTATGACAAGAATTACCGAGTATACCCTATTGATATCTGGATTTTTAAATTAAAATCAAGTTTTACGAAGCTAATGCGACTTTATACGCATACTATACAAACAACCATAACGCTAATTGATTACAGATAAACAGATTAGAACTCGAATACACTTAAAACAATGTACACCTTAGCGAGATCGGGAGCCATTTGTGCAGCCCAATCGGGAAGTCGATAGGAGTAGACATCAGGATGATTGTAGTAGAGCACAGTCCCTGTACCACTTTATAGATATATTTTCAATATATGAGGGTCATTTAGCCCAGATCGGTGCTCGGCACACAGTAGGTTCGTTGGTAAGAGTTGAACCGTCTCATCTGATTTGTGAGCATGCCTATGACTCACCCAGTTCAGTCAGTGTCTTCACATCTAGTGTCAGACAGAGGAACTGCTGGCCGTAATCAGTTCCAGTAGCCGGGTAGACGTACCTGAATCAGTGAGTTTGTGGCATGTATCGTGAGATTATTTTCCATTCATTTCTTTGTTGACCTTTGACAAAAGTTCGAGGGGGCAGAGTTAGGAAAACGCCGGGAGGAGGCCACCTCCCCTGTCCTCCCCCCTTCCTCTCTCTGGCCCTCCCTCGAAAGCTTGCAAACCGGTGAGCATCCGTTTCCATCTTTTTCACCACATTTATACTCTTTTTTACCAAAAGAAAATTACATATTTGCTGCTAATTAGCTCACTTATCAGCTGGCGGGAATTTGGGCACCGAATGAATGAGCCAGATGCCCGATCCTTGCGCCTTGTCGAAGAGGAGAACTCCTGCATTAATTACGTTTAGGTGTACTTTGAACGAGCACATGTATTTGGGCAGGCCGGGTAGCGCAGTGGTTGTGTGTCAGAATGCGAATCGAAAGGTCACGAGTTCGACCCCCCGCGCCTGCAGATCCACCCAACCAAGGGGGTTAAGAAATGTTGGTAGTGCCTAGTAAACACGATCCAAATTCCCCGCCAGCGTGCACACAACATGCCGGTTAGTCTTTAGCAACAGGCCACTGTTCTCACGGGTTAGGCCCCAGTTGCAGTTCAGACGTGGGGTAGTCGACGACGCGTTGCGCGTTAGTAACCGACTCAGTACTTTACTTTATTAGACATTCGATTTTGAAAAGGCATTTCTGATATCTCGACCGCATGAAGCCAGTGTACCTAATCTATATCGACCTAATCTATATCGTCCCTCAAAGTTTGGCCGGCATCGACGCACTTTGAGCAGTTTGCTAAACCGGATCCCGGCTTCCATGCTTTCTCTCAGAAGAAGTTGAGAGTACCAGATCACTAATCATAGTTCATTTCTGTGCACATATCACACAATGAGTGTGACATGTCTCTGAGAGTATACCTATCCTTGTGTTTCATGCGTTGGATGTTCGATTCACCTTTCGTATGTCCAGTCTGCACTGAGGCCGCCTCACTTATATTCGCAGCCAGCTCAGAGATCTTCGATTCATATATCTGCGTGTTGTTTACGGCCGGCTGAAAGGGTCACGGGAATTTGCAGAGGCCCTTCCATCACCAATGATCATGTTTTACAATGTCTGACTCTCTCCGATTCGCTTGTTCTCTCGTTTTCTCTGCCCGTGATCAAATGTGATCAGAATGAGCGCCGACGTCAAACATCGCTGCTAGAGTGGACCCTCTCTTATCTCCGATGAGAGAATATGAAGCGAAATTGAGAGTCGGCCTTCGCTCGCCAGGCAAAACATCATGGACACACGACTGTTATCGGGGAAATTTTTGATATGATCGACGCTCAGGCTACGCGCAACGCAAAAATGTGAAGAGATCAGGAACGAAGCAAATATTTCTCGGACATCTAAGGGGCATTTCTTACGATTCTTCGTCAAGCGTCGAATATACCCATGGATTCCTGAAAAAAGTGGAAAAATCACCTCGTCATTGTAGAAAACGTGCAGCAGTTCGGTATCCTTCATTCGGGAGTAGTAAGGGTCGAGAGTGTAGCCGATAGCCTGAACAAATTATAGATTACACTCATTGTGTATTCACTGTTAATTTGGAACATGTATCATTGCTGAAAAAAATTGTTTGGAAATGAAAAAAACTCACATTGTGCGGAAGTTTTAGAGAAACTGCGGACGGTTTGAATGCGGTCTTTGCGGTTGAATCGAGGTAGTAGAAACCATAGCCGTCCGCTGAATCCGAGGGTTCGCCCGCCATCTTCGGGAATTTGTAAGCGGCGAACCTAGATGACATATTCTTATGGATAATCAATACGTGAATCGTGAATTCATATTGATGCATCTTTTGAACGGATACTGTCGTTTGACAGTGGTAAAATGCACTTACGTTCTGCTGGAGATCACTGCTAGGCCAGTGATTGTGACAGTAGAGCAAACATAATCGAAAAATATTGAAAGTCACAGACCATGGCACATCGTAGTTGTACTGGTTTTGGCAAGAAATTGCAGCCACTGTGTGGAGTAATCCCAACGAGAAGATGAGACTTCCGATCATATCTGAATTTGATGATAATTTATAAACATGGTAATATAAAAATGGCAGGGATACAGTAAAAAAAAGCTCCCATTACGGAGATCTGGTAAAGAATCAGTAAGAACACATTTCCAACCGCGCAGGCTTGACTCAAATGATGAGGGAACATGCCTTTTGCAGTTGGGCAGACACAGATAATTTATTTTTTAGACACGTATCAAAACACGAATATGAAAGCACAGATATACGAGAGAACGTGAGAAAAGTGTTATGCGATGACAGGAATACAGATAAGAAAGAAGGGGAGGAGCTGAGAGTGTGTGATGTCGCTCTCATGGAATCAAGACCTTACAAGTTCAGAATTCTATTATCACGTAAGAAGAATTTAAAGTCTAAATTCGCGAGGGGTAGGTCGGAGAGAAACTAAATCCGTATATATATTTGGGAGGTGCGAACTACATTCTCCACGAAAACGATTTTATTTGATTGAACAGTGTATGCAAATGCAGATTAGAAAGTGAGGAAAGAGCTGTGAAGGTGTGATAGCACTCAGAAGGAGGAGGTGGTAACAAAACTTCACAGAACGATATATTTAAGATCATGTGGAAGGAAATCTAATCAGCAAAGGAGGCGGAACTGTTGTACATATTGATAAAATCAAAGTTCAATCTTCTAGGCTGTAAGTCTGTGACATCAGACTTTCTCCATGCGAGCGGTGCGAAACCATATTTATGTGGACAAGAAAAAACATTCGGGTAGAAAGGGGATTTCATCATTTCATATCGGAATATTATGCACAACGAGTGGGGGGGGGCAACTAGACGCTCGAATATGCTTCATTCAGGCATCGACTTCATGGATATTGTGACGATGTAGATTAAAAAGTACTTGGTGGGTAATGGAAATCTTGAAATAAAAGAAGAAATGAAATTCATGAGACCGTATAGATCCACAAAAACGAAAATAGCTCATAACTCAACAGATTTATCGACTCGTGCAATCACAATCAAACAGATCCAGTAAAGTATTTTTAAACTGAATCTTTAAGGTCACGTTGGTCACTTGTCTTCCTGTCGTTATTCGTTGGTAATTTAGTAAGAAACTTTGTTTTAGGATTAAGAAGAATATAGAAAACTGCTGTTTTAGGCAAAGGGAGGGGGGGTTCAATAAATATAAGTTGGTCGAGGAGTTTAATAAATATACCAAGCAACGTGATCTTCAACAGACGTGCAGCAGAGTACTCTCATTGCCTTGAATACTGAAAGTGAGATCATTTACTCATGTAATAATATATATTTATTCTCGCTAGGGTACAAGCCAACCATTTTCCTAGATCCTGCGGAAGGCAGCTCCGCAAGCGGCGCGCGACCAAGAATAAGAGGTTTCGACTCTAATAGGATTATTTGCGCCAGATTATGAAATGGGTGTCAGAATTCGAAATGCGTCTAGTTATAATGGGGATCTTTAATGAAGTGATCTGTGAATATTTTCACTCTGGACATTGTTCTCACTCAACTGTCAATTATGCTGCATTCAGTGCCGAATATTGATTATTTTGAGGGGTCATTTCGATAGATCTAATTGAGGAGCCAATTTGATTAATCACTTTGTTCCCTCTCCCTTCTCTCGCCTCATTTACATTTAAACTCCCCTCTTCAAGCAAATGAATTATTCAAGATATACCGTACCTGCACGTATACGATCCGCGAATCTGCGAAGTACTCCCTTCTTGATGGGAACGTACTCAACCGTAATGTCCACATGGACAACCTTTCCGAAGAGAAGATCGATGTCCTGAAAAGAAGAGGTCAGAAATGGTAAAGTCATCCCGTTATTTTAGGCACCGGCGTGCATTTTTGGCAATGCTAGGCCAGTGATCATTCTCGGCCAATTCTATCCGAAGGGCCTAATCTCTTCTTCGGATCTACTTTACCGCGGGATATAGTCATTTCCAATTCCCCTTTCGGGCGCCTCGATGGGGCGGTGACGGTGAAACGGTCAATGGAAAGAAGGGAATCGATGATTATCCAATTCATATTGTTGTCATTTATGTTTACCTCATCGGGGCTCTGAAGAGTGACGTAGGGGAGTTTAGTTGGAGGAGGAGTAGCATCGATCGGATCGAGAGGAAAGAGAGGAATAGTCATTCCAGAGAATCGATAGTCACTGAGTGAGGAAGGATGGGGAAAAGAGGAAAGGAAGAGAGGAGATGGAGGAGGATCAGAATTCGGCGATTTGAGCTAATTTGAGCGGCGTGGATAGTCGGAGCAAGTCAACAACATGCGATCTATTGATCGAGAATCTTCGATACGGACCTATCAGTGGCAGATAACAATTCAAGTTATTATTTATTATAAAAGGAATAATACTTGAGCACATCTCCTTATTCAGCAATCGAATAACGCAAATGTTCACATTATCCTATTCACAATCAATGCCCAAAATTAACCATCAATACCTCAATACCTTGTTCAATTTAAGCATTTTATTTTTATTATCGCAGAAAAAAGTAGTTATGGGATCAAATGGAAACATGAGACAGGTGAGACATATTATGGGAATGGGATTACTCAACGATTTTTCGTATGAAGTTGAAGGCGGACTCGAGATGATTGCTGACTCTTTGCATGAGAGGCTCGCGTGTTTTTTCAGTTACATACTCAATCGTCACTTCCACCATCTAAATGAATTTCGTTTGTTTATTGAAAATTATATCATGGAATCTACCAGAGTAAGGGCGGATATTTTCCGCAGAATTTCCTGTGTGCGATCGTTGAGATCGAGAGTCCACCCGAAAGCTGCAGTTGAAATTGCAATAAGTGATCTTTAAAGAGATTAAGGAGTGCTTCCTTTCTTCCAGGTGAGTGAAATGAGTTTCAGGGATATATGATCAAAACTGGAGTTCACTCGGGGATAGATGGGTAGAGGAAAAGCATGTCTTACTTACTTCTGAACTCCGTTCGCATATATTCTCTCATGTTCTTTATCATATCGAAGACAATTGGGTCGGAAGTGAGGATGTGCATTGTGCAGAGACGAGTGGTGTGAGCCTGTGAGTGTGAACATCGAGAATCACTACTAGGGATGGCAAATCGGAACACGGCCTCAAGTCGGCTAATTGGTCGATTTGCATGCGAAGCCGGCTTGACGAGTCTCTCAAGCCGGCCTCAACCCGGCCACAGACGCCTCTCCCCCTCTCAAGCCGGCTTCGCATGCAAATTGATCAATTAGTGACGGATCGCCGGCGATGTGAGGCGATTTCCATAGTAATTGAACTCGTTGATTGAGTTCAAGTGCGAGAATCGTGGCCGGCTTGAAGCCGGCATCAACCCGGCATTCAAAGGGAGAGAGGCAGCGAAGCCGGCTTGGCTCAATTTACATGTCTGACCATGCCGGCTTCAATCAATTAGCGCGTCTTTCAAGACAATTCGCCGTGTTCCGACGCCGATTTGCCATCCCTAATCACTACTATCACTCTTTTTTTTCTACATTTCGAATTATCGTACTTTGAAATGCTCAGCAAAATCAATGTGCTGGTAAGCGAGCTTTCGATAGTATGGGAGAAAGGAAGGAGGAAGGACGGGGGAAGGAGAGCAGGTAGATCACTCGCCTCCTCCCGGCCTCTTCCTAACTCCGCCCCTCTAAATAATCTCACGATTATTTACTCTCTAAAGGCACGTCGGCATTCGGCAACTGTAGACTACTGCGAACATGTTGCGTTTTATGCACGCCCCGCAAACAGATCTTGCCCCTCTGAAGACGGAGTCAGAATCGGCAACTCCACTAATTAATATAGTAAATATTCACTTTGCTCAAAGCATCGCGCACTTCCTCCAGTCTCATCTCCAGTCCGATGACTCCTTTCTTCTGAATAAATTAGTAATAAAATAATATTTATCCGCACAGAGTGAGGGGGGGGGCGGTAATGGATGAGGGTTGGGAAAACTTCCTTTCTTCCTTCCAAAGACGTTTTTCTTTTTATTAAATCGATTGCAACGATTGCAATTCTTGTCGGCAAAATCAAGGGATTTCTCCTAGAAGCGAGAGTTCTTTGCCATTGCGTAGCCACCTTCCATCATTTAACTATTTACAGTACAATTTGCGGAAAATATCACGGACTTTCGCACATTAAATGCACCGTTTGGGTTCCAATTGGGGGGTCAGCCAGTTCGTGGTGAGGCGGTTCGCTATTTAGCTTGATTATCGCACCTTGCTGTGTCTGGACTCAGTGAGATCAACAGTGTGCGCGGGCAGAGATTGCGGAAGGGAAGACATGTTGCGCATCTGCTCTTCCATGGATCGATTCCTGAAACATATTAGAAGATGAACGGACGAAATGTGAATATGGGATGCGGCTAGCCGTATACGAAACAGATAAAGTAAATCGGATAATAAGGCGCACGTGACAAATACAAACATTTGGAGGAATATATAGTCGACGATGGGTGTGTTGGTAGCGTAAAAAGATAGAGGCGCGCTGCCTATTCTAGGCAATCATACTTACTATGGAGGAGGGAGGAAGAGTAGGATGGAGGAACATTGAGGAGAGGCAAGGAATATGGAAATTTCCCCTTCCGATGGGAGTGAGTCTCATTACATGATAAACAATATCTTGTTGCAACGACTTCAAGTTGGAAAATTAAAGAAAAAATCGATGCTCCAAGATCTCATATCTTTATCTATATCGCATAAGAACAAAATTACATTTCATTGCAATAACATGTTTATAAAACCTTAGAGTTTGTTCATTTTGAATCATTGAAAATGAAATATGATTAGTATTGCATTACACAAATGTATTCATAATGAATGGTTAGAGAATTGAGACTCATTGGCTACTAGATTTACTATCGATGCGGGAATTTTCTGACGAATTAGACGAACGTTTCGCGACTCTCAGCTCGGTTTGCCTGAGTAGTTCGATGTTGAATGTAAATATAATCGAAAATAAAATTCGAACCGAACGGGCTATCAGAAGCGAAAGAATGTCCAAGTGAACCATCATACGATCGAGTTGTTCTTTGATCTCAAAAGTTATTTATTATATTATTTCGAACAAGACTCAGCGATCCACAAAAAGCAAACGTTGACTGATAAATTCGGCGCCCCTTTCTCTTTCTCAATGATCCCTCTTTGTTAAAAAGGATGAAAGTGTATGCAAATGAGGGTCACGTGAGCAGATATGCCAACACCACCTCAACTACAATTAACCTGCTCGATTTGAACTCGACCAGTCTGGAAGAGAGTCCGGAAATCGTAGTGGACACGAATGCCCTCGAAGACTTGTATTACTTCCGCGAGCTGAAGTAGAATTATTTTTTGGAGCCAAACAACACATCCCGGCAAGTGCTACATCAGAATCTTTTCCCCGTTCTCTAGCTCCTAATCAGGAAATTTTCTTGTTCTGGATCACAATATTTGGTTATACTGGTAAGGCGAAGGCCTGCTGCATAGAATGCACCTCTCGGTAAGGCAAAGTAAGCAAATCTAGGAAATGCTCGATTTGTCAGAATTGAGCGCATAATAATCTCACACAGTTCTTCACTGAAGGGAGAGTGGCAGACAGGAAGGTCGTCTCCAGTTTATCGAGTACAATGGCGAACATGCGCTCCAGTTCCTATAAAGTTATACCATTAAGAGACTGGCTAGGTAAGATTCGAGTAGGGGCCGGACATCGATATCTCAGATCCCGACCAAAACTTTTTTGGGGATACCCCTATGGGTCCCCATCACCCTAGGGGCGATTATTTGGCCATATCTCAAAAACCCAAAAAGGGGCGGGGCTTCAAAGTTTAAAAATCGTTAATTCGCCATAAATAAATGGAGGGACCTAGGTCCAAAGTTAGTGTGGATATATTACCTAGTATCCTAGGCATCAAAAAACCAATTTAAGTTGATCCGAAATTCCGATCGCAAACTGGTTTTTCATGCTATTAAAATCGGTTTTTAATTTTTAAAAAATCAAAAAAGTCAAAACCGCCTTTTCTAAATAATACCATGTTGTAGAGCGTGAAATTCCACATAAGTCCTGAAAAAAGAAGAAAAATCGATCGTACCCATCCGCGTCATATTTGGGACCAAAAGAGGATCCAAAAAATATTTTTTTCAGAACCTATCCAATATGGTGCTCATTTTAACGAGCGCATCGAGAGCATTATTTTTTGTGTTGACATGTCATACTTTTTTTCAATTTGAACCGATATGTGACCGCTCACGAGCTCAAAATTGACAACGAATGAAAAAAACTTAAAATGGCGGACAAACAAAATATTGTATTCTATAGAGTATGAAACTCCAAAATTGAAAATCTATTTCCCGAAATTTTAAATTTTACCCATTCCCGTCATTCCTGAGTGGTCGGAGAATAAAAAATATTTTAATATATTTTGAATTTTATCACATTTTGTAGACCTCGTCGTGCTGATCATTTTCATAGAACATCATTTTTCACCATTTTCACTCTGTGGAAAGTTATAGGCGCTCAAAGAGGGGGCGGTGCACCCTCCTCTTCCCTCATCCCCTCCCTTCGAGTCCCTTCCCAAGGAAGCGCGTCGGGGTCAGGTCAAATGTGCATCATCGCCCCCTCTTTGAGCGCCTATAACTTTCCACAGAGTGAAAATGGTGAAAAATGATGTTCTATGAAAATGATCAGCACGACGAGGTCTACACAATGTGCTAAAAGTCAAAATATATTAAAATACTTTTTATTCTCCGACCACTCTTGACGTCAGGAATGACGCGAATGGGTAAAATTTAAAATTTCGGGAAATAGATTTTCAATTTTGGAGTTTCATACTCTATAGAATACAATATTTTGTTTGTCCGCCATTTTAAGTTTTTTTCATTCGTTGTCAATTTTGAGCTCGTGAGCGGTCACATATCGGTTCAAATTGAAAAAAAAGTATGACATGTCAACACAAAAAATGATGCTCTCGATGCTCTCGTTAAAATGAGCACCATATTGGATAGGTTCTGAAAAAAATATTTTTTGGATCCTCTTTTGGTCCCAAATATGACGCGGATGGGTACGATCGATTTTTCTTCTTTTTTCAGGACTTGTGTGGAATTTCACGCTCTACAACATGGTATTATTTAGAAAAGGCGGTTTTGACTTTTTTGATTTTTTAAAAATTAAAAACCGATTTTAATAGCATGAAAAACCAGTTTGCGATCGGAATTTCGGATCAACTTAAATTGGTTTTTTGATGCCTAGGATAGTAGGTAATATATCCACATTAACTTTGGACCTAGGTCCCTCCATTTATTTATGGCGAATTAACGATTTTTAAACTTTGAAGCCCCGTCCCTTTTTGGGTTTTTGAGATATGGCCAAATAATGGCCCCTAGGGTGATGGGGACCCATAGGGGTATCCCCAAAAAAGTTTTGGTCGGGATCTGAGATATCGATGTCCGGCCCTAACAGTGCGATCCTCGAATCTTACCTAGCCGGTCTCTTAATTCCTATAAAAGTTATACCGTTAATTCCTATAAAAGTTATACCGTTAATTCCTATAAAAGTAATACCGTTATACCGTTAATTTATACCGTTAATTCCTATAAAAGTAATACCGTAATACCGGACACTTTCTTTCATCCTGCGGGGGGTCACTGCCTATGACTGTCAATTCAGTTCGGAGGCCCTAATCTGTTCATAAGTCCTATTTTACTGAGTGATCTTGTCACTACCAATTTCCCTATCGATCGCCAATTATTCGAAAAGCAAATTTCTTCTACAAATGAATTACTTTGAGATTAACAGTGATGAGCTTATTAGCCTCAAGTCTGCGTTAAACTTACCAATTCCGAGTTTGCAGCTGAGATAGATGGAGAAGTATCGCGACCACTACGAAGAATCGGCATGATTTTCGATTGTAATGGAGTAAAAACGATCGAAGGAAAAGGGTCCTTTCGAATCCGCCGATTCGAGGTAATTATGTAGAGAAAGGGAAGGAAGAAAGGAGTAGTAGGGCGATTCTTGCTCTTCCTATTCATCAGCCTTACACCACAACGGAAGTCTGCTTAGCATATTGAGATTGCTTCTCGGGATCGGTTGAGAGCTCCTACATTAATTAGATGAATCCATCTCATTCCTGCTGAAGATTCGGCACTGGATGAGAACCGAAATTACAAAAATCTACTACGCCCAAAACATATTTTTATTCTCATCCATCAGGTTGCCATCCGAATGTTCTCATCCGACCTGTTGCCAAAGACACTGATACTAACTCGAGTGCAATTCAACAAAGAAAAATGCAAGCACAACACGAAGAAAACATTTAAGCCTAGCGCAAGACAAAGTACCTTCCATGAAAGGCCGAAATCTATAATAGCAGACGTCAGGTTGAGAAGGGTGAATACATCAAGTGGAACAGCTCAGGTTTCTTCACACTGCACGCTCTCTTACGGACACTTCAGGATGAGAGATTATGTGAAATAGAGAGAGTCAGACAATTTCAGCGGAGACAATGAATCTCATCTCATCTCCTAGCGATATTCGGTGCCTTTCGGTTTTCATTCTTTCATCTTCCTTCCTATCGGAAGCCCGCTTCCTCTCAAGATGTGCATCATTCAGCTACTCCTGAACATCATCTGCTACAAGTGGTGCATGTCAGGTACTATTTTGCTTTGGTAAGGTACTCGTATTCCGTATCATTCGAATCCCTTTTTTGGGTATTTGGATTCCTGACACCATTCTGTTCATGAGGAAATGCCTTTAGAGAAGGGAATGGGGATCTTTTTACTCAGTGACAAATGTTTAAGCGGAGATATCTTCTTGCCTATTTTTGAGGATGGTCCGTCGAAATTAGTCACTTAGTTAAGAAATAGTACAACCAGCCTCCGAAGTCCTGACATGCGTGGTTTAAGAGACGTGCTCGGTAAGACTGGACCATAATTGACCCTGACCGGTCACGGCCCCCCGGATTGAGACCCGGGGGCCCATTTTCTTGTGGTAGAAGGGTGTCGGCCTGGTGATAGTTAAAACACCTCTTACTTCTGATCTTTCTCTCCAAGCATTGAAAAAATCGAAAATTCAAGTGAAATGGCCAAAAAATCGTAATTATTTAACCTGATAAAATCAACTCAATTTTCGTTTGCGAATATATTTGGGACCTCCAAGTGTACCTAAATATAATTTTAGATAATTTTTTTCGCGGCTTAAAATTCACTATTCTGACCTGCTTGTGTTATTTTATCAGCCCTTTTGGCTATTTTCTGGACCGCTGCCAATAGGTTTTCGTTGTACATTGTAGCCCTATGTCTGGAGCATCCATCCCACCTATAGAGGGACCCACCCTAGGATGCGAAGTTCTCGATTTTTTAAATTATATGTTTCGGGCGTTCGGTATCAAGCGTTGAAATATTCTCGGTTCACCTTGTGTTAAGTTTTTTTTCAGTGCATAACGAGTGAAATAGAATTTGTACCTCTTTATGATAATATTTAATACCATAGGAATCGTATCCGCGACAATGATTTTTTTGACCCATGACCCGGGGTTCATGCCTCAAAAGTGGCCCATGACCATGAACCCCGGGTCATGGTCCGAAATGGACAGAAAAAGTCGTGATGGAGGAACTTCAAGTACTACACACCAATGTATGCTACAGTAGCCCAATAATATATTGTAACCGAAAACTCCGAAATACAGGACTCGCAGAGTGGATTATTCAGAAATTTTGATTTAAGAGCCAGTTCTCGATTCCTCAACTGCCGTAATACGGAGTTTTCGGTTACAATATATTATTGGGCTACTGTAGCATACATTGGTGTGTAGTACTTGAAGTTCCTCCATCACGACTTTTTCTGTCCATTTCGGACCATGACCCGGGGTTCATGGTCATGGGCCACTTTTGAGGCATGAACCCCGGGTCATGGGTCAAAAAAATCATTGTCGCGGATACGATTCCTATGGTATTAAATATTATCATAAAGAGGTACAAATTCTATTTCACTCGTTATGCACTGAAAAAAAACCTAACACAAGGTGAACCGAGAATATTTCAACGCTTGATACCGAAGGCCCGAAACATATAATTTAAAAAATCGAGAACTTCGCATCCTAGGGTGGGTCCCTCTATAGGTGGGATGGATGCTCCAGACATAGGGCTACAATGTACAACGAAAACCTATTGGCAGCGGTCCAGAAAATAGCCAAAAGGGCTGATAAAATAACACAAGCAGGTCAGAATAGTGAATTTTAAGCCGCGAAAAAAATTATCTAAAATTATATTTAGGTACACTTGGAGGTCCCAAATATATTCGCAAACGAAAATTGAGTTGATTTTATCAGGTTAAATAATTACGATTTTTTGGCCATTTCACTTGAATTTTCGATTTTTTCAATGCTTTGAGAGAAAGATCAGAAGTAAGAGGTGTTTTAACTATCACCAGGCCGACACCCTTCTACCACAAGAAAATGGGCCCCCGGGTCTCAATCCGGGGGGCCGTGACCGGGGGGTGGTCGAGTCTTACTGAGCAAGTCTCTTAAGTGACATCCCGAAGCATGTTTCGTTCTTGGGGGCAGTTCTTCATGTTCTAATGAGAATTAGGCTTTTCTGCGAACAATGGGCGGAGGGGGGGGGGCTCAGCTTCCTATCACTAACTATGAACGGGTGATCGTACGGCCCCCGCCGCTATTTTTTGCGCACGTGTTATGATTACTTTTCCGTGGCTTCACCATGACCAACATAAGCCTTTGGTTTTTTTTACAACTCGTGACTCTTCGGATCACCCATAGTCTTCCTAGTTTTCTTGCGTTTGAAATGCTCAGAGAACTCAATTCTCTGGCTAGCGAGCTATCGATTCGACGGGATAAAGAAAGAGGGGCGGAAGGTGGGGGGGGGGTAGATCACAAGCCACAGTTTCTTCCTAACTATACCCTTCGGTAGTTAACAGTCAGCTACGCGTGGAATGTATAATAATCTCACGTTAATCATGTCATTTTTTCAAGACGAAGACCTAAACGATACATACGACCCCGCTCCCGCCCCGCCTTCGTCTCCAAGACCACTACCAGCAAGTGAACCACTGCAAAGTTAGCTTTTTCTCTTCAGTATTAGAAATCAAATTCAGTCTAAGATCCATTCTCTGGTCCTTTGATTTATCACAGTTTTTCCTGCTCGCACTCCATCAAAAACGGATAATATTTCAGGACGCAACGCAGTGAGAAGGAAGGCACCAAAGAAGAACGACTCGGAGGAATCAATCGATGATTCCGTATGGCAGCCTACTGCAGGATGGTGATTAATCAACCACAAAATCTTGCCCTTCGCATCCCATGTTCCCCCATTACCATTTCTGAGAGTGAGCCCAAGAGTGGGATAAAGTGTTGCAACCATAATCTTCAGTTGATGAATCGGAAATACTTGACAGCGACTAGTTTGTCAGGTCATTTATCTGCATTTTTGAATATCTGACTATTGAGCATCGACAGTTGCCACAGTTATCATAGTTTGGGTAGTATGGTACAGTATTCGATGAGATTTCGCGGTATATCTCTGTTGCATACACATTTCCTACAACTCCCTTCATCCCCTTTTCCGACTTCTGCTGAAAGATCATCAATTACCCCTTTTGCCCCTGATACTTATAAGTGTTGTGCTCTGATTTCGGTCGAGTGCGAAATTGCTGTGCAAGCATTCCGAGAAGGAGTTTGAGTTGTAGTGCTTCTTGGAAGCTGACAGAGATACAGAAGCACACATCCACCCACTAATTATCTGCACACGGATTTGAAGAATCATGAAGAATCTCAAACATCTCACGGATTAGTTCATTGAAGATCAGTTGATTCTTTTATATTCAATTTATAATAGTGTTTGTACTCGTCTTCCTCCTGTGTTCACCACCATCCCAAACGATTGCGGGCTGTGGAAATTCGACAGTGAAAGCAACTTTATATGAATATATTTAGATGAAGAATTGAATGTATATAGGTGAAGAATTATGTTATCTATTTTAGATAACAGTTAGATATCACCTATTGTATATAATCACAACAACAGTACTGATGGCACATCATATGAAATTTCGACGCAGCTCAACCGGTTACTGACTCGAATGTAAGGATAATTACTGGGATGATATCACTTATTCACGTTTCTTTTGCATGCGCCAAACCGGAAATTTTCCTCCCGATTCCGACTTCTGCTGTTAGACTATCAATTTCCCCTGGCATTTAGCAGTGTTGTGCTCTGATCTATCTCGGTCGTGGGCGCAAATTTCTGTGTGAGTATTCCGAGAAGGAGTTTGAGTTGCGGTGCTTCTTAGAGATCACGCAAAACTTGGAGACTAACAGAGATACTGAAGGACACATCCACCCACCAATCATCACTAAATGGTCCATACTGAACCATCTCACGAATCAGATCACTACACAATGCTCACATTAGAAAACACTGTATGATGTGTTGAATGTTATCTTATGAATTGCACAGAATTCGGTTAAAAAATATACCCTTCAATAAACATTTTGAATGTTTTGCACTACTGAATGCTTCTTCGCGCCTCCGAATAATTCATATTTTCGTAATTAGCCGAAACATTTCAATCTTTTAACAATTACTATCACAAAATATTCATTGAGAAGATGAAAATATGAAAGCCTCTGACATTCCATATCTATTACAACTAGGGGAATTTCGATATTTCTCGGCGACATTTTCTGGCGCAATAAATTGGATTTGCGAGAGAGAGGGGAGACTAATCCAATTGGAGAGAGTCGAATTCATTCTTCATTCTTCACTCGCGAAGCGACCGCGAGCGGCCGCAGGCCGCTCCTTAGGCGAGCGTAGCGAGCCTCACTGCAGCCGCAGGCTGCATGCCACCCGCAGGGTCTAGCCTCCGGAGGAGGCTAGTATATTACAACTAGGGCAATTTCGAATTTCTGGGCGACAAAATCTGGCGCATTTAATCCTATTTGGAGGGAGAGAGGAAACTAATCCAATCAGTGAGAGCCGAATTCATTCATTCTGGCTCGCGCGCCGCTTGCGGCGCGGCCTTCCGCAGGAACTAGCATTCGAAGAATGCTAGTCTATGACATCAAGTGCAACTTCTTGGCAGCTCAACCATGTCTTCTCTCAAATGTCACGATAAATACCGGATCTGATATCACTCACCCCCGCTATCTGCTGTTTCAAGCACAATCACCCATCACTTCCGTACCAGTCCTCTGCATTGTAACTATCAATTTTCCCCCGGCCTCAACCAGTTTTGTGGCCTGTGATTTGGCCCGTGGGCGTGGGTTTCCAACCAAAACACGGCTTCCGATTCGAAGTTTGAGCCCGGTAAGACTTAGAGACATGGCAAAACTTCGAGACGGCGAGAGACACAGAAATTTTGCGGCCATTTGGGTATATAAGCCGCTGCGGAGCATTAGAAGACACGGAGCCAACTCTCCTGCAGCCTTCCATTAAACATGGCTATTGCAACTATCCTACTTGCACTGGCTACTACTGCTTCTGCTACTCATGGACCATTCACGGAAGATTTCGTCGACTTCCTATCTAAGTAAGTTACTTTTGCGTCCATTTTTTGTGAATTGATTCGGTAAATAATAATTTTTTTCAGGTCACCCGAACTCAACGAATACGTGCTCAGCTCCTTTAGGGAATTCGGAGACTCGGGCACGTTTGGGGGAAGATCAGATGATGATGAGAAGGTACTATATCCACTGGCTTATAGAGTCGGCGCTCATATACGCTAAAGCGATGTGTTAGGCAGACGACTAACTTCATAAATGTCAGGCGGAACGCCACCCGGTCATCTTTGTGCACGGCAGCTCGGATTCCGCTCTGTACCATTCCGATCGAGCGACCGGTTGGACCAAATCGGTGGAGCATTTCAAGGTACGTTCAGGGAGCATAATTCCTCTTCTATTCCCTGGAAGAACGGCCTTCATAATTCAATCAAGTTAACAATCTTCAGGAACGAGGATATTCCGGTGCTGAGCTATACGGTTTGACCTACGGCACTCGTGACATCAACTTCTCCCTCGAGAGGTTCTATTTTTGCCCTAATAGTGATCTCACCATCTCTAAACCCACGCAATTTGAGCGCTTGTTCAACCGATAACAATGCGCAAATTAATCATAGCGATTCCGTTTCCGCTTGATTCATGAGAATCATTCCACTTTCCATTTTCCCCAAGGTGTTCCCGCTTTAATGTTTTCGATAACACGAATTAAAAAAAAATACATTTAGCCGCATCACTTGCCGTGATTTGATTGGTCTTCGTCGCTTCATTGAGGCCGTTCTAGATTACACTGAGGTATTGTGCTCATGTTTATGATATACCATGATACTTCAATAGCATTTTATCGCGACTTTTCCAATTCACACCCTCTTGGAAACCATTGACCGCATAATAAATTCAATATTTCCAGACCGATAAAGTGGATATCATCGCGCATTCGATGGGTGTGACTCTGGCGAGAATGGCAGCGACTGGAGGAGAGGTTTGTGTCGCCTAATAAAACAAATTTTAAAAAAATTGACAAATTGGTTTTGCATACAAATTCTGGGCGAAAGCTAAACAGAAACAACCTTGGCAACAAGACCATTTAAAATACTTTAGGTGCACCTCCCCACCGAGTCATGCAATCTCGGAGCGCCTCTCGCGCCGAAAATCGATGCGTTCGTTGCTATCTCCGGTGCAAACTATGGCATGTGCATGTGTCTGATGGCGGGTCTGACCCACATGCCGGCATGCGGACAGGTATTCACTTTCTGCTATAATTATCATACATTGTCTAAATATTCCGTATCAAAATTTTACGTGCCGAAATATGAGTCTTTTATTTTCCTTTTTCGAATCTTTTTACCGTGTTCGACTACTCATCTGACTGAAATTAGATGTCGCCGGTGACAGTTTATTAGTTAGTTGCACCCTCACCATTGGCTGAAAAATTGAATTGATTGACAGTTTATTTGAGTTGTCTCATTATCTTTATTTGTAGTCCGGACTTGCTCCCGGCAAGTGTGGTCGTCGTCAGGCTACCATTGGAGACTGCATGGACCACACCGAGTGCGATGGAGAGGTAATTAATTTTAATTATTTTAATTCATTGGAATGATCACTGGCAGTGATCTCCCGAATGACGAAAGCCCCTTGATTAACGGGTTGGCTTGTATAATACATTAATTTTAATTTAATATTTTAACATTTTTAAATGCAGGATGACTACTCAAATGTTCTCTTCGCCGTGAACAAAGCCGACAAGAAAGAGGCCGAATTCGTCGCTTCGCTCTGGTCGAATGGTAAGTGATCTTTGATCTTTGATCTCCGTTAATGATCTTTGATCTCTTCAGACGACAACTTCCTGGGCAGAAACAATCTTGTTTGGGGAAGGAAGACATCTCATGTGCCCGGTAGTGATATCACTCATGGTTACAAGAAGATGGACCACTTCGAGGTATTAACACAGTAACAATTCTCGTAACAATTGAAAATTTATTTTTGAACAAACGTTTATTGGTAAATAGTTCGAATTTCCGGATCTAAAAAAAGAATGTTGAGGCGTGATAGTTGTTGGAGGGTTGCTAGACGATTATTATACATTTGCGCTGAAATTGCATGTTATACTAACGCCCACAGGCTGTTTCGAAATAGAGCACTGCAGTGTAGTCTAATCCAAAAATTTGCAGTCCAAGGACAAAACAGTAAAGGACCAACACAGTCTCGTATCGGATCATAGACTGCATGGAGGACGCGAGAAAAGACATCACTAGACAATACGCGTAACAACGCCCTCATCCTCCGGATATTCATGAATTTGTGTATTCTCGAATCATTCTTTGAGTGTCTACTCACTAGATAATATTCCATCCCTTGGAACTAAAAATTAATTCATAGATATTGTCTAATTTCGAAGAAAGAGTCATTAGCAGGAAATCATAAAATAACGGCGGTCATCCCTCCTCCGCATTGTGGTTACTGATTTTAGCTACTACATTGACAGATTTTAGCTTTGCCCACCATCTTATTGATTTTTACTTTTTCCTGTAGTTTAATTGCTCGATGTACGATAAATATGAAAAAAATACATTGTTGGTATTGAAAAGATAGATATTAAGAGACCTTTCACGAGAGATCGGACCAACCCCACGGATGACTTTTCTGCAACCTATCCCAATATTTTTTTGGTGAAGTCCTCATACCGAGTGCTGATTCCCGTCGCAATATGAAGAGTTTTTATGAACTCTCCGAAAAGTTACAGGCCTGGCCGGAAAAAAATCGAATTTTTCAATGCATATTTTTTATCGTTTTAAAAAAGTGAACATATGTATTTTTTGACGTGGATTCCGAAAAAGTTACTCCGGAAGGCATGCGACATCGATGAAATGTCGAAAATGATATTTTTCGTCACTTTTCCCCGCTACTGAAAATTGTTTCTCTAGAATTACACTTTTAGACTTCAAATTCGGATTCCCCGTGCAAAAATACATATTGCCTGAATTTTTTTCGAAAATCGATCCATGCGCCCGAGGTTTACATCGTTCCGAGTAACGTGCAGTTGCGTTTTTTGGGCAAAATGGCTTATTTCGATAGGAGTCAGGATGATTGGCTAATCGTAATTATAGCTCAAATGATGTTTATTCATCATTTTTCATCTACTGACGATGTTTGGTGAACTTTTCGAACTCAACTTTGAACATTCTTCATGGCGACTTTTTTCACATAAGGGTCCCCCCTTATGTGAAAAATCATGTTGGGGTCATGTTGGAATAGAACCTCCGACCCAACAAAAAGTACGCAAGGGTGCTTAAAAATTATTTTTATGTTACTTTTAGTGCAATCATACATGTTATTGTGGCCAATTCCAACATGACCCCAACATGATTTTTCACATAAGGGGGGACCCTTATGTGAAAAAAGTCGCCATGAAGAATGTTCAAAGTTGAGTTCGAAAAGTTCACCAAACACCGTCAGTAGATGAAAAATGATGAATAAACATCATTTGAGCTATAATTACGATTAGCCAATCATCCTGACTCCTATCGAAATAAGCCATTTTGCCCAAAAAAACGCAACTGCACGTTACTCGGAACGATGTAAACCTCGGGCGCATGGATCGATTTTCGAAAAAATTTCAGGCACTATGTATTTTTGCACGGGGAATCCGAATTTGAAGTCTAAAGGTGTAATTCTAGAGAAAAATTTTTCAGTAGCGGGGAAAAGTGACGAAAAATATCATTTTCGACATTTCATCGATGTCGCATGCTTTCCGGAGTAACTTTTTCGGAATCTACGTCAAAAAATACATATGTTCACTTTTTTAAAACGATAAAAAATATGCGTTGAAAAATTCGATTTTTTTTCCGGCCAGGCCTGTAACTTTTCGGAGAGTTCATAAAAACTATTCATATTGCGACGGGAATCAGCACTCGGTATGAGGACTTCACCAAAAAAATATTTTGATAGGTTGCAGAAAAGTCATCCGTCGACCCTGTCCAGAAGCTACGTTCTCTCGTGAATCGTCTCTTAAACAATACGCGTCAGCTATGAAGTTCTAGTCGATTGAACAATGGGAGTGAATTGCACATGCTCATTTGCTTCTGTTGTCACTGGGAGCAGCACAGAGACAAAGAAAGAGAAAATGAAAGAGAAAGAGAAAGTGAACAAAGCCTAATTGAAATTACCACTCACAATATCACGCTTTATTAAGAGAGCGGATCGGTAATTTTCGACCATTTTGACACACCCCCGGACGCATGCCCCCCGAAATGAGAACCGGGGCCCCAAACTGTGTACATGTATACCCCATGGCTGCATGTGAAACATAGCAGTAAAAGAATCCTCATTTGGCTTTGCGATCGTATAATAATACGTAATAAAGTTGAAAAATCGAAAAATCATATCTTTTGAACGCGACAAGCTAGACTCAAAAACTCTTTTGCAATGTACTAGGTATGACCAAAAACCAAAAATGAGTCACTACGATCAAATTACACCACTCTGGAAATACGATTTTTGGATAGAAAATTTCATATTTTCAGGAATATCCTCCCAATGACGAAAAACCCAGAGCTCATTTTTTGCTCAAAAGTCACTTTAGTGTATCCTTATTAAAATCCACATCGTGAGGGAGTCTGGTTTTTCTGCGTTTTTGGTCTGCATTTCAGTTTAGAGTGCCGAGTGTGAGGTCTCAGGTGATGTTTCCGTCCTTTCCGCTCACTCTGTATGGCAGTCATCCTTAAAATGGCACAAATAATAAAGTTAGTACATTTTAGGAATAATCATCACCATAGGGGTCCATTTCAAAAATAAAAAAATTCCGAATTTTTTCGGACCATGACCCGGGGTTCATGGTGGTGGACCATTTCGGAGGCATGAACCCCGGGTCATGGTCCGAAAAAATTCGGAAAATTTTTATTTTTGAAATGGACCCCTATGGTGATGATTATTCCTAAAATGTACTAACTTTATTATTTGTGCCATTTTAAGGATGACTGCCATACAGAGTGAGCGGAAAGGACGGAAACATCACCTGAGACCTCACACTCGGCACTCTAAACTGAAATGCAGACCAAAAACGCAAAAAAACCAGACTCCCTCACGATGTGGATTTTAATAAGGATACACTAAAGTAACTTTTGAGCAAAAAATGAGCTCTGGGTTTTTCGTCATTGGGAGGATATTCCTGAAAATATGAAATTTTCTATCCAAAAATCGTATTTCCAGAGTGGTGTAATTTGATCGTAGTGACTCATTTTTGGTTTTTGGTCATACCTAGTACATTGCAAAAGAGTTTTTGAGTCTAGCTTGTCGCGTTCAAAAGATATGATTTTTCGATTTATCAACTTTATTACGTATTATAATACGATCGCAAAGCCAAATGAGGATTCTGTTACTGCTATGTTTCACATGCAGCCATGGGGTATACATGTACACAGTTTGGGGCCCGGTTCTCATTTCGGGGGGGCATGCGTCCGGGGGGGTGGTCGAAAATTACCGATCCGGTCTCTTAAAGTCCAAGTGATGTTCCCTTCTGTTTTCTCAAACAAGTGACTGCTACTTACGAAAAAAACATGTGTCAAACATAATGATACTGTGAAAAATCATTCATAACTGATAGAGATTGCGTAGAAAGAACTTGTTCTCAGAAGAATTTGCGTATGGCGTTGAAGACTGCAAATAATTAAAATCCGGATCTATTGCTTTCCTTATTTCAGATTTTTTTCGTTTTCCGTCCTCATTTCGGATTGTTCTTTTATAATTTTAGGATGAAAATTCTTTTTTTTTAAGGTGACATATTGTCCCACACCACATGCTCCAAACTGTTATTTTTAACTGTCAGAAGTCGAAACAATTTTGTAATTTTAAATGATTGAATAGATCATCAAATAGTCTCTGATACTATTTCGAATATTTTTTGGTTTTGCAGAAAATATGATTATTCCGAATACCGTACTCAAGTTGATGCGATCGGCGAGTCTCCGAAATGCGCCCTTCTTTACTGCTACGAATTGGTTAGCATACGGCGCGAAAGACTCATCAGACAAGTCGATCTCCTAGAAATTATAGATTGATCCATCTTCTTCTACTTTTTAGGGCTTTGTTCAGATATGGGGGATCCATGGCAATAAGGGGGACTTATTGTCTTGGGCCCCCTTCCGAATAGAGCATTTTTACCGAAATTGTAGCATTTTTACAGAATATCATAGAAATCTGCGAGGTGGTAGTGGTATCACCAAAAATAATTTTCAAACATACCTCAAAAGTGCTCTCATCATAATCATCTTCGATTGGATCAACTTTCTTGCGAATACGAGGCAGAAGTGAAGCATTACTACCACTACGTGTAGGCATCACGACGAATCGATAGAAGAGAAAGAAGGGGAAGGGAAGAGAAGAGACCTTTCCCGATGTCATCGATTTGAGCCAATTTCGCGCGTGAAGATTGAGGAAAGAGGAAGAAACAGTCAGCAGTATCGATCAATAGAGTCGAAAAAACAACAGCGTCAATATTCCTCATTCAAATTATAGTTCCTGAAGAAATAAATTGGTACTGATTAATGACAAAACTATTAAACATTGGAAGATATAGATAGAGACCACAGGCTCCGCCCACTTGAGAGGGATAGGGAATCGACGAAAAGTGGGATCGAGGTTTAGCAAAGCGAATACTGAACCAATTTGGTTGATCAAAATTGCCTTGGATAGGTCTCAGCCTCCTCTTTTCGTGGTGCAATGCGCGCTATGATCCGGTCATTATAATTAGGTAAAACATCGATAAATAGGGTACGGTATAGAGGATTTAGGTACTTCTCGTGCATTAATTAATGCGCGCATTGCGTATGTTGTTCATACTATTAAAAAAGATATTTCTGAGCAAAAACAATAACAACAATTGTTTTCCCCGAATTGCTAAATACAAATAAAAAAGAAACTGTACTCTAATAAAAATTTTTCAAATTCCTATGAAAGTTTTACAGAATACGCTCAAGTAGTGAGTGAGTTTGGTGTCGGAACGAAATATTCAGCTGATGCTGGTGATCACTGATTTCCTTTGTGCAACGTTTTGTAATCATGTGTTTTCCAATTTTACGTTGTTTTTACTTCGCTTAGCATGTTTAATTCAATTTAGCTTTGCCCATCCTCGTTATATCGCTGCTATATGGCTATAATCGTTCGTTTTCATAGGCCTCCCGATGAGCGATGGCGTTTTGGACGTGGATTTCACAGTCCGGCGACTGCTCGAGTTGAAGAAGGCCGGAACGGCCGCGAAGGAGTGGACACTCGAATGCCTCCGCATTTGCGGAATCACTGATTGTAAAGGTTTGCGTTTGATAAAGAGCTTTTTCTTTGAGTGTTTGTTGTTGGGTGACACAACATGCTGTTAACACACGGTATGACGGTATCCAAGCATGGGTACTAAAGAATTCGATTGATCCTCGATGGTCTGCTTCTTGGCTCGTTAGCATTTGTTCTTGGAATAATTCTTCTCGTGTTCGCATACTCTTCTGTTCGTTCACAATTCGCATCAAAATGTTGATGTTTTAAATATAGTTCATGAATTTATCGTATACGATAGCCCTTTACTAGAATTCGTGTAGTCTCAGCCAGTTTCTCACCTCCTTTGATCGTTGATCTTTAGCTACCGTATTTGTTATGCTCCGGAAATATAGGAAAATGGGAAGCCCGGTGTGTCTTGTTTTAACGTGTGTAAGTATGCAATGCATTGATGGACAATTGAGAATCATGAATGCAAAACCAACCCTCCTTACAGGTCCCACTTCGATTCGTTGCAGACGGTTCTTAGAACGAGAGATAGTGAAGGCAGAGAGAAGATTGAGGAACATCTGGAGGCGGCCCCATATAGAAGATGAGTCCTTTTATCTTAATTCTTACTGTGGGTTAGCAGCACATCTAGGAATTAGTCTTGCTCTGTCCCCTCTCCCTGTCCCTGCCTTGGTCGCGACCCCCACTCCCGCTCCGTCTGTCTCGATCCCATCCAAGTCGAAGATTACGGTAAGTTGTGAGACCTGCCAAATTAAATCGCGAGTCATCAAAAATATGTCTCGTCGATTGGCCAGAGCTCAGACAAGTCTCCATTCTCGCAAACTTTGTTTGGTTAGCCAGTCCAAGTCAGTTAACCTACTGGCAAGGTTGGAGTCTTCAAACAAGAGGTTGTCGAAGGAGAATGGAAGGTTGAGAGATAGGGTCGCTCGCCTCTCAGAAAGGAACACTGTAGTAGAACAGGCATTGCGATTCCTTGAAAACGCGAATGAGGAGGCGCAAGAAAACTTTGCTGCATCCCATTCAGGAATCGTGAGACTGTCCGATAGCAGAGGAGTGTTCACTCCTGATACGGTAAGAACGGTGATGGAGTTGTCGGACTGTGGAGTGGCGGATGAGAGGGTTGGGGCTGTGATCGAGAGCGTAGTTAGATTGGTGGGAGTGAGGGTTGACAAGGTCCCTTGCCCGAGCACAGTTAGAAATATCGCCCTTTCCAGTCTCACACTTGCCAAAATGCACGTGTCGGAGAAACTGGGAGATGCGATAGATGCGGGAGAGTCCTTCTGTCTTTTATCAGATGAGACGAATAAGCAGGGAAATAAGTACCAGTTGTTCGGGGCGGGTTTAGCTAAGGGAGATGGAGGGCAGGAGGTGATGGTGTTCGGGCTGACGCAAGTCGCGGACAAGACTGCAAAGACTGCCTTTGATGTTCTTCGTGAACGTCTTGACAGTCTGGGCGGGCTTGGAAGAGGAAGTGAGATTGATCAATTCACTGATCGATTCCTCGCCGCAACGACCTGCACGATGTCGGACCGAGCATCGACACAACTCAAATTCAACTCGATGATCTCTGATTATCGAGCGAGTGTCCTGCCCAAAATCATTGCTGGTTGGGATAAGATGAGTAGTGATGAGCAGGCTAGAGCATTAGAATTCCACGAGTTCTACTGTCAGTTACACGTAATAGCTAACCTTACTAACGTGGTATTGGAGATTCTGGCCGAGCACGAGAGACTCGTGACTGGTAAGGATGTGCCGGATCTCTCTCCCACCGTGTTTACTGTAGTGAAGGAAGTAGCTAGGTTGTTTGGTGATAGATCGGCGGGGATGCACGGGTGCGCAATTGAGTACAAGGCATGGTCTAAGAAGAATCTGTCCGATTCATCCTTCCCCTCTTTCCTCGGTCATCGCTTCAATGTAGTATTTCTATTAGCTGCTCGGATATTCTCTCAGAAAGAGAAACTGGAACAGTTTATTGACGAGTGTGGAGGGAGTAAGGTGGAGTTGGTCAAACTCGCCGATCTCCTTCGTCTCCCTCTCGTTAGTGAACATCTCCAGATATTAGGTCTGATCGATCAGTTGGTAACTGGTCCTCTCTGGAGAGTTGCAGAGAATCTGGAGCATGTACTAGAGACTCGGTCACATGCTTCTCTTCTTCTCTCCTGGGTAAGTCACTGTAAAGGTGATCCGATTTCCTTCTTCTCTGGGGTTTCTCCTGTTCCATCGCTGCAAACTATTGCAGCAGGATCAGAGGAAATGCTGGGGAAGTTGTTGTCGGTGTCCCCCTCTGAGTCTTCACTAGAGGCTACCGTACTCCTCATGGAAGCAATGGAGAGATACTTCAAAAGTCTCTTCGTTGATTTCATTGAGGGCGGTAAGTATGCTGGTGAAGTCTCAGTTGATACAGTAGAGAGGACTCGGTGTGCTCTGGGGCATAATCGGCACATTGAGAGTGCGTTTGGTTTCATCGATCGATTGCACACTCATTCTCCCAATATGATTGTGCCCAGGAGACTTGCCAAATTGATGATCAGCAAAAATCACACCACAAGATGGTTGCTATCGAAGTCAGTTGAGGAACAGCGGGCGATAATCAAGATTGCACGTTCCTCTCTGACAGAGATTAGGTCTGAACATGTTGAGAGTAGGAAGAAGCTAGCTGAGGAGATTCTAGTAAGAGCACACGAGAGAGAAAAGGAGAGAGTGGTGAAGAAGGGCAATATTGCTGTGAAGAGAGTCAAGTCGATAGAAGCAGTGTCATCCTCAGGGATCGTCACTGATTCTATTGGAATTTCTTCCCTTCTCGAATCACTTTCAGATATTGCTAGATTCAAGGCGCTGTGTGCGCAGATAAGATTCAGGGAAAGGGCATTGAGGCAAGAGGCACCGGAAGAAAGGATATTTGTTCTCTCGAATAAGGTTTGTTCATCGTAATTGTATCGTAAATAGCCCTTTTCACTTCAACTATAAGGGAATTTAATCAATATTCTGTGTTCAACTCTCTTCTCCAGGGTTCTCCGCTCTCTGAGATGGAACTCCGTAGAAGATTAGAATTACTAATCGAGGATGATCTCAAAGGTTAGTCTGTCAATCTCAATTTATTTATTCTAATAGAGAGGAAATAGAAAATACGTTAGATCCACTCGTAATTGATGCCTATCGAATGATCTATCATGATCCGGGTTACGGTATGAAAGTGCCGATTCACTGATATCTAGCAGATATCTATGAACTAACTTATCATAAATAAATATGAATTTGGATGGGTGAAACATGTATGAATCTGTTCAAATCGCTGGATTACTGTATCTCTTCAGGCATCGTCGTGACTCAGTCTCTTCCAAGCACACTCACCGGTTGCTGGATAAGAAGATGGATCGATAACAAGGCAGATGATGGAAAGGTTATCTCAGTTGAGAAGAAGGGACCATTCTCACTAGTGAAACTGAACTTCCCCTCTTGTATTCTCTCATTCCCCCTCGATAGATTCGAAGAAGAATTAGAGAACGGTTGTTTTGAATTACTTGATGAAGAACTTCTCTAGAGTCTCTTCCCCCACCCATTTCCCTCAAGGATCTCAATATTCATTAGTATCTTGTTATGTTTATTTGCATGTTGTTTTACCGAAATATTGACCATACATACATAGTATTCAGAGATATCTCATAATCTATTGAGAATACCATAGTATTGTAGAGTATCCGACTGATAAGTATCGAATTATTGCCTTTTCCATCTATTCTTCTTTCTTTTCTTTTGAAATGATCATGATCTTGGGTAGAGTGCACTGTGACGAGGCACCACAGATGCAGTTTACACGAGTTATTGTTCTTTCATCTCTCTTCTCTCTCTCTCTTCTATATTCTCTCTTTTCCATTCTTCTTTCTAGGATAGTATGAGTTCAGAGTACTTTGGTGCTATGGTATTCTTGATATTCAATATCGATATATTATTGTGAAACGTTAATTAGTTACTTTGCCCCTTGTCCCTTTTGTTTCTTTCTCCCCTTCCACCTGTTTCGGTCTTATCAGACCGGTTACCGTAATCTTCATTACCCAATTAAAGTATTTCATTCCCCTTTACTGTAAAATTGATCCTTGAAGATTGTTCTGTTTGTTTTATTCCTGTCGATAAGTTTCTTTTCTGTGGCAATTGTTGGCTCTCGGTTTGTCGGCTGTAATCAGTCTTTTAGCAATAAATTGTCATTGCCATATCAAATTGATTGTACACTACTATAAAACACACACCTAGTCATATTTTTTTCTTACTTATCGAGGTCGCATGAAAATGAAGAAAAAACGGGCCGAAATGAGATGGAATTATCGGGGGAAAGAAAAAGGGAAGAGGGGTGGGAGAGGGAAGATAGGCTCCGCCCCCTTTTCTCTCGTCCCACTTTTCCCCTCTCCCCTCCAATGCCGCGCGCGCATGGTTTTTGATGTGTATCTCAGCTCAGAGATAAGAAATCAACAAACGGTAAAAAGGGCTGTCTTATTCAGACCATGATCGATACATTGAGCTTAAAAAGTACTCTCTACCTAAAAATCGGTCTCTCACGTTGTGGTCTCTAGATATAGAAAATCAATTATTTATCAATTTTTATTATTAAACAGTAGCAGACAACAAGGGAATTGCAGTTTTTAAACATATATGCTTAATTCTGCGTATCTTTGCACCATGATCGATATTTCAAATTACAAGAGGGCCGTATCTTTATGAGAGACTATAAATATGTCACTTGTTCACGGACTTGGAGTTGGGGCTTCAGAAGAAATTTTTAATAGTTTTGACGACAGACTCGAAATGTTGCACGATTCTAAAGAAGAATCCTTCATTTTCCTTCTCTATCGTATCCGATTCGACGATAAGTTCAACAACGAGAGTCAATGAGCAAATCTTGCGAAGAAGTTTCTCCGAACGAGGATGAATGAGACCCGACCATGGGAAGGCTGAACATAACAGATTAAAAATACAAGCATAATACATAAATACAAGTAAAGTATGAGTAGTTTATAATGTACCTTCAGAATCGTTCTACACTTTAAAAAATATTCAGAATTCTTCAAAGTGGAATAAATTCTTCTCACTCACTCGCAAAATCAGATCTCATATGTTTCTTCATATTGATAATGAGCTCAGCGAGGATAGGGTCGTCTATCTTGATATGAACCTGAGAGAGTAATTTGGATTTACAATCTCATTATGATAAGCATTTATAAAAGTAGGTCCGAAGAAGAGACTTGGCCCTCCTTACTGAATTGGCCTTACGAAGCTTTGCGCACACAGCATTCTGACCCCCTTTGTTCTCTCCAGATAAGGGTGAACAATGGGATTAAGATTTGAATTTTTTTTTCATATTTCAAGTTGCAGTTTGAACACAACCCCATTCTGTCGGTGTAGAATGCTCTGCGCTGGGCTCTGGGATCCCTCTGGACTTCTTGTATCTTTACCTATATTCTTTATATCTATTGCAATGCTAGTAAGATGTTATTGATAGAGTGAGAGAACACTGCGAAATTAAAGAAAAAATGACCTAGTGACCTCAAGTACGACCATTCTCATTTAATTCGGACCATGGATGATTTCGGATGTTCTCTGTCAGACAGACTCACACTAATCGAGAGGAGGGGATTTGCCAACACCAGTACATACCTCTCGCTTTCGCATCGCCTGTGCACGCTCCAAATCAATGTGAATTTCGTCCAGTTGAACCTCCAGTTTGAGCTGAAGATTAGGGGAGATTAGACTGCAAAATGGGCCGAAAAAAATCGTTCTACTTTCATTTCAGCGCCAATTCCGATGATATTTCTGACTTGCCATACATACCTCATCATAGGCAGTAATAGGGCGGATATTGGGACGATTATCGGAAGAGGAAGGCATCCCGAATCGAATCGATATGGAGTGAGGGTAGTGTAGGCGTCGGGGAAGAGGAGAGAAGGGGTTGAGATGCTCTTCCAGATACAACAGATTTCAGCCAATCACAATTCTCTGTTAGAATGGAGGAGAATGGAAAAGGAAGAATGAAAACTAGATATTAAACTTAGAAGAGTGTTCTTCCTAATTTTTCTATTGGATTGTGTTTCATTTCCCTTCACATGAAGTTGTAGAACCAAAAATTTTTAAAAAAAATATAACGAAAATGTAACTGGAATGTACCTAAATGTTTTTTCGTTTATTCGAAAGCGTTATCGTATACTCAAATGTATACTCAAGAAATGGGACCAGCAATTCATCTTTGGTCTATTGGTTGCTGTTTCGTACCCTCTCCTCACCATTCTCTTGCATTTTTTCTCTTCATTTGTGAGCCCTACGAATTGCAGAGTCTTTCCCACTCCCTAGTAGCACCCACACACAACCTCTCAGAGCAAATCCCATTCAATAGGGCTAGATTTGTCTGTCATCCTCACCAATCCAGTTGTCGTTTTCCCCTCTGAAGCCCTTCTCCCGTCTCATTCCCGACCTTCGATTCCACTCGTCCATAATGTTTCCACTAGAACTGTTCCTCCTCCTTCTCTACTCGAAGGCACATGCAAAGGTGAGCTGAGCGTAAACCACCTTCCTGTTGTTTAAGGCGATCAGTTTCTCACTGAATTACTGTCTTTGCCCTTCATTTTCATTGAAAGAAAGCACTAAAATAGTCACGGGCTCCCGCGGGACGTTCACTGAGTACGCTCCTTGAGAACGGAGTGAACCTTTATTTGCCTTTGCCAACACTATACGATCTGTTGGTATAACATACTTTATCCAGGAGCAAACATCCCTGTTCGTATCCATCGCTGTTCTTGATCCTCACATTCCGGAACGAATGATGATAGGAAAGGATGTGGCAGTGACAATTGCAATGCATCTTGCGCCTGACTATACTCCGAAAGAGGTGAGATGGTGGAGAATCTGCGACGGTCGTGGTTGCACCATGGTCAAAATACAAAAAAGGCAATCGACGTAGATAGGTAGGGGTGAGATTGAGTAGCAACTAGATCTTTCCGAATGAAGATTGCGTCCCTTCATTTCACATTCTCTGTCGTCACACTAACCTCTGAGATAGAGAAATGATTGAGTGGAGAGATTCTGCATCCTGATAACCTTAATCAGAAGACTGCATAATAAATCAATTATCAATTATGTAAAACTGTCTCCGCTATAAAATAGTCACGAGTAAACTTTTCTTTTACCTTTTTACTTGTCTCCGCTTCAGGTTCGCTTTCACTACACGTACAACGGCTCCATGGATCTACCTGTTGACTGGGTGGAGATGAAAGGATTTGCGCCCAATGGAGTAAGCTTTCGTAGTTTTTCTTTTGCTCGCGAGAGGTAGGCGGGAATTCCGACCGATACTTCATTATTACTAACCATTTCATGGCAGGATGGCTGGGCGGAGGTTACTATCGAGTTCAATTCTGACCTCGTCCTGCATAAAGCCTCATCAATGATCGCTAACTCTTCCCATGGCGATGTACACTACGATTTGGAAATGGACAATCACGCAGTCTTCCTCAAAATTCGCATGGTATCAATGGAATCGATGGAGGTTTGATAGTTATTACATCACATTTTATGATAACCAGTGCCAGTGATACCAGTGATAACCCTCCGCCTACGGCGGATAACCTTTACTGATTTCGCAACATTTCGCAATCCCGAAAGCGAGCGCGTGACATGTTTGGACTTGTTTACAGTTTCGTGACCTGCCTACGTGACTTTCGAAAGCGAACAAACAGACATCTCTGCTTAATATAAAGTAGATATAAGTCATACATATGTATTTGAGAAATGTGATTTAGAGTAAGGAAGCAGAAGCAAATTCACATTATGTTTCATCTTCTAAGGGAAGCCTGGGCAATGTCTCTATCATGATAAGGGAGAGGCAGAGTGAGGTCAGTGTGTTTCCAGGCACATTTCCATCATTCATTAATTTCAAGTACTAAGATCAGTGTTCCTCATGACAATTCATTATAACAAAATTGAAAAGCGATTTAGCGCGAGAAAGCTGAAACGAAAGCCCGCGATGTTCTCCCATCGTCTTATCACACCGGAAATTCAAGCTTGAACAGATTGGAGGAAAAGCTACAGGTCTTCTTTTTTTTAATTGTTGGATATTTCGAAAAATTGGAACCTTTGTACACCTATATCACCTTCTAATTTCAGAATATCACTCGCAAGAAGAAGGATCTATATGTGGAAGCCGTACTACAGCTGCTACATCAACAAAAACATCAATTGAGTTGGAAATTCCTCCTCATTTACGCTATCGTTTCGTCAACCTGTGAGTATATTTTTACGTAAATAATTGATAGGAGTGTCGTTAATTTTTAATATTCGTAAGATGAGGCCCAGAGAATATCTTTGATGTTGCCATCTGAATGGGCCAACACGGAGGCATTTCCCATCCACAGTGGATGGGCGAATGATAGGAAGAGATGCAGAGCACAGCAAGAGAGCAGAAAATGAGAGAGGTTGGCGATAGTTTTAAATTGAGAACTGTAACTTTCCCTGAACGCCGTGCTTTTCAATTCCACATAGTCCATATTTTAGTTCTGCTTCTGGTGCTTTCATTCACGATTCTCCTTCTCTTCTTCTGGTTAGTATTTTTTGTATTGTAAACATAATGATGTTGAATTGCCACGATAAGTTGTCAATCCGACACACTTTGAAAAAATCATATGATTTTGGCAATCTCATGCATAACAACCTAGTGTGTAACAATATTGATTATTGTCAACAGTATCAGGAGCTGGGATGACAAGCATGAAGCGACTTTCGCTCGTTCAAAGCCTGGAAAACGTCGCCACAGACCAATTGAAGTCTGATGACCGCTCGATTGGGTTGATGATCGAATTGTATAACTCCTTATTTTTAACTTTTCTTTTAAATGCAAATTTTCCCCTTCTACTTTGTGTGCTTTATCCCGATCAGTTTCATTGAATATTTCGCATACTCAATTCTCTGTGACCGATGATTTTGAGTTGAGAGTCATGAGTAAACGTCGTCTCTGAATAAATCATGTTCGCATGTAATATCATCTTCCACTAAGACCACACATCCACAACCCAAAAATTTAGATAAAATCTTGACGTCGACATGTGTGATGGAAAGGGGAGAGTCTATTCAGTCACAATCACCTGATTTTGTGCAAGAGCGCGACAATTTTTATCATTGAATGCCGAAAATCGAATCGAATTTGCATCATTATCGGTGTGAGTAATTGGTGTGTTTTGACGACAGCAAACATCATCTTTTAATTGCATTTCCCCGCGCAAACACGTGAAACATTCTTTTCATCCCTCTCTCTCTCTCTTCCTTCGCTTTCACTCTCAATTCCTAGATGATACGTCGCCTATTCTCTCGCTTATATTTCTTCGTTTTCGACCGACTTATATGCTACTATCTTCTCAAATTATACTCGGCCCGTTTCAAAATTCGCTTTATGAACCTCGGATATGTGAATGGTAGCGACCACGTTGTGAATGATGCCGTGAGTTCCATTTCAACCTTGTTTATGGCTTACTTGGGACGGGAATTTACAGTACTGGTCCTATGCCGATGTTCTAAGGCATAAGGTTTAATCTTTTCTGAGCTTTTCTGTTTGTGCTTTTCTTTGAAAAAAGCAAACATTAGCCACGATTTCTGGAAAACACGTGAATTTCTAGAAAGAAAATATACAGATTGGAAATATTTTTCTTCCACCGTATTGGGAAAACGCACAGATTATGCCATGACTAATTGAACAAGCATTAATCATTTTTCTCGACAGATCCGTGGTAAGGAAGTTGATGAAACCGAGCGAGCACACATTGCATTGTATGAGAAGACAATCTCACTTCATCCTTGCTATCCCTCACTTGATGGTTGTCAATTACTGGAGATTGGATGCGGTCAAGGAGGGGGAATCGATTGGATCACTCGGTATTTTTCATTCTCCTTTTTCATCCTTCACTTTGATTGAGATTTCTTTCGATTTCAATTATCGCTTCGTTCTTTCAACTTTCGATTCCCTTCTTCACATTCTCTTTTCTCCTTTTCCATTTTCTCCGTCTCAATTCACATTGAGAGAATGAAAACCGCAATGGAAATGGAGCCTAGAACAACTATAGAACTGAATGCGTTGATCTCATTTGATTCAGTTCACATCCCGAAATCACCTCAGCTACTGGATTGGATCGTGTAGCCATTCAAGATTCAATCATCGCGGGAGATGCGCACGATTTGCCATTCAAGGCTTCATCATTCCATATCGTGCTCAATATCGAAAGCAGTCATCTCTATCACGATCCTCAATCATTCTTCAATGAGTGCTCGCGTGTGCTATCGACCGGTGGACATCTGTGCTGGGCTGATTTGCGATATCATGGAGAGGTTTATAACATTTATATTGTCCTTTCAACTGCTCCGCTTTCACGATTAGGCGCATTAGCTGTCACTTCCAAGAGGATATTGCAAATAGAAAGATAGGGATATAAAAAATGGAACGGTTTAATATTTTAAGATACGTTTTTTTACTCAGGAACAGCAAGTGTTGAGGCAAGCGGAGATGGTGGGGCTCAAACTAGTCCGAATTGAAGAGATAACGGATTCGGTGATTCGTGGAATGGAGAAAGTCGCCGCAAGATACGATCATATTCTGCTTACGGTTAGCATTTCCGACACTCAGAAAAATGTTTGAAAAAAATGTTGCAAACATTTCGTCAAAAACACAAACAATTTTCTCTGAGGATTTTTGCGCAGCCTAATGATCAAATTCGATTTCAGGCCCCGTGGTACATCAAGCTATTCGGCGATTCATTCCGAGAAACGTACTGTGCACCAGGAACGAAAGCTCACGAGCGATACGTTAAGAGGGAGAAGAGATACTGGACTGCATGTTGGGTCAAAGAATGAGAGTGAAGAGCATATTTGTTCACTGAATCATTGATTGTATCATGAATTACCGAAATAAAAAAAATTGATCGTTAGACCCATACAAGGCTCAATTCAGCGCGATGTACGGGTGGTCCACAACTTTCGATTGCTACGATTGTTGCGCTAACGAGCAAAAATGCGCACGCAATTCACAGGCCTGGCAAACAAATGTGCACGGACACTGAGGGTAAAAAATACGAACCAGGAATCAAGCATATTGAGGTAATTTTTAATTAAGGGCAAAACAAGTTACTCCTCTTACATCCTGAAATTACCTTTGAGAATGCTCATGGTGATGGCATTAGAGGTAGGATGAGAATTTTACCACCCGAGAGAAAACAGTTGAGAACAGAGAACATATTTCGAAATAGTTCTTATCCGACATAGTGCCCATTAGAGTTGCGGCTTCGTGATTTCGACATCCGCTTCCCTTCCTTCCACCCTCGCTCAATTGAGAGGGGCGACGAAGGGAAGGCAATCCTGGAATTATGCCGAATTGGGGGAAAGTGCAGCTGCTCACGCCTTTCGGTTCTTTTCGCTCTCTCGTCGGTCAATTAATTGGAAAGAATATGCAAAACGAGAAGACAGGAGGCCTCTTCTCTTCGCTCCCTCCTCTTCTAAATCCCGCCCAGTACCTGTCCCGCGTAGGTCGCTCTCATTTCGGGATTTACAACGAAGGAACGGGAACGCCCCGTAAAAAATGTGCTAGATAGGAGAGGGCGAAAATCGCGACCCAGAATATGAGATACTAATAGGTATTCCTACCCTAATCATCAGTTTCGTCAAGTTGAGTCTTTTAATTTTATTCCATGCGTTTCAAATGCTCAGTAAGCTCAATGATCTGGGAAGATCGATTCTTCGGAAGGACGGAAGGGGAGATGAGGTTGACCCCCCCCCCTCCCGTAATCGGACAGCTACACGTGGGATGCAAAATAATCTCGAAATTTCTCTTCGCAATCACTTTTCCTTCTTACTAGTTTCCCATTAATACCAATGATGGATATTTCATAATCCATTACTGCACTACTACTATTACGAATCCTTTCTTCTCCTAAAAGGGAACGCCTCTTACTCCATTTCTTCTCCCCGTCACTCTGATTCTCTTCTCTTCCATCAATCCCTCTCATTAGCCCTTCTCCCTTTCTCTCTCTTCTACCCGGTATTTTCTTCCGCCATCCTTGACTACTCCCGGGCCCATTCCTAGTGCATCTCAAGAAGGAGAGGAAGGGGGAAGAGAGAAGGGCTCTATTCCTCCTTCTCCTTTGGCTTATGTTCACTATCTTGCCGTATTTCGCAATTTTCACAATATCGATACGATTTACGATTTACGATTATAACACATTTATCAAGAGGTCAGGTTAGGTGAGAGCTCTGATGTGCATGGCGTTCCAACTGGTTTTTCTTGCTTCGTTGAGAAAGCTCGGGCCTACAGTCTTGCGGAAGATATCGCTCCATCTTGTCATTGGCCGACCTTTTCTTCTTTTAATAATATCGATAGTTAATAAAACGTTTACAGATGCATCGCTCTCGCAAATCTTCCAAGAAACACTTACGCCCGGTAAGATTATTTTGAAATCAGACATGTCAGCTATTTCATATTTTTTTGCAATAAAATCTACTACAAGTAGGGTAATTTCGATATTTTCCGGACGACATATTCGAGCACTTTTTATCCCATTTGCGAGATTCACGTCCTCTCATTCTTCGCCTTTCGCAGGAACTATACTAATTTATATCATTTGAGATTCACACGAAGATACACACTACTAAGATCTACCCTCAACAGTCTGCAGTTGTCGATCCTTCGGGATTTCTCTTTATTCATCCTACTTCCACCGCGGAAAAAGTGAGAATTTTTTCACCGAATATTTCAATCTCGTTTCAATGTTTTAACACTAGATCAATTGTGCAATGAATTGACCTCATCCCTGATCAGGAACAATTTTAAGCTAATTTCTTGTCTTTTAAAGACTTATTAGAAGAAAATATATTCAAAAAAAGAATCTTATTATTCAGTCAAATCTTCTGGTCGAAAAAGAGGAGCAAGGGGAACAAATTCGCCCCGTGATCCTCAGATGTCTCAAAATGAAGACGGATCATCTCAATTATTTGAGGCGAGCATGTTTTCTTTCTATTTATTGAAATTTATGTTAATTCAATGTTTGCTTGTGAACTATATTGAATTGGTCAATCCAAAAGCTTAAACGAGACGTAACAGGAAAGAATTTCAGAAACTCCCACAACGAAATCCCTGGATTTGCAATTACAGTATCGTTGGATCTTTGCCAAAATCCCTATTCCCTTCTCCCGACCCCGATTGAGAGAGGAATGAGTGCGATCGATGGGAAGAGTCTAGGGGGGAGACAGGGGTAGATCAAGGCGTACTCTCTTCCCCAGGGAAATCATCTGTTTAAATCCTGTTGCCTGGATTGAGGGGAACTCTGGCACCACGCCAACTCGCTAGAACTCGGTTCATTGATGTCGTAGAAACACGGGAGTGTCGGAATTCTGATACGGTTATGGATTGCTACAATGTGACGTTGACAGATTAGTCACCAAAATATTCATGCCTCCTTTAAACCTGAAAGTGTTTTTTTTCAGGAATGGTGAACCCACTCGACGATGCCGTACTGTGAAAGAGGTAAGAGATATGCGAATGAGTTTAACTTGCATTTATCATGTGAAAGTGATTTTGCACTCTAAAAGAAGAAACATAAGCTGTTCTTCGTTTTCTTAATGGCGCGTCAGTCGGGAATAACTACTACCGACAGCGCTCGAGCGGAAACATCCCCTAGTGCATTTCCCTAATATTCAACGAATATTCCGATTATTCCCCCTTCTATTTTCTTGCCCTTGCCATGTTTTCACACATAATAGAGCAGAAGTAATGGAAGTCAAAACACTGAGAAAAGGCGTGATGAGATCTGTTGATTACTACTTTCAAGAAATGTTCATTCAGGCTCGCAAGGAAAACGATGATTTGAATGGTCTCAAGATCGATCTTCTCGCGTTTTTCGATGGTAGAAGGGCACTTACTGAGGAAGGAGAGGACTGGGCTGATACTGAGGAGGTTTGGCATATTCTCTGTTCAAATTCCTAGGCTGTGCTTCAATTTTTGACTAGAAGAGTAAATTAACCTAAGCGACCAAATAGAATAAATATAAACTATAATAATAATAATAATAATATAATTTATCTACGCCCGAGGCGCGACGACATTAATGGTAACATATGAGGTGGATAACTGGAGGTGGGGGGATAATATATAAATCTTCCATTTTAGTCTGCCATGACATAGAACTAAAAATAATATCAGTTCCTAAATCGAAATCCGCCGATAATTACAGCAGGAAGTCCTCAAGAAAGTTGCTCAAACTTCCACGTTCTTCGAGGCTACGCTAGTTAGAATTCAAGAAATTGATGATGAAATCGCAAAAATCGAGAAGGAGAAAGCGATGGAGAAAACAAAATAAGTTACATTGCATTCGAAACCATATGAAGTAAAACGACACACCCAGCTATTTAGAGCAAGTTATCGCGAAACACAACGGATTTTCCACGCTAAACATAACTGAACTTCGTTGTATCGTTTTACTTTCGTTTGTCTTTAATTATCGTATATCTTTCTGCTAATTCGTGTCTACTCCTTAGCTTAGATATGATACCTCTCACAAAAGTCAAACTCATCAAAGGTTTTGTGAATTCCCGATCTCTTGTAAAGTTGCCACAAATATGATCATATTTACGATCTCAATAAATGTTTATTGTAATGAAAATATCTTGATTATGCAGGATCGTCGCAATTTCCGCTATCGGACTTAAATTTGGTTTTCATTGTTGTGTTTATCATCATTATACCCACATTCCGAATCTAGAGTTAACTTACCTCCGAGGAATATTGTAATCACTTAGCATTGAACAACTCCAGCGAATAAATATTGATAATGTTCAAGAACAATACCTTGCTAGAGACTACACCATCACTATCCGAAATTGCAGAGAATCCTAGCAAATTTGAAGAGAATCCTTGGTCGGTTCTGTTTGAACATCCCCTCGATTACGTAAATCGAACAGTCTTTACATGGCATAGAACGTTTGCACAACTGCCATGCTTACTATAAATGGAATGGGATGGGTCATTTTCTCACTTCACTCATCACAGAATCTTCTCGATGTTCTGTGTAGTCTTCCTTACTCTTCTTAGTTCGGCTCTTGCTGGTCCAATCGACTTCGAGACTGATCTCAAGCACAACGTCGACCTTGGCAGACTTCAGAAGGACCTTGCCGCTCTCGATGAAAGACTAAAGAACACCGCTGATACCGAGGCAGAGATCGAACTTCTGAAGGCAGCTTATTCGAAGACTGTGATTGAGTCACCTGCTCCTATTAATGGATCAATTTGTAAGGATGAAGATGCGAATGAATTGAATGAGAAGGCTGGAGAGGAAAAGGATTTGTTCGAGGGAGATGTCCTTCTTACCAAGTGAGTTATTTACACGTGTCTCATTTCCGATTAAGCAACAACTTCTTCTAAAAAACATTCAGTGATCAACTTGCACTCATCGAGTCTCTTCACAAATCGAATCGTTCTCGTCGTCAGGCTCTCAAGGATGCAGGATATTCTTGGGGAACCGGCAACCCTGTCATTCCCTATTCCTACTCTGCAACTTATCGTGAGAAAAAGATGTTTGGATATCATTTTTTCTTCCATGAACCAATTAAGAAGTCGTTTAAAACTAATAAATTTCAGCCCAGGCGACCCGTCGTCCGACGATTACAGCTGCAATGAAATATTGGGAAAAGTTCACTTGTGTCAGATTCAAGGAGGTTTCCTCGGGATACAGGTGAATCCTTCTATTGATTTTGACTATCCCAGTCTCATTATTTCAGAGTGGAGGTTCGCGAGTCGAAAGGTTGTTCGTCTTACGTGGGAAAGATCAATGACCGTACTGGCACTCAAGGACTCAATCTCGCTGAGGGATGCATGAGCGTATGTATTTACCGTTTGTTTTATCTCATACTAAGTTATCTATTACCATCAAATATATTACGAACATCTCCCAGGTTGGAACTATTTGTCACGAGCTCTCGCACACGTTCGGTTTCTTCCACGTTCAGTCTAGATTCGATCGTGATAGATATGTGGATATTGACTTCAATAACATTCTTACCGATGTGAGTTGCAACTGGAACTCCCTCTAGAGAAACTTTATTATACGAAAAGAAAGAAAACTTATCACAGGACAAGCACAACTTTGATCTCGAGAAGGAAGATAAGACTCTTCTCCGTGATATTCCTTACGAATTCGGATCAAACATGCACTACTATCACAAAGATTTTGCCAGAGATTCGAGCAAGCCTGCCATCTATGCCAAGCCAGCTTACAAGGTGAAATATAAGCGAATTTGAATCATTCTCTCACATATTTTTTACAGATCTACCAGGAAGGAATGATGGGTCGCGTTCCCACTTTCTATGATATCCTCGGAGTCAACAAACACTTCAATTGCGCCGGTAAGAATGAGCAGTAACAGGAATGATTATACTGAATATTATATTTTTCCAAATCATTGTAACGTGAGAATATTTTCCATTCCACACGTATCTGACCTTTGACGAACGTTCGAGGGGGGCGGAGAAGGGAAGAGGCCGGGAGGAGGCGGTAGATCAACTGTCCTCCTCCCTCCTTCCTTCCTCCTTCCTCTCTCCTAGACAATCGATAGCTCGCTAAACAGCACATCTCATTTGCTGAGCATTTCAAACGAACGATAGCATACATATTTTAGCCAACTGCAAGACATCGGTTTCGTGTTCGAACGGAGGAATCCAAGATGTTAATAACTGCAGTAAATGCCTTTGTCCTCTTGGATGGGCTGGAGTCAAATGTGATCAGAGAGTAAGCGCTAGATTTATATTAGTTATGCACACGGGTAACAATCGAATAGTCTGAAGTAATTTCATTTCAGCCTCCCAACACCACTACCATCCCTGCTACTACCACCCTCCAGACTAAGAGAGTTGATATGAAATTCGGAGCAAAGGGAACAGAATATAAAGTGGAATACTATCTCTTTAAGGTATGATATTGGTAAACTAACGAAATTCACCAATTTAACTTTTTTTCTAGGCTCCCGCTGGTCAGAAAGTGCAGATGACTCCTAAAATCCTTGGAACCCGCTGGTCAAACTCATGTGATCCCATGGGAATTGAGATCAAATTCCTTCGTGATTCTCGCCCATCTGGACTCCAGTAAGTTGTATCTCGTATTACCCATGATCATGTTTGATAACTACGATATCTCAGGGTGTGCGACTGGCGTGTTCAACAGCCTACTGTCACCTCCGAGACGAATGAAATGCTCGTTCAAGCTTACACTCTGGGAGAACAGTTCGCTGTCGAAATGACATTCAAGGCTGTCAACTAATTGAAGCCAAATAAAGTGATGAATTGTTCAAGTTGTTTTGCATTGCCTAGAGTCTACGTTGAGCATTTATTATCGAAATGTCTCTTGGACAAGAAAAAGTACAATTTTTTCTTCATAAAAACATCATTCTTTTAATATTCGGGAGAATCCGCTTCCATTTCGGATACCAGATGCCTTTTGACAACTCACATGATCCCTTTGACAAAATGCTCAAAGCGCCCCAAGAATTCCTACATTCGGGCGGGCGTGGTAAGGAGGAAAATTTAAAATTGCCTAAATGCCGGCTCCGAGCAGTTTAACGAATGGTGCTTCAATCATTTTTATAAATCATAAGAGACCTTTCACGAGAGAACGTACCTTCTGGGATGGGGCGACGGACGACTTTTCTGCAACCCATCCCAATTTTTTTTTGGTGTTGTCCCCATACCAAGTGCTGATATTTGGCCCAATATGAAGGGTTCTCGTGCACTCTCCGAAAAGTTACAGCTAGGGCCCAAAAAAAGGGGCTGCCAATATTTGGCCAACACTTGTTTATGCCTCTAATGGTGTTTTTCTGTCATTATGAACCTATTTACGATTTTTCAAAAACATTTGGACCTGATTTGCCGACATGACTCACCTCCACTTTTTTCACATAAGGGTCCCCCCTTATGTGAAAAATCGTTGATGGGTCATATCAAAATTGGCCATAATAACATGTATGATTTCACTAAAAGTGACATAAAACTAATTTTTAAGTACCCTAACATACTTTTTCTTGGGTCGGAGGTTATATTTCAACCTCACCTCTTCAACCTCATTCGGCTGAAAATTTTTTGACAAAGTCAGTTTTTCACGGAGATTTCGAATCTGTAAAGAACCCAATGTAACGTGGGAAAAAATTTTCCAGGAAAAATGAAAATCGACGAAAAAAATGATTTTCGACCTTTTAACGTTGTCGTATACCTTCCAAAATGATTTTTTTGGAATCTCCATGCAAAAATACACCCGCTTCAGTTTTTAAAACGAACAAAAAATTTCGTTGAAAAATTGGATTTTTTTTGGGCCCTAGCTGTAACTTTTCGGAGAGTGCACGAGAACCCTTCATATTGGGCCAAATATCAGCACTTGATATGGGGACAACACCAAAAAAATATTGGGATGGGTTGCAGAAAAGTCGTCCGTAGGGTAGGTACGCTTTCTCGTGAAAGGTCTCATAAAACGATTTTCGAAGCCAATTGGGCTACTCAGACAGGTAGCCAGATGCCTACTTCAATGCGAAATCATCTTTTGTATCACTTTTGATTCAACAGATTTGATACAAAAGAGGTACCAGAGCTGTTCTTTATGAACGAATGGTGCTTCAATCATTTTGATAAATCATGAAACGATTTTAGAAGCCAATTGGGCTACTCAGACAGGTACCCAGATGCCTACTTCAATGCGAAATCATCTTTTGTATCACTTTTGGTTCAACAGATTTGAGTTACCGTGAGTTTAAGGCACGCCAGTAGCCTAAGCTGAGATCTGACTGGTCGTGCCAATCAGTGAGCTTGAAGCTGAGACACCTTGAGTGTTAGTAACTCGTGAGGTTCTCGTTGTATTCGAGAACTAATCAGGCGAAAACACTTCGTTTGGTGTTCCCACTTGTTGAGTGCTCGAGTAAATCGAAAATTCTCGTTGTTTTCGAGGAGGATCGGTTGAAAAGATTTCTCTGTGGGTGGATCAGTCACTCGATAGTGTGAAACTAGTGGGAAAGTACTGCACGAATTGTATTTTCGGTGCATACGAGTCGGTTGTGCGTGTATTTCGTAAGGGCGAGAGACTGTGGTAAAGTGAGAGGGAGCAGAGAAAGAAGGGAATCGAGTCTTGTTTACGATCGATCGCGAGTTGTTGTTTACGACTTTGCGCGTGAGTGGAACTTGTTGTTGACCAGAAGAGACTGTGTGAGGGGAAGATTTTAAATCAAAATACTTTCCAATCAATATCAATGGAGTCTGCCAGTGATCAAAAGATGAAGGAGCTCTTGACTAGAGTGAAGTTGTCGTCCGTGGAGGAGGTTGAAGTGAAGCTGAGTGAATACCGTCAGATGACGAAATCATGCAAAGAGATGAGGGAAGCATTGATTGAGTTGGAAGGAGTTGATAGCATTCCTGAATTGCTAGAAAAGGTCAATAAGGAGAGAAATGAGATGTCAAATGAAGGACAGGGATGGAAGAAAATGAGCAAGGAAGTATATGAGTTGAAGGGAGCTATGGAGCTGAAAGATGAGGAGAGATTGTTCGATAAGTGGAAAGCAATTAATGATAAATGTCAGGATCTCGCTGCTCAGATTGAATCAATGAGAGAAAAGGAAGTAATCGTTGCACAAGGCAAGGTCGCCCGAGGCTTTGGGCAAACTGGCCTTAATCGGGCAAGGTCGCCCACAACACAAGTTGAAGGTTCGGAAGGAGAAAGGATAGCGCAAGGAACATCGGGTGAACAAGTTGGTGATTATTACAGTCGAGTGAATGGTGATGCTGGTTATTCCAACTATCAGAGCCAGTATAACGTGAGATCAGGATTTTCTTACGGGACTAATGGGATAGATGGTGGTAATGGATACAGAATGAATAAGGTGATGGGAATGAATAAGGTGATCACTAGGAATGTTAGCAAATATACTTCCTGAAATGACGAAATATTCTGGAAGGAAGGAAGATTGGGATGATTTCGAGACTGGGTTCATGATTCGTTATGGTGGGATTGACACACAAGTTGGTATGTCTTTGCTCAAGGATAATCAAGAGGGAGACGCAAAGGATGCTCTGAGAGTAGTGCCTGTTGAGGAAACGGATAAAGGGGAGGATAGTGTTTTGAAGTGGCTGCGGTCAAGACTTTCGAATGAAACACCTTTTGAAGAGCTTGAATTGAATAAGACGGTACAGGGAAAGACAGTTGGAAAGATTTGTGAGGAATTGGAAGAATGGACGACGAAGTTGAATAGGGGTGATCGGATAAGTACGGAGTCAGCTAGAAGGAGACAGTTGTTGATTTTGCATGAAGGCATGTATACAGAGCACATGCGATTATTGACTTTATTTGGAGAAGGAGCATCTTACTCCAAGATGAAAGCTGCCCTAGTGGAACTGGAATATCTGAGGAATACTGACATTGAGATAAGGTCTCAAGGATACAGTAATGGTATCAGTGGCGGATTGACGTGTTCCTGCTGCGGAGGACACGGTCACGATGAGAATCACTGCGCTTCCAATGGGGAAGAAAGTTATTCGGGTGCCCAGAGTGGACCATCAGGTGGAGTTGAGATGATTTCAAGAGACTCTGGCCTAGGATTTCGTTTGTGTGAGCGTGAGGAGTTACTGAAGGACTGAAGGATGAACTACAATCTTCGACGAGGACGTCTCGCTGCAGAGGAGGGGGATGCAATGGAAGAGCCCTCCCATTGTAAATAAGAAGAATATTTATTGTTTATTTCATCATTGTTTAATTATTTAATTATTATATAATTAAAAAATATTTAAATTCATCTTTAGTTAAATTGTTGACACAACTCTAGGACTACGGTAGCATTTGAATTGCCGCATCTAGGCTCTCGCCACGTTTTCGTCAATTGTTTACTTACAGTATACTTTTCCGTTTTTCGTGACTTTTCATTTTTGTTCTAGTTTTCACTAGTCTTTTCCGTGATTTACGTCTTTGCTGTCGATTTTCGTTGGGGAAGATTCACAATAAACCACTTCTCCCGCACTCTCTCCTGTCCTCGAACCGCACAGCACCAACCGACACTCATTACTGTCGCCATTGTCTCCGATGGACAGAACAAGGTGTATGGGCTATAACGAAGACAGTTATTACAAAAAAAGTTGTCATTCTCTGCTCTCTACTGACTATGGCGTTAGTTTTTCCCCCTCTTTTCTTCCCTCCCAAAATACCTTGAGCTGATTCATCGTCAGCGTTTGACTAGAGAGAGCATCCGAAATGTTACACTAGCCCCCTTCCCCTATCTGCCATCTCCATTCAAATCTCCTCATTTTGATCATCGTGGAAATAAGGGACTAGCCGTTTAACGATGGCCTTCTTCGCTGCCAACATATCGTCTGTTTCTCTATACGGATCTTGTCCCAATTCATCACATTGCCAATCAAAGCTCGCCATTCGTATCCGATCCTGAATCGATTCTTCCTTTCATAATTGATGTGGCATCGATCCAATTCAAGCTCCTTCTTCTCCTTCTTCTTCTCCTTCTCCTTCTGGATTCTGGATTCTGGATCCTTCTGGATTTTTGTTATTAATCCCGTCTTAAATATCAGAGGCCCTATAAGGGGGGGGGTATTCTGAGCTCTATTCCCTATTGTTTTATGTTTTCTAATTGCCAATCACTGGTCGGGGGATTCTGTACACCCAATGGATTTTGAGGGGGGGGGAGGTAAACAATCACGCCTTAAAACCTATATTGTTCGACCCGTCTCTTTCGATATTTCTTATTTTTCACTTGAAAATTTTAAACGCAGAGTTTCAGATGGGACGGACCTTCTACGATGCGAAGAGGGACCCCAGAGTGAAAAATGAACAGCTCGTGGGAACAAGGAAGCAAGATGTATGTTCTGAAACCCCCCCCCCTGTCCCTGTATTAAGATTGATATGATAAAATTATAATTATTATTTTCTAAATGGGATCTTTTCTCTGACTCTATTACAAATGCGTTCCTTTCACAACATATCGCACCCTGAAATACCAAAGTCATATACACAAAACACATGATGAACTGAAATGAACTGTTCACAGGAGCAGGCCCAGACAGGCCCTTTCCCTTGCCCTCCCTTCCACCCCAACCTCTACCGTCAGGTATGTAAATTTGTTTCTATATCAACATTTCTTTCTGCATTTTCACCAATTTCATCCTCAAGGAAAACTGATGTTCATCCTAAATTCACTATCCGTGTGATATAATAAAGAATATTAAGGGATGGGTGTGCGAATGCGAAAAGCCGAACTTTTCCTTTCGTGAAGTATGCGCCCGCTGCGGAGCATTGAGATCGATGAAAGAGAAGGTTATCTGAGTATATTTTCCAAAAGTTTTCCAAAAGACTGTAATTGTTTTGTTTCTGTCTGTCTCTCAGTCAGTATGAGAGGGATCTGCTATTTTTAACTGAATAAATTGGTTTATTTTTAAAAATTCTTCCCACATTACATTTAATCTTTAAGATGAATTTTAATGTGGAAAGTTCTAGAGAAGACCCTTAGAAAGGAGGGGGAGTTTTTTTAAGATGAATTTGAATGTGGAAAGTTCTCGAGAAGACCCTTAGAACGGAGAGGGGAGTTCTTTAAGATGATTTTGAATGTGGAAAGTTCACGAGAAGACCCTTAGAAAGGAGGGGGAGGCAAGGATACAGCAATGGTATGAGTGGCGGATTGACGTGTTCCTGCTGCGGAGGACACGGTCACGATGAGAATCACTGCGCTTCCAATGGGGAAGAAAGTTATTCGGGTGCCCAGAG
>LS488511.1:0-63097 GCA_900490705.1 Pristionchus arcanus | reverse complement strand
GAATGGAGCAAAAGAGGCAGAACCAAAAGAACGATTTGAGAAAGGTCGATATTTTTAAGTTGTGCACAGTGTATGGTGAGTAACCATATCATACGAGTAGGACAGTAGGTCAGGAAACACTCGAACATCATATAAACAATAAAATTCACGTAAAACATTGAAAAAGAATCGATCGCAATTGAAACTTCGCTTGAAATAAAACCAGCGCAGAAACGCCGCACTTTACTAAAAAAAGTACAGTACCTCAAAATGTTGCATGCTCTTCGTGGTAGGAGTTTCTCACTCCGATTGATGCCTAACCCCCTTTAATTTATTGAATGTCACGCGATTAAAGGTAGGGGCCACAACGCAGATTGCCGATTCTGCACAATGGGGTCAAACTTGTGTTCAAACTATCCCTCGTGGTCCCAATATCATCATACTTTTTGCTGTTTGCCGATATCTTTTCTCTGAGGCGCGCTGGAGCCCAAGAAGTACGCGCGGGATGCACTGGGAAGAGGAGGGAAAAGCGAGACGAGAGGGAAGGGGGCGGAGCCTAATTTGCGTGTGTCTCTCTCCCTCCTCCCGCCCTCTCGCTCGCCTCTCCCCGCGCTTCTTCTAACAAAAAGCCCAAGCCAGGGAGAAATGCTAAAAATCTAATTTTTTTTCTAAAATTCCTAAAATATTCGAATTAGTCAAAGAAATACTGCCCAAACAAAACTTTCACACTGCAACCCGTCAAAACGACCTCTTCCCTTCTTTCAAATGCAAATTTGATCTACTTAGTGATGCTATGCAAATTTTGGGCAGTGCTCAATCGATAGAGAATGGTGAGAGCTATCCATAGTGATGTCGAACGAACGATTTGGTTCAGAATGAGCTTTGGGCTTTTGCTTTCTCGCTTTTTCACGGAATCGTGTCAGAGCAAAGTGGGCGGGGCTTGTGGGGCCTAATTAAAGGATGTCTCTGACACTGATATTGAGTGGTGGACTACCATACTTTTGCGAACTCTTTCATTCAAAGTATTAATTTCAGTAATCAGCAGCGAGTTAACACAAGTTGCGGTGTGTGATAATATGGGCGCATGGCAGTTAATGAATAATGAAAGTACGTGTTTTTCCGATGCATCTGCAAACTAGTTCATGGCCACTTCATCCTTCGCTTCATGCTATTGCAGTAACCAATCTGTGTATACCGACTCCGTTCAAATTCGGTCACTACTGCCGAGACTCGTATTCGATTGGAGATGGATTGATGTGGGACTGTGAGAAGGTTGTTAAAAATTGTTTTAACAACTAATTTATTTGAGCACACCGACCGTTTCAGGATTTCCATATGGAATTGGAGTATAAAACTTGCGGGGGAAACTACGCGATGCCTGTTTGCAGTCCAGGTGCACTTTTTTTTCGAAATTTCATACAAAAGTACAAAATTGTGCTTGCAGAGGATGAAATTGATTGCGAGGGAATAGTGCAGAAGGGCGCGCCGAAGTTCGAGCGCAATTGGTGCGCATGCAAGGAGGGCGGATTTTGGCAGGATGGAGATTGCAGAGGTATTCCTAGAGACCGCAAGCCCCGCCCACTTGCGAGGGATAGGGAATCGACGAAAAGTGGGATCGAGAGTGTGCAAGTCGAATTCTCAACCGATTTGGTCGATCAAAATTGCGTTCGATAGGTCTCAGCTTCCTCTTTAAGTGGTCCAATGCGCACTGTGATCGGATTTGTCAAAATGGGTCAAAATCCCGATTAAATAGCTCGGGATAGGTGTTTAGAGGCTTTCCCGAGTACGTATCACAGTGCGCATTGAATAGATTGTAATTTCTATTTTTTGAAGATTTTTAGAGAAGAAATCACACGAATCGGATGTTTCCCCGATTTGCACAACTTTTTCAAAGATTCCCGCACGTGCGCGCGCATTTCCTCTCCCTCTTCCTTTGCCTCTCCCCGCCTCTCCTCGCTGTTTCTAACCCGTCGTGAATAGCACACGCCGTGCCTATAGCTGTCCAAATTTCTCTAGGGAATTGTCTCTCACGACTTAGCGAAGCTCTAGCTCTCGAATATGGTAGGGAGCTGTAAAAAGGCTCCGCCCACTTTTGGCTGGTCCCGTTTTCGGCGGCATTTCTGTTATGCCCTATACGCATGGTTTTTGGCCCATAACTCGGTTCAAAGATGAGATATCGATAAACGGCAAAAAGTATGATTTTATTCGGACCAAGAGGGATAGAATGGGCACTTAAACATGCCCTCGCGATTGATTCCGTCAATCCCGTTGCGGTCTCTAGGTATTCCTAATACCATTTACACTATTTACAACATAACTCATTTCGAATTTCTTAAATATTTATCAGATTCTTGCTTCTCCGACAATGACAAATGCAGTCGTGGAACAGTTTGCGAACGGGAAGAAATTTCTGGAAAAGTAATTTTTTCTTCGAAATTTGGGGTGACAGTAAAAATAGTGATGATTTTGTAGCCTCTGAGTGCCGATTGTACGTGTCCCGCCGGAACTTGTCTCTACCCATTAGATGATTGTTCGAGCAATGCCTTCCTTTCAATTGGATCCTACGATGAAGTATTCGGCGAGTGCGCAAGTGGGGACAAATATAAATTTCATTACTAATATCTTCGCTCGCAGCTGTTCGTTGTTCCATTACTAACTTGGAAATCGATCTACCTTCAAATTGTAAGATTGCCAACTACGAGGGTGTAGATGAGGACATCGATAGGCGGCTAGGTTGGTATTTTTTTAGAGTATGAGTTCGTACATCCTTCTTCAGGAGCAATAGATGTTATATGTATGCATGTTGCGGATGATGAAAAGGTCCAAACGCGACACCACGTGGAATGTGTGGATGGGCAGTGGATTGGAGTGGATTTCAACAGTTAGCCGCAACAGATTTAGCTTATTATTCATCTCTTGCAGAGTTGTGCGTTCCGTTTCCTGGGTTACAATTTGATAAAGAGCAGTACGACGCTTTCGAAAAGGCTAAAGTATATCCAGCCAGACAGACTAACAATGCGATGACCATTCGATGTGATGCGAAAGGCGATTGGATGGGCGCAGTTCCGACTGGCGGTATGAGCAAACTATTTCTGAAACTAAATTTCTAAAAAAAATGTTATTTTAAAGTTTTTTCAATACTGGTATGAAGCTTGTATGAGGGGGTTGGTGGAGATTCCCGATACATTTTTTCACCTTTAACTCTTCCGATTCACTTGCAGAATGCCCATTAAAAAGATTCAAGCAGATTGCTGATTTGTGGAGGTGCGTATGCGATGAAGGTAAGGGGGATTCCTAATTTTACCTTTCCTAATGTTTTCAAGGTTAAAAAATTTTCAAGGAAATTCCGAAAAAATGGTGTGCTTTCACTTTTTAAGAGGAACTCCACGAAAAGAAATCACCAATTCGAGGGTTCAAAGTTTTTAGAAGCAATTTTCATTAAAGGGTCATATGGAGTAGACTGCTCTAGTCCATGCGATCAGGGGACGGTAAAAGAAGATAGCTCTTGCGAATGCTTCGATGGGTTTGGTGGAACGCACTGCGAAATAGGTGAACAGAGAAATTTTTGAAAAATCGATTTTTTTGTTTTAGAAAAATGTGCTGATATTCAGCTGTCTGAAATTGAAAATGGCGACAACCTTACGCTTGTGTTTATAATCGACTTGTATGAAAATGGATTCGATCAATTCGTGAGAAGTTTTGAGAAAACAATAGGATTATACCATGCATCTTCTTTTTTTTTCGTTTTTGCTGTTTGAGACTTCTTATTCCATAGATCTCAAATGAAGAAACGGGACTTATCTCGAGCATTCAACAACTCATTCGAGACATTGCTTACTATGACGGGAAATTTATCGGTCATATTTCACTCATTACTTTCGGAAACGGACCAGGTTTGACTTTTAACTTTTTTTAGTAGCAGGGCTTATTGCTTCTCAGATTTATCGTCCAACGTATTTTATGAATATGATTGGAAAGATGTGGATGATTTCGTTAAAGTTCTTCCTACTCTCCAATCAACTTCATTTTGCCAGTTTGGGCTCGCAGACTTACTCGAAGACCTGGCAGCAGCCGGATATTTTACGAATGATTTACCGCGCGGATCGATAGTCAATGATCACGGCAAATTTTGATTGCTAATCGAGTTATTTCATTTTAATTTCAGCTACAACCACCAGAAACATTGGACGAATCAATAATCGACGCATTCGTTTCAAATCGTCTCATGGCCAATTTCATAACTGATTCGAGCGTATCGATTAGAGATTGTTCATCTCTGAGCGGGGTAGGTTCTAGTTTACACTTTTTGTGTGTTTGGCACATGTTTCTACAAGGAAAATTATACATTCAATTTTCGATCTCTGTCATTAGCAACCTGAACAAATATCTCAAAAAAAATTGAGAAGAATCGTATTTCACACCGATGATTTTCTGGTGCAGCGTGGAATGACTAGGCCGATATCTGCCTCGGCCAAAAATCAGCTGTAAAATGATCAATTATCCCAATAGGATCTTTCATTCTTGCCGGGACATCCCTAAATCTTTTGTGGCGGGATTTTAGCGGGAATATAATTAGCATTGTTCACCCTTGCCAGAACAGATCATCTTTGATCATTATGCTGATTTTTGTTGTTCTAGGACTATAATCTGTATTTACGACTCGCTAAGCTTACTGGAGGGTATTATCTCGATGGAATGAGCGTGGCTTCATTTATGGAAATACTGCCACGAATGTACAAGAGCTCTGTCGTCCTCATTCCTGCAAATTTGAGAACAGAGAAGACAGATACACTTTTTCACGATTTCATTGTCGATTATGGTACTCAATCGTTCATTGCTTATTCGTATGACGAGGTGGGGCGTTCTGAACCAATCAAGGTATTGAATCCACCAAGTTAGTTACTTAGATGATTTCTTTACATTTAGCAGTTATTTCGTTAAGGCAATGTAGAAATTTGGTCAATTGTTTCGAGCAAGAACAATTTCCAAGTTTGGTCAAGCAGTCAGTTTTTTTGCTTTGTTACACACACAGCTGCATTGATACTGCAGGTCCGACAGACGACTGGGAGAACATTCCATGGCCGAAGGGATACTTCTATCAATATGTTGGCAAGCTCAACTGGCAAGACGGAATTGATAAATGCGAAAGAATGGGAGGAACTGTAGCGGATTTCTTATCAATAATACCATTGAAAGACAATATGGCCGAAGGGCATCCCTGCATAAAAGGCAAGTTTTGTGAAAAAAATCAGACGTATTTTATTTGTGGAAAAATAAATAAATATTTACGGAAATTTGAAAATAATCAATTCACTAATCAAAGTCATAAATTTTAAAGGAACAGAATCGTACTGGTTACCAATTCGACCTTATTCTTCTCAAGAGGATGAATTGACATGGACAACATTTTACCGAGACACTCGAATTCCCGTTGTTGCGCCGAAATTTCGCGAAGAATATCCTCTTGATAACTGTGCAGTCTTCTCATGTTCTGACAGCATGTGGTAAGTCAGCTATACCGAAATCGTTCTTGCTAATTCATATTTGGTATGATATTTGCCTGTTAAATTAATTGTCAAATATTTCTCTGCACTTGGCAGGTTTACCACGTCTTGCGATGATGAATTGGAGGTTATCTGCCAAAAGCCCTTTTTTGATTACCGGAAAACACCAGAAGATGGTTTGTTTTCACATCTATGATAAATTCGAATATGAGAATTCCAGATGATTTTTATCCAGTTTTTCCTGACACTATGATATATACCTTGAACATGAATTTGAAGACAACTTGGATCTTAGTGAGAGTTCAATCAAGTATTCAATTTGATTTCAAGCTTACCGATAATTACGGAAACGAACAACTTATGCTGCAGTCAGGTGTTTAACTTCCTCCTTTTCAAATTTTAATTCTACTCACTTCCAGGAAACACAAGGCTTCAAATGACCATTGGAGATCAATACAGATATGGAGATGTGGTTTCTCCAACTAAAATGGTCACATCAGTCCGCGAAGACTTCTCGATCACTAACTCGCCTATTCGCGAAACTGATTGCTCGCATTTCACCTCATCAACGATTCCAATTTGTGGATCAGAAGGCGACACTACTGTCCAGGTTGAAAAAGGATATCATGCTTATATTAGCGATTAAGTGACGTAATCTTACAGTTGAAGTGAAAACGCATTTTTTGAAATAAAATCAAAGTTATAAAATCGCAGATCACATATGGAGGCCCGTCGGTCGTTCGATCGTTCGTTTTCCGTTGTTCCCTTGACTATGCAATGCTCCCGATGCCTCCACTCGACTGTGCAAGTACGGGATGCATTCTAGAGAATACGGCATTCTGTTACACTGATGAGAATACGAAATATAAGTGCAATTGTCTACCTGGTGTGTTTGTAGCATCTCGAAATGTTAATAAGTGCATTTTCAGAATTTGAGGGCGACTTTTGCGAGTATCAGCGGAAAACGGAAAACTTGTGTGATTTATCCTTCCAAACCGCAGTCAATGATCCCTCTATTAATTCTATCATTATGACGGGGTGCTATTTTTAACCACCGTGGACAATTCAAATCGAATATTGTGGTTTCAGTGGTTGTGGTTGCCTTGACGATATGAGCGCGTGTTCCTTCAACAGAGACGATCCATGTGGCGGTCGATGTTCGATTAACTCAGTCTGTCAATGGGACGAGATTGATTCAACAATTGATTTAACCACGGCACACATTGGATATTGCAAATGCAGTCAGTTAATTGGGCCTTTCTCGATTTCTTTAAAAAAATTCAAGACGAGGGATACGAGGGCGAATTTTGCGACCGAAAGAAAGATTGCTCAAGTTTGCCGTGTCAAAATGGAGCCCTTTGCAAGGATCTCGATGATTCAATCGGGTTTAAGTGCATCTGTGATGCTGGTGAGAGATGTACTATTGTCAAGAATAAGCACACATAACTTCTTTGAGGATTCACAGGGGAGCTCTGTGAGATCTCTCTCGGTCTTTGCACCGAAGACACTTGCGAGAACGGCGGTACTTGCTTCAATCTTGATCCTGCGAGCACTTTTTGTTTGTGTCAAACAGGGCATACCGGCGAGCGTTGTGAACAGGCGCGTTTACGTTGTCAAATTTGTGAACCACTTCAGCAATCGAGAAGTCTCTTGCAGATGCTGGACTACGGATGCTACAATGGGGGCGTGCAATTGGAAAACGGCAGTTGCAATTGTTTGAGTCCTTGGGAAGGAAGCTACTGTACAATACTGAAGGACCCTATGCCACTCGAGGTACGATCGACAAGCTATCGCATGTTCGCAAAAGGTAGTAATTGAGGTGTGCGGCTGCATGGATGGTTCTACTTGTGTTTACTTCGAAACCGAGGGTGTTGCGCACACATCTTGTCTGTGCGCCGATTCGCATGCAGGAGAAAGGTGATAATTTGTAAATTATGTTCCGCTTGCTCATAGATACCCCCATTTCGGAGCCTCATCGTTTGGTGATATTGCATTGACATAAACATTTTTAGATGCGAAACTGTGCAGTCCCCGTGCGATTGGTCACCGTGTGGCGAGTACGGAACATGCATCGCCCAGTCCAACGGTTACGAGTACTCGTGCAAATGCGATGAAGGTACGAAAATTTGTGACAAATTTGAGTACTACATTACTTCGTTGTCCAGACCACGTGGGAGACTTGTGTAACGTCTTCGAAGAGAATCCTTGCAAGGCCAATCCGTGCTTGAACGATGGAGTATGCAGTGAGCGAGTGTGCCACTGTCCCATGCCAAACACTGGCGAACACTGCGAAACCATCGTGCGTAGAGAAAACATGTAAATCAGAACATAGGTAACCCGTTTCAGCTGCCGTGCGAAGGATACTGTTCGAATGGCGGTGTATGTAAGGAAGGTTTATGTCAATGTCCACCGCCATACACTGGAAATCATTGCGAAAATACATTGCATGTAAGAATTTCTTTATCTTTTGATAGTTTGATTATGTTTCACATTTTTTGATTCGCAAAAATGTGCTATTATCAGTTTCCTTGCGATAGCTTCTGCTCAAATGGCGGATCCTGTGAAGAAATCAAAGGACATCCGATATGTCAATGCACACTAAAGTTCACCGGGAAGCAGTGCGATAGAGGTTAATCAACATATAGATCTATCTATCACATATAGATATATGTAACAAAGCAGCTGAACCCATCTTTCAGAAGTTACCGACAAGTCCTACTACATACAGATGACACCTGCAACACAGAACCTTACCTACAACTTTAATTTGTATGAAAAACTCGTATATTCTGTCGTACATAATCTTCTCAATTCAAGTTCCAACACCGATTTCACGATTTGCTCGTGGATTCGAGCAACGCCAAAGAAGAATCTGGAGGATCCCGAGATGCCCATCTTTGAGATGGATTTCGGAGGGTGACAACGAGATAATTGGACAATACAAAAAATATCTTCAGAGATAAACTTCGTGTTACAACAGCAAGCGCTATCATTCGTGGAGTATCGATCGCATTGAAACTGCGCATGAAACTGTGGCAGCAGGTTCAACGTTTTGCTACTATTTACATAATTATCAGGCTTCATATTCAGTTTTGCATTCGTTGCACAGATTACCGTCAAGCGGGAGTAAAACGATACACCCACGCTTTTTCACGCTTTTTTAGCGTGAAACACACTATTGACTGGCATATCCGTCAAAGTTGATGAAAAGTTGCAATTTTTGGAGTATAGACTCTTAAAGTGATTACCTAAAATGTGTTCTGAGGAAATTTTATTTGGTGACTTTTAAATACACAAACTCGGAAATGGCCATAACAAGGACTTGGTGGTGTGTCTACGTGGTGTGGGTGCACTCACGTGCACCGGTGTACTTTACGGTGTACCGTAATGCGAGTTTTCCGCGAAGCGGTCGGAGCGTTATTCCACCGACTCTCGCGTCTGTTGGTATTTCATCTTGTTTGCTCATTGTTTTGATTGATTATTGTTGATTTTGCCCATTTAATTGTTACAGGCTTGGAGCGAGGCAGCCCGACCGCCGTCCGCACCGGGTATTGCGTCGGGAGGGCGCCGTTCGCGCCATTTCGGGCTAGTTTTTCACAAGATTGTCTATTTCATCATTGTGACGACTCTAAAATGCGATGGTTTATCTTGATTTTGGCTTTTTTGTTACAACAACGCGTTGAGTTCACTTTGCTAGTGCGTTGAATAGCCAAATTTCGTTGACTGACGTATTTTTTGCAGGTTCTCCGCTCCCGGCCGATCGGGCCCTCCTCACCAGCCCGTTCCCACTGGAGTGGGAACTGGGCGGTGATTTGATTAGATAAGTTTTAAATTACCTTTTAACAGCGTTTTATAAAATAACGACAGACGTTGCTTGTGGTTAAATTTCAGGTTGTTCTCTTCTCCACTCGTCTGCCGGCCTATCGGGATCCCCTCACCAGCCCGTTCCCACCGGAGTGGGAACTGGGCGGTGATTTGATTAGATAAGTTTTAAATTACCTTTTAACAGCGTTTTATAAAATAAGGACAGACGTTGCTTGTGGTTAAATTTCAGGTTTTTCTCTTCTCCACTCGTCTGCCGGCCTATCGGGATCCCCTCACCAGCCCGTTCCCACCGGAGTGGGAACGGGTTGGTATTTTTTCATTAGATAAGTTTCACATTACCTTTTAATAGCCTTTTGTTAAATAAGAACAGGCGGTGCTTGTGGATACATTTCAGTGTATCTTCTGGACTTCTCTCTTCCTCTCGTCCTTGCAGTTTGCAGTGGATGGGGATGGCTGCCTGAGGTTCGCAGCCCGGATCTATTTGTGTCATATTATTATTTGTGTGCAAACTGTACCCTTTCATTATATAAATCTTAACAAATCATTGGGCAATACTCTCGTCTCTTCATTTTGCATAGTCTCTCGCCAGTCAGAGAAGCGAGAGAGTATTACGAAACGAGAGAGAAAGAGCTTTATACGATGGATGATCTTGTAATACGAAGGTTCTGCTTGCAGCATCCTCCTCTCTTCTCCTCTCGTCTGATCGCGCACGCTGCCCCAAGGAGATTGTTTATTAGATGAGTTATTTTTACATTTGGATTTCCCCGATTCAATAAGGACAGAAGCTTGTGGTTAAGTTGCAGGAAACCTCCGCGATGCTCCTTGGCTCGCTGTCTTCTTTCTTCGCAGCAGTCTAATATTAAGGTACGCCCATGCATTCTATTTATTGCTTGGAATTTCAGATGTGCTCCTTCACACGAAGAGGCAGTCACCTCTTCTTCTGTGCTTCTTCTCGTCTTCTTTTGGATTTTTTTTTACATCTTCTGTCTACTACAGGTACATTTTATCAAAACTTTATCCACACAAGGGACATCAATGGGGCTAATACTACTTTACTCGACAAAAACGGGCAATAACTTTAACGAATTGTTTTGATGACGTTACAATAACAAGAAAAAAGGTTGGAAATTGGGCACAATTTAAAGGTAGAATAATTGGGCACAATTTAATCAGGGCATGGTCTACCCTGTCTTGCTACGATTTCTCTCATTTTTTTCTGCATTCTCTCAATTAAACGTATGCAAAGATCCTGGGTTAAGCAGTTATTCCACCAGTAGTGGATCCCCTCCTCCAAATGATTGAGATCTCTTGGTTTCCAGTGACAAGACAACCATCTTTTGAGCAGTGCCCATACTGTTTCGATTGGGTTTAAGTCTGGCGACTCAGGGGGCCAGTCCTCGACCTGAGATGGTTTTTGATGGATATTTTAGATTGGAGTATGAGAGTTACTAACAAAAATGAGTTAAATACACACTTGAATGTCCGATCGTTTCAGGTACAATTTGGTGCTCAAGCTGGAGTGCGCTGGCGCCCAATCTTGGAGAAGGATTGCCGTTGGTCCAAATGCCTCTCTTTTATAATTGTTATGCATTATTGTATATAAACATGTTTTACCTGCTCCACTGAAGGTACTTTTCGTGAAGAATTCGTTGATACTTTGATGAATCAACGATTGCTTCTTTCCCTCGGAGGATCATAATAGGACAGGCTCCCCGGACACTAATTCCTCCCCATACGAGAACCTTTAAAATAGCATTGTTATGATTGCTAAATATTTTGTTCACCTTTGCCACATGCTTAGGTGCAGGATGAACAGCATCATATCTGTTTTTGACGAAACAGGTTCTGGCATTCTTTCCAAGCTGCACGTAGCACTCATCGGTTGCTACATGCGTAAGAAATTGTTCTCCAATTTCCAGTTTCCTTTGACAATAAATCAATCGAATTAGCTGATTTATTAGACGCACAGAATGGCCATATCTGACTCGATGGTGGCAAAGGCCTAATTCCTGTCGCATTGTTGCAACAACGTCCCTCTTCACCTGATAGTTCTCTGTGTCAATTCATTATATCAGGAAATCAATGTCACACCTCAACACCCGTGTGCTCCTTAATGAGATCGATAATCTCATTCGTCGTTCGCGTTGATTCCTCTTCGTAGAGAGAATCAACTAGCTTCTTTACTGTGGGATGCAATCGAGTAGGAATACTGCGAGGAGCATAAGGCCTTCGTTTCATTCGAATCCCCTTGTTTAGTATGATCCGACGAACGGTCATTGGTGAAATTCCGTCGTCTATAATGAAGATTGAGTATCGCATGCAACCTTTTGTGCATGCGCATTTTCCAATCGAACGAGTGAGGAGACACCTACTTCGCTGTCTTAAAGCCTCCGAGATCTGTCGATATGTGTAACCATCATCCCTCATTCCTCTAATATCATCACGAATGCATTTGTGAACTTTTAACGAAGCACGACTCCTCCGATATTTCGTAGCCTGATGTTGAATGCAGAATAAATCGTGCAGAAATGAATGAATACCTTGCTGGGCCGAACCATTGTTGCAGAATGTAGTGAATTGTCAATAAAATGATGATAACAGAATTACTGTGTTGCGCTACTGTGTTTAGTGCAAAATTGTCAAAGACCAAAGTCCAGGTGTATCAATTAATTATTTGTTAAAATATTTTTCTGCTGTGTTTATGTTGTTTTCTCGTATTTCTGCGCATTATTCATGTGAATTCTTCATGTTTCCAGAGTAATGTCTAAGTGGTGCGTAGTCCATTCTTCTTCGGGATATGGACTAATACAAGAGATTGATTTACTTCATGGGCCTACGGACGTAGGAGCGGATGTAGACTACCGTGATCCACTGGGTGCCCGCGTCACGGGCATGATTATTGCAATTGATCGATCGAAGAAGAATATGACAAGGGAGATGGAGAGACTGAGAGGGATTACTCAGGGAACGACTACGAATGCATCCGGAAATGAATCGGATACGGTATGTGTATCATGAACCAATTCGAACATTCTGACAGAAGACTGCACTTATTCTATTTCAGGATTCGAATCTGCAAAGACGCACTCGGTCATCCAGTGCTAGCAGCAATGGATCTGCAAGTACCTCGGCAGTGCATACTCCCCGTAGCACAATGGTCGGAATGCCACCCGGAGCTCCTTCTGCTTCTGGCCGTAAGAGAGGATCGGGTGCTGCTACAGTGTCATCAGCATCGAAGAGGATTGCAGCACAAGCAAGTGCAGGCACTTCTCTTCGTCCACCAACCCCTTTCCCACCTCCTGCCACTCCTCATCGTCCTGCTACTTCTCATCGTCCTCCTACCCCTTTCCTCCCTCCTACAACTCATAATCCTATCGGACAGGGAATGACACCCCTAGTGCCTCCGTCTCTTCTCCCACAGGGATTCAGCATCACTGGAACTCCTCCTCTTGTTCCGCCTACGGTTAACGGTATTGGTCTTGAACAATAGCATCAGAAGATTTTTGATTACAGACGATGCCTCGTTCAAATCCTTCATGATGACATCGATAATGGCCCTCCATTCTGAAATATCGGGAGTAAAGTTGATGATCAATAATATGTACCTCGGTTGGAATCAATTGATCATAGCAAGTGCAAATCGGACAACTAGTACACATCAAGAAGTGATCTTTGACCTTTCTTAACTTATTTTTTATTGGTGATTTGAATCAAAATTTATCAGGTTAATGGTACAAGAGATCGACTAGTTGAAGTGACTAATTCTATGAAGCTTGTCGAAACTGCAGTCCAAGAGGTTTCGGCCAAGATCGGTTCTCATGCCGGTAATCTTTATTCAACTATTTACAGGCAGTACATAGAATATTATTACAGAATTCAAGTATGAACCGTATTCTACAAAAGAAGAAGTTGATGCACTCGATAAGAATCAAAACATCACTGTATTAGCAACGGATATTCAGAAGAAGGTTTACAATGAATCCGATCCTTCCGACGACACCGATTTGTCCCTCCCTCTCAATAAAAGGACCAATCGCGCAAAAGCAAAGTGGTTAATCGAGGTGCGAAATTATCTTCTGTATCTAATTGAAACTAGATTAATGTATATCACTTACCTTTCAGGCAGTATTCCACCGTCGATTGGTATCGTCTTCGGATAATCGGTCGATGATCCAGAGGAGCATCATCGAGCGCATAAATAACTATGCAGGAATACGGAGAAGAGAGAGGGAGAAGAGGCAGAGAGAAGGCAATAGCACAGCCCGTCTCTTGAACAAGGGGAGAAGGAAGGGGAAGGGGAATGGAGTATCAGAGAGATTGGGAGAAGGAAATAACGAGGGATCGGATGATGAAATGGAAGGAGATCTCATTCCGAATAAGGGGCGAAGAAGGGAGGAGCAGACGAGTGGAAGAGAAGAGGGAATGGACGGTGGATCGGATGGTGGAATGGAAGGAGATCTCATTCCGAAGAAGGGGCGAAGAAGGGAGGAGCAGACGAGTGGAAGAGAAGAGGGAATGGACGGTGGATCGGATGGTGGAATGGAAGGAGATCTCATTCCGAAGAAGGGGCGAAGAAGGGAGGAGCAGACGAGTGGAAGAGAAGAGGGAATGGACGGTGGATCGGATGGTGGAATGGAAGGAGATCTCATTCCGAAGAAGGGGCGAAGAAGGGAGGAGCAGACGAGTGGAAGAGAAGAGGGAATGGACGGTGGATCGGATGGTGGAATGGAAGGAGATCTCATTCCGAAGAAGGGGCGAAGAAGGGAGGAGCAGACGAGTGGAAGAGAAGAGGGAATGGACGGTGGATCGGATGGTGGAATGGAAGGAGATCTCATTCCGAAGAAGGGGCGAAGAAGGGAGGAGCAGACGAGTGGAAGAGAAGAGGGAATGGACGGTGGATCGGATGGTGGAATGGAAGGAGATCTCATTCCGAAGAAGGGGCGAAGAAGGGAGGAGCAGATGAGTGGAAGAGAAGAGCGAATGGACGGTGGATCGGATGGTGGAATGGAAGGAGATCTCATTCCGAAGAAGGGGCGAAGAAGGGAGGAGCAGATGAGTGGAAGAGAAGAGGGAATGGACGGTGGATCGGATGGTGGAATGGAAGGAGATCTCATTCCGAAGAAGGGGCGAAGAAGGGAGGAGCAGATGAGTGGAAGAGAAGAGGGAATGGACGGTGGATCGGATGGTGGAATGGAAGGAGATCTCATTCCGAAGAAGGGGCGAAGAAGGGAGGAGCAGATGAGTGGAAGAGAAGAGGGAATGGACGGTGGATCGGATGGTGGAATGGAAGGAGATCTCATTCCGAAGAAGGGGCGAAGAAGGGAGGAGCAGATGAGTGGAAGAGAAGAGGGAATGGACGGTGGATCGGATGGTGGAATGGAAGGAGATCTCATTCCGAAGAAGGGGCGAAGAAGGGAGGAGCAGATGAGTGGAAGAGAAGAGGGAATGGACGGTGGATCGGATGGTGGAATGGAAGGAGATCTCATTCCGAAGAAGGGGCGAAGAAGGGAGGAGCAGATGAGTGGAAGAGAAGAGGGAATGGACGGTGGATCGGATGGTGGAATGGAAGGAGATCTCATTCCGAAGAAGGGGCGAAGAAGGGAGGAGCAGATGAGTGGAAGAGAAGAGGGAATGGACGGTGGATCGGATGGTGGAATGGAAGGAGATCTCATTCCGAAGAAGGGGCGAAGAAGGGAGGAGCAGATGAGTGGAAGAGAAGAGGGAATGGACGGTGGATCGGATGGTGGAATGGAAGGAGATCTCATTCCGAAGAAGGGGCGAAGAAGGGAGGAGCAGATGAGTGGAAGAGAAGAGGGAATGGACGGTGGATCGGATGGTGGAATGGAAGGAGATCTCATTCCGAAGAAGGGGCGAAGAAGGGAGGAGCAGATGAGTGGAAGAGAAGAGGGAATGGACGGTGGATCGGATGGTGGAATGGAAGGAGATCTCATTCCGAAGAAGGGGCGAAGAAGGGAGGAGCAGATGAGTGGAAGAGAAGAGGGAATGGACGGTGGATCGGATGGTGGAATGGAAGGAGATCTCATTCCGAAGAAGGGGCGAAGAAGGGAGGAGCAGATGAGTGGAAGAGAAGAGGGAATGGACGGTGGATCGGATGGTGGAATGGAAGGAGATCTCATTCCGAAGAAGGGGCGAAGAAGGGAGGAGCAGATGAGTGGAAGAGAAGAGGGAATGGACGGTGGATCGGATGGTGGAATGGAAGGAGATCTCATTCCGAAGAAGGGGCGAAGAAGGGAGGAGCAGATGAGTGGAAGAGAAGAGGGAATGGACGGTGGATCGGATGGTGGAATGGAAGGAGATCTCATTCCGAAGAAGGGGCGAAGAAGGGAGGAGCAGATGAGTGGAAGAGAAGAGGGAATGGACGGTGGATCGGATGGTGGAATGGAAGGAGATCTCATTCCGAAGAAGGGGCGAAGAAGGGAGGAGCAGATGAGTGGAAGAGAAGAGGGAATGGACGGTGGATCGGATGGTGGAATGGAAGGAGATCTCATTCCGAAGAAGGGGCGAAGAAGGGAGGAGCAGATGAGTGGAAGAGAAGAGGGAATGGACGGTGGATCGGATGGTGGAATGGAAGGAGATCTCATTCCGAAGAAGGGGCGAAGAAGGGAGGAGCAGATGAGTGGAAGAGAAGAGGGAATGGACGGTGGATCGGATGGTGGAATGGAAGGAGATCTCATTCCGAAGAAGGGGCGAAGAAGGGAGGAGCAGATGAGTGGAAGAGAAGAGGGAATGGACGGTGGATCGGATGGTGGAATGGAAGGAGATCTCATTCCGAAGAAGGGGCGAAGAAGGGAGGAGCAGATGAGTGGAAGAGAAGAGGGAATGGACGGTGGATCGGATGGTGGAATGGAAGGAGATCTCATTCCGAAGAAGGGGCGAAGAAGGGAGGAGCAGATGAGTGGAAGAGAAGAGGGAATGGACGGTGGATCGGATGGTGGAATGGAAGGAGATCTCATTCCGAAGAAGGGGCGAAGAAGGGAGGAGCAGATGAGTGGAAGAGAAGAGGGAATGGACGGTGGATCGGATGGTGGAATGGAAGGAGATCTCATTCCGAAGAAGGGGCGAAGAAGGGAGGAGCAGATGAGTGGAAGAGAAGAGGGAATGGACGGTGGATCGGATGGTGGAATGGAAGGAGATCTCATTCCGAAGAAGGGGCGAAGAATGGAAGGAGATCTCATTCCGAATAAGGGGCGAAGAAGGGAGGAGCAGATGAGTGGAAGAGAAGAGCGAATGGACGGTGGTGATGGAATGGAAGATGTGAGAAGAAAGAGAGTGGCTAGACGTGGAACGCCTCAATCGATCTTCGATGATGTCGCAACTCTGTCTGATGACAGCGAGATCAGTGTCTAAATGAATTGAATTAATTTATTTCGTAGTCCAATCGTATGTTCGTTAATCAATAGTCAGAAAAAAATTCTTTAAAGTTATTGTCCGTTTTTGCATATTTTTGAAACCATAAAACCAACCCCATAAATCATTGTCCACGTTACCGTAATCAGTTTGATAAATATAAATAAAATGCACCTTTACTTGTAATAAAGTATAAAAACTCCAACAAACGCCGAAGAGCTCGCAGTGTGAAGGAGCACATCTGAAATTCCAAGCAATAAATAGAATGCATGGGCGTACCTTAATATTAGACTGCTGCGAAGAAAGAAGACAGCGAGCCAAGGAGCATCGCGGAGGTTTCCTGCAACTTAACCACAAGCTTCTGTCCTTATTGAATCGGGGAAATCCAAATGTAAAAATAACTCATCTAATAAACAATCTCCTTGGGGCAGCGTGCGCGATCAGACGAGAGGAGAAGAGAGGAGGATGCTGCAAGCAGAACCTTCGTATTACAAGATCATCCATCGTATAAAGCTCTTTCTCTCTCGTTTCGTAATACTCTCTCGCTTCTCTGACTGGCGAGAGACTATGCAAAATGAAGAGACGAGAGTATTGCCCAATGATTTGTTAAGATTTATATAATGAAAGGGTACAGTTTGCACACAAATAATAATATGACACAAATAGATCCGGGCTGCGAACCTCAGGCAGCCATCCCCATCCACTGCAAACTGCAAGGACGAGAGGAAGAGAGAAGTCCAGAAGATACACTGAAATGTATCCACAAGCACCGCCTGTTCTTATTTAACAAAAGGCTATTAAAAGGTAATGTGAAACTTATCTAATGAAAAAATACCAACCCGTTCCCACTCCGGTGGGAACGGGCTGGTGAGGGGATCCCGATAGGCCGGCAGACGAGTGGAGAAGAGAACAGCGTCTTTTCGCGCGATTCAAGGCGCTCAGATCTTATCATAATCGCAGGATGTGTGCTTAGGGGAAATAAGCAGTATGTATTGCAAAGTCGACGAGATAATCTCTATTAGATGTAGTGAACGGATAAGTCAAACCGCTTGTAAAATTGTTCTTCTTATTTTATTGATAAATTGTAATTTTCATTATATTATTTATATAAATAAGCATTCAATAAAATCATGCATTTAATTATATAAACATAAGCATTCAATCACATGACAATTATCAAATAAGCGTAGCAATAATGCTGGCGATTCCTGCGAGCGAAAGCAGAGCGGTCGCAGTCACTGCAGGATTGCAGAAATCTTCTTCGCAGCAACAACGCTCTCCCTTGAATTGAACAGTTCTGCCGTTGTAGAAGAACGATTGCGTGACATTATCACATCCTTCCTGGAACATATATCATTCAAAAAAGCTAATTTTGATTTTTTAAGCCGGATTTTTTTCTTCGAAATGCGGGTAATCATCTTTTCATTCCTCGTACTCTTTCACCGATACGAGAGATCACGCACAACGAAGAGACGATTAGGCGTATTTCGAACTCTATTATTATCTGAACCACCTCTATACACGGAGTTGTGTCATTCACAAAACCGCAGCCTCGGAATGTCAGAGAGCGCTCTTCCGAGTCTTTGCCTTCGAAATCCATGCAATACATTATCTCGTCTCCGCATCGCTCCTTTTGCTAAAATGAGATTTAATCAAACCTATATGAATCCAGTATTTAAACATACATTACTCTTTAGAGTTGCACCGCCGAGGACTGTTTCGTTATGGCAATCCAGCTGAGCGAACGTTGGCGTGAGAAGGGAAAGAGTGGCCAAAAGGACGATGAGTGCTTGCATTTCTGTGGAAAAAAAACAGATCATTGAACAGTCAAGTTAAAATAAAGAAAATTGTCAAGTTTTCCAACAATGGAACAAGAAAAAAAGTTAGAAGAATAGAAAGTAGTTGGGCAAGGAAAATTTGGCTTTAAAAGGGCTGACTATGATTCATAACCAGATCTAATGAGAGGAAAAGAAGAAATGATTAATGCGTTGAATCATCGTCTGGGGAGAAAAGGAACTCTTGGAAAGGATAGCATGGAATTCGCGTTAGCTTATCATGATATTGATATTAATTTATCAAGCAATTTTGAAAAAAATAATTTAAATTGAATTTTTGATATTCTCAATATGTTAATGCTCGATTTTGTCTGTCTCGAGAAATATTATTTTCGAAATAATGCTCATTTGATAGCGAATGCTTGTTTTAATTTTTTAATCTCGTTTTCGTCAGTAGAATACAATCTTTGCATAGGTCGCCGGTGGAATATCAGATTATTTCGGAAGCAGTAACGTTACTGCCGTCGTGCATTTCAATTGGATCAGTAAGAATCAATCAGAATAATAATTTAAAAAATAAATCACTTTTTTGAGGTATATGTGAATCTACGAAATAAATGAACGGGAAGTATGAATACCAAACACTGGAGCGTATAATGAACTACTATGGATACTTGAACGATTCGGAATGAGCCATGTAATGCATCATTTTTTATTATATTTCATGCATCAATGATTTATTGTAACTGTTAATCAGTTATTTCAGTACATAAAGGTGAACGCCACTATCACTACTGATAGAGCTGCTAATGAAAGTATTCCGGTGGCACTCGCGTGCGCACTCAACGAAGCGGGGCTGGTCGACTCCGGGAAGCGAGGTCCGGGATTGCACTGGTCGCCGATGCAGCAACATTTTCTTCCATTAGCAGTGACGTTTTGGCCGTGTCTGAGGAATGGTATCTCCACATCAATACACTCCTCCTGGAATACTCATTTATGAGAGGGAGAGAATAGAGCGCCTTTGTCGGAAGTTGAAAATCATGATTATCGTGATCTGTCTTATAGGAAATTGTTCCACTAATAAGTAACGACCATTTTTGTTGGAGTAGAATAGCATTTATTTTTCAGAGCGTTTGAATCCTACTATATTTACCCAAAATTGTTTTTAAGTGAAAACATGAAAATGGGAACCTTTGTGCATGACGATGGTCCATTTTTCGAAACATCACAATCTCCGGAAATTGCAGCATTTCCTTCCACTTCTCCCTTGAATGACATGCAAAAATTTGCATTTGAACAGTTTACGAAGGTATGCTGCAAAACAGGAAACTGGCTCCGTGATCAAAAAGGAAACAAAATCACCGAAAGGGCGTTTTGCCTATTTGACGCGTCTATTATAACCATGTACTGAAGACACGTTAGAGACGAGGATATCGGGAGAAGGATCAGAATGGAGAGTATGAGAATGTGGGACTTCATACCTGCGATTTGGAAGCATTAACGCAAGAAATATTGAGGATTGTAAGTTCTTTATTAGTGTATCCATGTCAGAAAGCATTCGATCGATGAAAGAGAAGGCAAAAGAAAGGCGGACAGTTGGGGAGGAAACTTCGGGCTATAAAAAGGGATAGATCTGATTCACATCAAGAACCAATAAGAAGAAAAGAAGAGAAAAGAAATTAATTAATCATCCACTAAAGAGATGAGGAATTGTGGAACATTCTGATATTGATTTACGTTGGCTTCGAATAGAGCTCTCCGCGAAATTGACGACTCAAAATTACTCTTATATTGAACTTAGTGTTTCCCTGTTAATATCCAGTAATTTAAGAGGCGAGCGTGATACAAGTGTAAAGAAAGGGTATCTCGATTACTAACTACTCTCGGTATGGGTCCCTCAATTTGGCAACCGATCGGCAAAGTTAATTAGCTACGAGTCCTTACTCACAGTTTCTATTGCTTCTCTCCTCCACAGCCGTCGTTCTCGGGCTGACTGCAAAATGGAATTTTGAGCAGCGCCTTCGGCGAGGGGTGGGGAAACAACGACTATCCGTGACTGGACAAACTATCTCTCACTGAGACCAAACTATCCTCGAAAGGACTGACTATCCCGAAGGACAACTATCCCGAAGGACTGGGCGAGGAAACGCGACAAAAGGTGAGATAATGGGAGTACTAACTCCTTAAATAACACACGCAACGACTGGGTTTAATTTAATTAATTTATGAAACAAACGTCAAAAACAAACGGACAAAAACAAAGGTGAGGAAGTCTAACTATCGATCGAGAAAAAGAAAAACAAGAATGGTGAAATTCTAGAAATTCGGATTACTGTAGAAATTGCACTTTCAGGGAAAGCGCGTCGAGACCAAACTGTGGAGAAACGAAAATTCAAAGTCTTACAGTAATTGAAATAACGGAATATCGTAAAATGACATAATTAATTATATTATTTAATTTGAATTATTTAATTAGTAAATAGCACAGAAATTATTAAATCGAGGGGAAAATAGTCGAATTGCATGGATAAAGGGCTCTTTATCTACATGCCCCCCTCTCTCTTAGAGGATGTCCTCATCCTCCAAATCTCTTCTTCTTAGGTTCCTTGCATGCCGAGGCGAAATGTCCTCTCTTGTGGCAGTTGTAGCATGCAATGTCATCGTGCGACCTCTTCGGTGTGCTTGCATTTCCAGACCACTCCGATGGTGCGGGTCTCTTCGAGGCCTCTCCCCCACATCCAGTGATTTCTTCCATTGGGAAGGCCGCGCCATCCACAATGTACTTGACGGCCTTCTCGAATATTTCCTTCCGATCGCATCGTGCGAGTACGAAAAGAGTAACGAAGGGGTGGGCACCCCAGAGCACGCCCGAGACAGAATTGACCACTACGAGGTTAACGGGAATGTCTTCCGTACTCCAAAGAGTGAGGAGCTCCTGATGCATCTTCACCATCTCCGTCTTCATGTCATTCTTCTTCGCCGGCAGCAGATCGGCCGCAATGTAGACCGTCGCCTCCACATCCCTGGTCACTTCTCCCAGGTACGCCTTGAGCTCCTCCATGCTCTCACGTGTGAATGAACTCTTGACTAGAATGAAAAGAGACTTTGGAAAATTTCCAGAACTCTCCATTCCCTTCATCTGCTTTCGTAGATCTTGCAGATCTAGATAGCTGGTCATCTCGACCTCACTCATCTTCCCACCGCACTTTGCCACGATAGAGTCCTGCGGGACCATCGCTACAAGCGGTTTCCTCGAAGCCCTGCCTCCCTTCCTCACGAGAGCTGAGGAAATGGCGTCTGAGACAGCTGTCTCTTCTCCATCGATCAGGACACCGATCCTATCCACCGAATTCGAATCCTCGATCAGGTGCTCACAAATTCCTTCCTCATAGGCTCTCCTCATAGATCTCGAGGAGATCTGCTTGAGATCAACTCTGTCCTTCATCTCCGTGCAAGCTCTCTGGATCGAGAGATCAGGCCACTCGTCCTTCATGTCAATAAGTGCGGCCAATTGGCGGAGAGTCTTGACGACTACTTTGCCCACTCTTCCCATCTGTAGCTCCTTCGGGAAGAACTCTTCCAGTTTCCGTCCGCCTCCACATCCGTCTCGAGGACACTCGTAGTCCGGATGCAGTCTCGCGCCCGGATACACCGTGAATCTGTAATCATCACATTTGATATCTTTCCTCATAGCAATCCGATTCGCTTTCTTCGCATTCTGGATAACACTCATATCATCATTATTATCTCGAGGAACGAGTCTCACTCTGTCCCATTGGACTACTCTTTCGTCATTTTCACGTCCGTTTTCAAGGCCATTATCTGCTCTCATAACAGTCACTGTTGTATTACTAGTTCTGATGACCCGATACGGTCCTTCAAAATTAGTCATCATTTTCTTCACATCTCCTTGTTTAGGTTCAACCTTCACATACACTCGATCACCCTTCTCTGGTCTGATCCTCATATTATGCTGATTCTTAGAATCATACAACTCCTTCATTTTCTTTCTTTCTCCTTCTAATTTCAATGCAACAATGGATCGCGTCCTTTCCATCATCCAACTCAATCTTCTCTTATAATCAGTCACATCCACATCTACAGTATACCGTGGGTCAGTACTCGGAATTTGACTCATCGGCAACTGCTCATCACGCAGATACAACAAATAAGACGGAGTCTCTCCCGTGGAACCGTGAGGGCTGGAGTTGTAAGCATATACCGCAAACGGTAGCGCCTCCTCCCATTCCTCATCTCTCATTTTGATTCTTCTCATTATCTCCACAATCGTGCGATTGAAACGCTCAGTGAGACCATTAGCCCTGCTGTGGTATGGCAATGTTCTCCTTCTCTCAATTTGGAATCTCTTGGCGATCTCTGCCATAATCTGATTCACCAGTTCGGATCCGTTATCGCTCACAAGAGTTTTTGGAATCCTGCATCCTTCTAGCATCCACCGTGAGAGGAACACCTCTGCAACAGTCTCTGCTTTCTTATCCTTGACAGAATACGCTCCAGCAAATTTCGTGAAATGGTCTATGATAGTAACGATGTACTTTCCACCATTCACTCCTCGACCCATTTCAATCAAGTCCATACCCACAATGTCCATAGGGGCATTGGATATCAGCGGTTGCAGTGGAGGAATCATTCGCTTCCGTGAGTTAGCCATGAGACATTTCTCACATTTGCGCAACACCTCCTCCACATCCTTGTGCATCGATCCCCAGTAAGCTTCCTGCGACAGCCTCTGGACCATTTTCTTCGTACACAAATGACCCGACAGAGGAGAGTTATGAATCTCTTTCACAAACTCCACTCTTCTTCCCTCTGGGATGTAGAGCTTCTTCTCATGATCCTGCCCGAGTAGGTACAGTAATCCTTCGTGCACCACCCAATCAGCAAGACTCGTTCTCTTTGTGCTACCTGGCACAACCACTTCTTCTTCAATATCTCTCTTTTTCTTCTCTACTTCCTTCAACATGGAAAGCATCTTCACAACCCACTCATCTTTACTCTGATCCAATTTCCACTTATTCAGATTATCCAATTCATCGGCAGCTTTCTTACTATCGCGCCTTTTCTCTTCTTCTTGGGAATTCTTTGCAGTAGCACTTCTCGTCACTGCATTGACCACTATTCCGACATCATCTGCTGCACCATCATTCTCTTCGGGCAACTCCTCTCGTGGGCACCTACTCAATGCATCAGCCACGACATTTGCACTCCCTTTGATATGCTCAATTTCCAACTGATACTGCTGTAGCTCTGCGGCCCATCTCAATAGTCTTGATGCCACATGCTTCCTTTTCAGCAGCGTAACCAGTGGTTGATGATCAGTGCGGATCACTGTCCGTGCACCAGTTACCATGTGTCTCCATCTGTTTACTGCTTCATATACAGCTAATGCTTCCGTATCCACAACTGACATAGTCTTTTCAGACGCTCGCAAACCACGTGAGAAGAATGCAATCGCTCTCTCTGCATTATCTTTTCCCCTCTGGCTTATCACCGCTCCTATTCCAATCCCACTTGCATCAGTAGTGATTACAAATGGCTTGGAACCATCCATTGCACTAGAATAATCAGGCTGTTTCAAAACAGGTGCAGAAGAAATCTTATCCTTCAATAACTGGAATGCTGTATTGGCATCTTCTGTCCATAGCAATCTTCTTCCAGTAGTAACAACCAATCGAGTCAACGGTTGAGTTACTTTCGCATATCCGTCTACAAATCTTCGATAATATCCTGTCAATCCAAGAAAAGACTGCAGTTGAGACATATTCTCGGGTCTTTTATACTCTTGAATCGACTGCACTTTCTTAGGATCCATATGCACACCTCCTTGGCTCAACTGGTGTCCAAGATAATCAATCTCAGTGACCATTATCTTACACTTCTTCATATTCAACAGTAATCCATTTTCTCTCAATCGGCTGAGCACTCTAGCAAGCGCTTGTTCATGCTCTTCCACATCCTCAGTCGCAATCAAAATGTCGTCAATGTAACAGTTGATTACTCTTTCTCTTCCATCTTTGCTCAACTCTTCCTTGAACACTTCAGTCATAGCCCGTTGGAATATGGCTGGACTGATATTCAGACCAAATGGTAGCACCGAGAATTCGTAGAGCTCGCCCATGGTGGCGAAAGCCGTTACTTCCGAACTCTTCTCATTCAATGGCAGCTGCCAAAACCCGGAAGCCAAGTCCATCACAGAGAAGTATCTCTTTCCTTCTAACGATTTGAGGATATTCTCAATATACGGAAGTGGAAATGCATCTTCCTTCGTCACTTCATTCACCTTACGGAAATCAATGCATATGCGTATGCTTCCGTCCTTCTTTTTAACGAGAACAACAGGAGATAACCATGGAGAGTTGGACTTCTTGATGACACCCTGTGACATCATCTTGTCAAGAAGTACTCTCAGCGCTGGTTTCATCGAAAAGGGAACCGGACGTTCTCTTTGTCTGATTGGATCACATCGATTCGGATCCAGTCGAATGTCACATTCCATGTTGTGCATTCTTCCAAGATCATCATCTCTCATTGCAAATACATCTGCATACTCTCGGATGATATCCTCGACTCTTTTACTCAATTTTGCTCCTCCTCTACATCCTTCGAGATTCCCTCGAATCTGTTCCCAATCAGATCCTTGCTTACTCATCAAACATCCCTTCACATGGAAATGCTCGACTACTGCTTGTAGTTCAGATGAGTGATCATTCTTCACATCATTGACATCTTCTACTTTGCACCATACTCCAATTGCATCGTTCTTCTTGAACATCAGATCTCTGTCAGTACCATTCCAGACAGGTACCTGGACAGCTCCCGATCCATCGTTAGTACCTTCGACAATTTCGATTCGATCAGTGATCAGCACCTTGGATCCTTCTCCAGGTCTACCACCTCCAACAAATACGGAACCTATTCTCCCTGCTTCAATACACACATCTTTCAACACAATCGCACTATCCGGCTGGGATGACACTCCAGCATCACCAGGCTCCAGGACCTCCTTCTTCACATTCAATTCCAATCCCATTGCTTCTAGAGCACCATTGCCCAGAAGTATCGTAGGAATGTCGGATTCAGAGACCACAAATCCGACTCTGCACTTCCTTCCCACATTCATTTCGACATCGACAACAACAGTGCCAATAGTCTTCACTGACTTTCCAGATGCTTCACAAATATTGAAGTTGATGTTCTCCTCCACATCAACTCCATCCATCAAATCAACACGTCTCTTATCAATCAAATTCACTTCGGCGCCGGTATCAAGGCATGCTTCCACTTGCACCGATTACACCTTGCACTGGACGAGATCTCTTTACGAACAGCGGATCCTCATTGATCACACATTCTGTTCTGCTAGCATTTACATTCAGTGAAGTATTCTCGGCTTCACTCTCATTTGTGATTCGAGACATATTGACCACAGACTCTTTCTGTGTCTCATTCCCACTTCTCACATTGGCTGGCTTCTGTCTGTTGAACGACACTCGGTTCTCACATCCACCCATAGCCTCATCCATCGCTAGCATTTGTACTCTTGGGTTGGAGTTGTTCCCTGTATTGAAACTACTCCCATTCCCATTTCCTCGTTGTCCATTATTATTCCATCGACCACTTCCTCCTTGCCCATATCCAGCACTTGTGGACGGCTGCACTCTTGGAGGGGCGCTTGCATTGTTGAATTGCGGACCACCATTCTGTGATGACACCTGAGTAACACTATCCTTCTGTGTCCCAGTCTGTGCCTCTGGTGTTCTGTTCCACATTCTCTTCACAGCTGGATCGGAGGTACACATCTTGTATATGTGTCCTTCTCCTCCACATCCATTGCATCTCGTATTAGCAAATCTTCCGGACATGTCCTTCTTCGATGGACAATCTTTGCCCACATGACCTACTCCCTGACAGTTGAAGCATGTTCTGCTGTCAACTCGACTATTCGTGTCATTTCTCGATTGATACCTTCTACCATTGTTTACTCGACCACTGTTACTCATCGCTTGCTTCTCTGATCGGTTCTGATTCAGACTCCGCTCGATGTATTCTGCTCGACGCATATGCTCCTTCATCTCAGCATATGACTTCTTCTCAGTCGACATCTTGAACAGCTCCGGATACTCCTTACTGTTCTCATACACAAGGAGGAACTGCACTCTCATGGCATCTTCCTGCTTCAGTGCGTCAGTGTGCAACTTGGAAGCAATGTATTCAATATCCTGACACACCGTATCTACTTTCCGACCACCCACATTCATTGCTCTCCATCTTTTCTCAAGATCTATTCCGATACACATCGAATTTCCGAAACACCGATCTTTGAGCCATTCAAGACATTCTCGCACCGACTTGGATCGATATTCGTCAGGAATGCTCACATACTCAGTGAGAGCTCGACCACACAACATCTCTTTCAATATAATCTTAGCAGCAATATCTCCAATCCTTTCATAACGAAGGAGGAAACCATCATAGAATGTGTTCCAGTTTCCAGTTTTTCCATCAAACTTCTCTAGTGCAGGCAAATCTGCCGCATTTAGAGTAAACATCGGAGGGTGTATCCCATGACCATTTTCAGGTATCACTCTATTTTGCGTACCGGAGTGAGTCCGTGTCCTTCTCTGCACGTCGTCTTCTCGCTTCGTTGAGGTTGAAGCCTCGGAAAGCTGCGGACATGGCAGCTCGACTCTCTCTCTGCTTTGCAGCAGCGGCATCAGCCTCTGTAATTGGCTCTTGATCTCATTCAATTCGCCTTGCTCTGCATTCACTACAGGAGGAATTGACTCACTCTTCTCCTTCTCGAAGATGGTCTGCTTGGCCTTGTCGTACTCGGCGATCGCCTCATTTCTCTCTCTCGTCCTCTTCTCGATGAGGTCGTGCGCACGCGCGAGCTCTTTCTGGAGCTGCTGGACCCTCTCCTCCACATCCTTTCTTGACGTCTGAATGGATGCAATTAATTCTTTCATATCAGCGACCTCGAATGACTCCATTACTTCATCCAATACATCAGCCTGCTCATTATTTACTTCACGTAATTTCAGCATTTCATCAGTCATTTCAGAAATATCATCGTGACCAACCGCATCGAGAGCACTTGTAATCTTTTCCAGAATCTTACTACTAGTACTGGCAGCAATTTGACTTGCTCTGTGCTCGTTGCACGCTCAACAACTTCAGCAATAGTATCAACACCAACGGTTTCTAGAATGATAGAATCTCTCTTCTCTCTATTGCACTTTTCTTCTATCAACGCATCATAGCTCGAACGGAGCTCAATAAGTGAGTTGAAAACAGTACTTCCTTGATCAGCTTCAATGTTGCCATTTTTAGCTTTCTCAATTTCATCATTCATCGAAATCAACTTCGCCTCGCACTCTTGATATTTCGCTTTCCATTTCTTACTATCGCTTTGATCAGTGCGCTCGAATACTAATGCACCATCAAGCAGCAATAGATCCTTACCAATAAGGGCTCTCTCCTTATCGAAAACACCTTCAAACTCAGCAATTGCAATTGCAGTACTGCCTTTATTCTCTTCCCTCGTTTTCAAGGATTCTCTCAGACTAACTAGCTTCATCCTAACGCGTTTAACCGCATCTCTAGGCTCCTCACTAGTCTCGATCGTTTTCACTTTAGCTCGTGTAGTTCGAGGTTCACGTACCTTTGTACCGTGCTTCGCTCCTTCCTCGATTCCTCTCATTGCATCATCCTCTACTGGGTGAGTGTTGTTCTCCTCCTCCACACCAAACAGGTTGCCGAGGAGTTCGTCCTCATTCACGATCTCTTCATTTTCAGTCTCGATCAACTGGCCGTTATCTCCGTAGAGGAGATGTTCGTTCTCGTCCATTGCTCTTCAAATATATTCAATTAAATCAATTCGTTTTGTAACTTGTTTCCTCTTGTTCAGACTGACTCAGCCCCCATGTAAAGAAAGGGTATCTCGATTACTAACTACTCTCGGTATGGGTCCCTCAATTTGGCAACCGATCGGCAAAGTTAATTAGCTACGAGTCCTTACTCACAGTTTCTATTGCTTCTCTCCTCCACAGCCGTCGTTCTCGGGCTGACTGCAAAATGGAATTTTGAGCAGCGCCTTCGGCGAGGGGTGGGGAAACAACGACTATCCGTGACTGGACAAACTATCTCTCACTGAGACCAAACTATCCTCGAAAGGACTGACTATCCCGAAGGACAACTATCCCGAAGGACTGGGCGAGGAAACGCGACAAAAGGTGAGATAATGGGAGTACTAACTCCTTAAATAACACACGCAACGACTGGGTTTAATTTAATTAATTTATGAAACAAACGTCAAAAACAAACGGACAAAAACAAAGGTGAGGAAGTCTAACTATCGATCGAGAAAAAGAAAAACAAGAATGGTGAAATTCTAGAAATTCGGATTACTGTAGAAATTGCACTTTCAGGGAAAGCGCGTCGAGACCAAACTGTGGAGAAACGAAAATTCAAAGTCTTACAGTAATTGAAATAACGGAATATCGTAAAATGACATAATTAATTATATTATTTAATTTGAATTATTTAATTAGTAAATAGCACAGAAATTATTAAATCGAGGGGAAAATAGTCGAATTGCATGGATAAAGGGCTCTTTATCTACACAAGGTGTGTGACTAAATAATAATAAAATATCTAGTATGAATGCATCCCGAAATTCAGACATTTAAAGAAGGTGTCCCACGAATATCTGGCTAACTGAGTTCTCGATGTGAGCTTGTGGGTCATGGCTACTCGATAACACTTTCGAAACTCCCATGTTTTCAATTTTCGTTTGAACTGAGATACTTGCAGTTGACTGCGTTCCAAGTGACCCTGAAACGCATGCAACGAACTAGAGATATTGCGAAATGAGGAGAGCGCGCCCTCTCATTCCTCACCTTGCATAGTCGCCGGCGCGGTATTCTTCTGAAGGCGTGAAATCTGATTATATACGTATAAAGTCGGCCTATCGTGTACAAAGTAGCGGGCATCATTCTTTGCATTTCCAGGTTAATACAACCAACGTTTTAGGTCAAAATTAATATATTTATTAAATTGATTTTCTAATAAGGATTTGGTCACATGCAATTTTATTCGGTTCTTAAGTAATATCAGACGATCGTAGCAAATATAACAACTACTGCGAGCGATAGCAGGATTCTTGAACTGGTCGCTGTGTTGCAGTAGTCCCCTTTGCAGCAGCAGTGCTTTCCCGGTATAGACACGACGCCCTCAGTGTGTGCAATCAGTAGCACTAAGTCGTGACATCCAACCTGAACTACACCATAATTTTACTACGGATTTATCATCTATCAGGCCTACCTTAGCGCACTCCTTTTGCTCAGTGAGAATCTCGTTATAGTTATCGGTAAATGGCATTCGCTTGCAGCAAGTGTCGTAGGAGGAATGATAAAGTTAAGGAGGACAGTGAGTCGGAAGTTGTTACTGACGTGGAGACAAACTCCCAAGAAAGGAGAACAACCGCGGAAAATTATGTCGGAGTAGAACCTGATAGGGTGGAGAGTGAAGGTGCCAAACGATATTATGTACATAAAATCATCACAAGTTCAGAATCCCACTCAACTCCCGTTGTCGAGCAACCGGCCCGTCCAGACTTCTCACGGATTGTGATAAATGCTCTAATGGAAGAGCTAGACGAGGATCAGTGGAGAGATGAAATAACTCACAAGTGCACAATAAAATGAAACGTAGCTTTGCTAACGATGTATCGATATAAAATGCGATTTCATTCCACTGTTAAAATATTGTTGTTCACATTTCATTCTGCTTACGAAATAAAGCAGAAAATATTAAGAAAGCGTTTATTGAAAATGCACGATCTGTTGAACACAATCATTCCCATTACGTACTCATGTAAAAATTTAAATATTGTAAGTCGCAGCGGCATTAAACAGATTATCAGAGCGAAGAAATCATGGCTGCGAAAGTTGCAAGCGAGAGTAGTCCAATGGCTGCCCCAGTAGTTGCATGATTGAGGAGCAGAGCTGTGAGAGAAAAAATTAAATAAAGTATTCAAAATCGAAAAGGAAAATTATTGAAACAATCTATTACCCGAAAAATGTATATTTTTTTTGGATTCCGCACAATCTAAATTGTTAGATACTACTAGTGGTCATCATTGTTGAATGTGATCACTTTTTCTCCTGTTCAAGATGATTTTGCTCATAAAGCGATGAAATCGCTCAACACATCGTAAGCACCTTCTATACATATCAATTTATTGATAGCTTTTTAAATATGGAGGTGCCTTACATCGCGAATTATTTCACATTCGCATTAAATACAAAATTCTTCCATGCGTTTTACCTTAAAACTATTGTATACATATTTTCACTTACCAAAGCTTCAAAAGCTTTGGGACATTTCTAAACTCGTTCCAACTTCAAACATTGAAAATTTCCAGAAAAAAATTAACCAATTAAAAATAATCAAACCGCTGTTGCAGAAATCTCCTTTGCAGCAACAATGCATTCCGGTAACGCGAAAGTCGCTGCCGTTGTACGGGAACGATCCGATTTGCATCTTCCTGCATCCTTCCTGAAATGCCACGCTAATAGATCATCTTTGCCAAACATTTATTGTATATGCTGAAATCCTAGCACAGCATTTTGCACCGACGGAAAAGGGATGTAATCGAAATTAGAGTCCGCAATACGGGGGGGGGGCATTCGGTATCGCGCATGGTCGAGAGTAGAGACCGCCGAACGATTGATGAAATGGCTATTCAAATCATCAGTCGATTGGTTCAATCGCCTTTTCTTTGTTCGACGATTGACGTTCTCTTTTTTACGTCGTCAATCGCCTCATTTCTCCCCTCTCTCACTGCACTGCGCGGTCAAAATAGAGAATGAGTGAGGGGACGCAGAATGAGATTTTGACTAGGCGATTGCCTCAATCGCCTTTCAATCGCCTCATTCCTTCATTCGATTGACGATTCAGTCGATTGACTGGTTAGTCGATTGACGAATGAGGCGATTGAAAACTCATTCGTCGCCAATCGGCTAAGGAATAAGCCGTTTGGCCGGTCTCTAGTCGAGAGCGCGACGAATGAAGAATGAAACGACTCGATAGATACCGGCCCTATCGACTCGTGAAATTACACGATACCGGGGAACTTCAGACTGCTGTAACTCTCAGACAGATCTGCGCCGAATCAAAAAAATATTTTGACATGTGACACTTCTAAGTGAACTCTATCGATAAATGTGAAAATCGCGAAAAGGAAATGATTTTGATAAGTTGGATCGTTGGAGTTTGGAGAGTTGCCATCGTTCTGCGCTACTCCTGAAACCACTTTGAGCTCATTTCAACAACTTGAAACACTATCAAACCTCTAGGGAGTGAGGAGAAAGATGGACGAACTCGCTAGATACATTAGCAACCACTCGCTAGACCCGCGCTCAGGCGAAATGATGAGAATAATTTGTCTCACTATGTAAAGCGCTCAGTTATCAATAGATCGCGAAACCCGCAATAACAAGACATTTTTTCGCTCTGGTATCGGGTACTATACGAATCTTCGCGGGCCGGCCCGTCATTTCTCTCCCTCACATTCTTCATTCGCGGGGTCCCTTGGTATCGGGTCGTATCATTTATCGCACTCTAATCGAAATGCAAACTTGAAATATTATGTTTGTTGCTGATGTTTCTAAAACTGATCCCAAAGATATCTATTTGCAGCTCGATTACGGTGTGGCGGGATAAATCAACAATTAATCACATTGTTCACCTTTACTGGAGATAATAAATTGAGGTCAGAATACTGTGGATATACGAACCTCTTTTCTATGATCGCATTCGTGCAGTTCTGCGCAGCCAAGCCTGCTGATATTGTGCCCGTTTATATCGATTTTTCCTTGGAAGAGCGTGCAATGCTCACTGTCTTTGCATTCCTCGATGTTCTAAACTTTAGGAGTTGTAGTACTAACAATTATGTTGATCTTCACCAATGGCTTCGTTTCAACTCCGTTGTAGATAGTGTCGGTATAGCATTTGAGGGCGAAAGTTGCCGTCAGTAGACTAAGAGTTGTGAAGAGGACAAGAAGTGGTTGCATTCCTGTGAAGAAACGATTATTTTGCGTCATACCGAATCTTAAATAATTGTGAGCTGTATACATCAACAAACGAAGTAGAGGCCAACGTAGCCTTCCATGTATGTAAAAGAAAAAAAGTATGATAAATTAAAGCATTAGGGGAAGGAAAATTTGGCTTTAAAAGGGCTGATTGTGATTCATAACTACATAGAACTAATGAGAAGAAAAGAAGAGGTGATTAATGCGTCGAATCATCGTCTGGCGAGAAGAGGAAATTTAGGAAAGGATAGCATGGAATCTTATGGAATAGATGTAACTATTGGTATCACTTTGTATATTTTTTGCAAACTGTTATCTAATCATTGTGGCTAAGCATCAAATACGAATAGAAACGTATGTCAAGGTCATGAAAAGTTTATTCAGTACTTGAATCAGATCAGCCGAGCGTAGTAAACATAGCGACTGCTGCGAGCGACAGCAGGATTCTTAAACTGTCTGCGGGGTTGCAGTAGTCTCGTTTGCAGCAACAGTATTTCCCCGGTATGGACACGATGCTCTCAGTGTGTGCAATCAGTAGCACTAAGTCGTGACATCCGACCTGAACTACATCATAATTTCACCCCGAATTTATCATCTATCAGGCCTACCTTAGCGCACTCCTTAGGAGAATTGCAGCTGAGAACACTGACATTGATCCCTTTTGTAGGTTCTTTGCCTTTGAAAGATGAACAGTACTTGGCGTTCGGACAATCAACTGAGTGCTAAAATACATTATAATAGTTAAAATCCAAACTTCGAACCCTTTTTGTTTGTTCGATGTCATCGACGACAATTTCGTTATGACACTTGAGCGCGGAAGATTTTACGAGATACGTCAGAGCGGTAATGAAAACGAGAAGTGATTGCATTCCTGTAAAAAAGAGAATTGTAGATATGAACCTCCTACTGTTCTAGAGAGCGCATGCAAGTGAACCTTACTAGAAGAAAAGGAAAGAAAAAATCGAATACTTGAAAAATGGCAATTAAAATCTGAGAATCCGGTTATGTTTCATACCTAAAACTAATAACACGAAAAGAAGTGATGATGTGTACTAATCGTTTTTTGGAGAAATTAGAAGAATCGGGAACATTCTGTCATCGATTGACGTTAGCTCTCGATAAAATTGGAATTACAATTGAAAAAATAAAAGTGTGGTTTACAATTTATTTTGAATCTTCTCACTCATTACAGGATGATACATAAATATGAAAACAAAATACAAAAAAACGACAACCACCAGAAAGCAGGTTTTTTAAACGGAAACCGGAATAATTAATATTTATACTCAATAGATAAGTCAATTCTATGTCATTCTCACTGCTGCTAGTGCTACAAGAGTGAATAGACCAATCGGAGTGACTGCGGGATTCGAGGGAGTGTTGCACATATCCCCGCTGCAGCAACAGTGTTTGCCGGAGGCAGTGATGGGGCTACCGTCGGAAAGTGTGGTTGAGAGTATCATATCTCCGCATCCCACCTGGAATTCTCAATTCTGATGATGTGAGTAAGACGTCGTCGTAAAAATCCACCGGAAAAGTGTGCATTTGTAACTTACACTTTCTAATTATGTCTCGTGGGCACTGGATAAGAACTTTTAAATGGCAGATACTCTCTCAAGTACTCTCTCAAGAGGTGATACGACAACTCGGAGAAATGAGATTGGAAAAGACCGAGTGAGAGAACTCAGAATTGTCTAAATGATTTGTGAAAATGATCTTTGGAGACGTGCGAACGTGCGAAATGAGACGAGAAATGAAAACTCAGAAAACGCATTTGGGAAAAATGAGAGTGGAAAAATCAGCAGAGAGGATGCTGGAGAACTGACCTCAAGGAACTTAGAACTCTGAATCTGAAGCCAAACCATTGAATTCGTTACAAGTGATTCCGAATCAAAGTGAGAATAATCTTACAGAGTCGACATGGTATCTAGTTGGACCTAGGAACAATTCTCCCGGCAGACTTTTCCACTCTCATTTTTCCCAAATGCGTTTTCTGAGTTTTCATTTCTCGTCTCATTTCGCACGTTCGCACGTCTCCAAAGATCATTTTCACAAATCATTTAGACAATTCTGAGTTCTCTCACTCGGTCGTTTCCAATCTAATTTCTCCGAGTTGTCGTATCACCTCTTGAGAGAGTACTTGAGAGAGTATCTGCCATTTAAAAGTTCTTATCCAGTGCCCACGAGACATAATTAGAAAGTGTAACATCACACTTTAACCATAAACCGGCAACTTTTCGTGCCCGCGCACGTGTTTTCTTCCTTAGAATGTGGAAATTTTGATGCCGCTTTGTTTTCTGGCTTTAATTATTTATTTCCAAGTGTCTAAGAGCGCTAAGGATGTGGCACGAGCATTTGGCTATTAATTAAACACAAAATTAAACAAATAAGAGCAGGAATTTTGCGGTGAAAGTGAAATAAAAGGCGAAAAGTGTCACAGCGTTACACCCAGTGCGAAAAATACCGTACTATTTTCGCGTTCCGTTCCGTTCCTATGCCGGCTTTTAGTTTTCTACGGCTTTGATTCTCACAGTAATTTCTCCGAGTTGTCGTATCACCTCTCAAGAAACATTGCTCTCGTAAGACATGACCTTCTTGCACGAAACAGCGCAGTTTCCCTCATTTATCTCCATTCCATTTGATTTCCCTACGAACGATACGCAAGATTGACCATTCGAGCAATTTCCGAGAATACTCATCAGTGAAAACGCAAATTTCGTGATTGGATACAGAACTACATCACCTTTAAGTCGTAACCTTTCGGTGTCGTGCCTTTATGTATCACATAATAATGACAGTTCAGAGACGAGGAGAAAGGAAGAAGAATCAAAATTGCGACGATTGTGGTATGAGAATTCATGCCTTGATTCTCGATTGGGTTAGTTCGAAGAAAGAGAGCAAACGAAATCAAAACGAAACAGAGAGGAAAATGAGGATACAAGTTTGTCTTTGAAAGATCTAACATATCTGATTCATTTCTCGAACCAAAAGGAAGAAAGGAAGAGAAAAAAGAAAGGAATTAATCACTCACTAGAGAAAAAAGGATATTGGAATATTCTGATATCGAGTGACATTGTGAGGGTACTACGAGCTGCTTATCAAAGGAATTGTCGACTGTTGTTCACTTTTTCAATATAGACACTGGTCAAATTCATTGATTGCAGAGTGACGAACCAGGAAGAAATTGTGATACATTCGAGCACAAATTCGCCAACTATTCAACGAATATTGAATGCGATAAAATGCGTTAATAAGTAAGTATCAATCAGTTGAGTTCAACCACGGCTGCTAGTGTCACAATTGAGAGTAGACCAGTCAAAAGAGATGCAGAGTTGGGGTAGCAATTGTGAGGGAAGGGCAGTGAATTGCAGAAGTCGCCGCGGCAACAGCAGAGTGTGCCAGGAATGGTGGTATTTGTTACGGAGTAATTCGATTGCCTGCATTCATCCTGAAATTTTTGCTTTTTCCATTGAAAAATTGAAGATATTCATTGCTCCGATAATAAATGTTTCAGTTGTAAATATGAAGGAAAAATTATCACCTTCGTGCACAAATCATCATCGGATTCAGCACAATTTCTAACGCTCGCAGTCGTATTTCGTTCAGTATTCAATCCCTCAAACCACATGCAAAAAGTGGCATTCGAATTTGTGCATTCTATGACCTGGAACACAATCAGATTTCAAGAAAGCTAGATTCCAAAGATTGCACCTTTTCGTCTGCTCCTTCACCATTGACATGCTTTTTGTGCATGCACTCGAGCCCGGCAGTCAGTGTGAGGATAGAGAGGGCGGAGAAGAAGGCGAGGTGAGATGGCATTGCCCTGGATGAAGAATAGTAATGGAGTTAAGAGGGAGTATGCACTGCATACTATGCTGTAAACGGGGAATGAGAGTAGCACTCATTTCGCCCGGGATACAAAGGAAGGAAAGACAGAAAGGCTGATACCCGAGCAGAATGAAGAAAAAAGTGGAGAACTGACTGAGGAATGCGAGTTCCGTGTATCTAATGACACATGACAATTTCACAATCACACAAAAACATCCATTCTTATCTGGTTTTGATTACATGAATCATGTCCCTTCGTCTCTCTCTTTTCCCTCAGTGAAAAATGCTGTGGAAAAATATAGGCATTTCGTAAAGATAATGAAAGTACTGTAATTTGATATTCAAAGCGGTTCTGATGTCAATCACCAGCTATCAGGATAACGCGGGGATTCATTGGTTTGAGCACAATAGATTGAAATCAACATCATCATCGAAAATCATCGGAAAAATTATCGAATCATCGAAACCTAGAATGCAAATTCAATAATACACTTTTCAATTAGTCTCAGTGAGCTCCTTCATTCTCGTCGTTCATTCTCGTCGTTTTCCTTCGTTCTTCTCGGTCTCCTTTCCTCCATCCGATGGTTGGCTGTTCTTTTCCAGCTTTAAGGGTATTATTAGGTTGGTGCGAAAGTTATTGCGGGTTTTTATTTTGCAATTCTACCCTCGATGGCTTTGCGTATCATAACATCTACCACAGTATAAATTAGCTGGATGTCTGTGCCATACATCAGTACTGTTGCATTAGCCCAAGATCGAATTGCAGTGGGGAAATTAATTTTTATGTCAGTGAGATTGCGGGCATTGATAAAAAATTCGAATTTTAATTACTGAATCAACCGGCTACTGCATCAAGGAAGCCTTTCTATAAAATCTGCCCGATATATCAGTGATAGGGCAAGGATATGCGGTTCGAATAGTCACGGTAGATTGGACTTCCAAGAGCGGTATAGAACAGCAGGTTGCTGAACACCTACTTTTCGACCGTCCGATCTCGAACCAAACTTTCGAAAAATTCTTACTCAGAAGTGGAAGAACGAATAATTCTCAAAATATAATAGAAAGATAAATAAAGTACGCGCTTAAAATGGCATACTGATAGAGAATGCTGAGTCACGTATAACGGGCACACATCGACATAAACTGAATTAGATGATTTTGAAATCTGATATTTTCGAGATTGGATACCTATGCCTACTTAGTCATTTGCAGTTTACTTAGTGTTTCATGTCTAAAGTTATGCTTAGTGATTGTGCTTGTCTGTGGTGAAAGAATTACAGCCCAATCATCACTCTCCGTTGAACACAGGCCCCTAAGAATGAGTGCACTTTTACCTACTACGTCAACTTTGGCACAACACTGTGTCTGGCTTTCAGCTTATTTTGCCTTATTCTAGTGGGCGCTGGAAAGAGTATTCAGATACTCATAGTATATTTAAAAGATGAAGCCATTTAGAATAAAACGAAGGCGGATACAATCCATTATGTCAGAATGTAAAAACCCGCAGGAACTTTCGCACCAACCCGAGATTTTTGCAGACCTCTCCAATACAACTACTACTCTCCGAGCATCCAACTGTGGCTGAAGTAGAGAATGGAAGGTACCAGTGGAAGGACAAGCAGTCTGCCATGGGAATTGACTGGTCAGCGCGTTTTACATTGACCGAGTGCACTTCAATTCGAATTAACATATGAGAAAACAACTTACTGGAATGTCGGCGAATGTTGGCTATGGTTCGGCATTGGCAGGTCAAATGTATGATCTAGCTAGGCAATAAAAGTGTAAGCATCTAGAATTTCTGAAAATCTAAATTTTCGAAATTAATTGATTATTCAGGCACTTCGAACTGACGAAGGCGAATGTTTCTGGGAAGGAGATGCTGCGAGTCATCGTTCAAGGCACAAACAACAACAACAACAACAACAACACAACGTCGTCATGGCGAGCTGTGATTCAGCGATCGATCTCTATCTACAAGAACATCGCAGAGAACACCGGAAAGGAGATCAGAATTGATTTGGTCTGGTTTAGCAAGCATAACAAGCCAGCTTTAAAAACACGGCAAAGTAGCTATAAGAAAAATGTTTTTTTCGCATTTGTAAGTGCCCGACATCGAAAGGCTTTTAGCAGGCATGGATAATTTAAACATTCAGCCTCAACAAGAAACTCACGGCGGCCCGATATGCGACGATATACTCGAATGGGCGCAGTTTGCCTACTACGTAATACATTTAGCATTTCAAACGAAGAAGGCTTAATTGGTTTTCTATTTTCTCCCTTCAAAGAAAGAGTTCGGTACATTAGCCACTTAGTTATAGGATACTGGGGTCATTTTCTTCTTCCTTCATCTCACCATCCTCGAATTCACCCTCGTCGATGACCTCCATCGCATCCTCAACGACGATTTCACTTCGAGGTAGTTACGCACTTTTATCGCTGCTCATTTTTACTGCTGTGTGATCGTTCGCCATTCATTTCGCGTTCTGTCCATTTCGAGAAAAATTAATAATGATTTCTAATGAGATCACGGATGTAACTGAAGGGTGCAATTGTGCTGAAATCCCTGTTAGCGATTTTATCATTCAGAAAGCTCGTCCATTCCACTCGTGCTTCTCTCATCGATTGCGTGTACGTGAAGCCACAGGTAAAATATACGTAAGACGACACAACCGTGGTTTCGAGATAGTTAATGTAATTTTTCCTTATCTAATTTTTCGTAAATTCATCCCAGTTCACGGATACTCATACACTGCATTTCAACTATTGTCCTTCTTTTTCTGATGGCATTACTTTTTGCAGCTATCGCCAAGAACGCTCATCTTCTACGCCCATCCAACTATCGCTGATGTGGAGAAAGGAGGCTATCTGTTCGAGAGAAAGTCAGCACAGGGAATCGAATGGTCAGTATTTTTTAGATTGACTGAGTATTAACTACGTAATTAAAATTCGAAACAACTCGAAGAAGTGTATTGTTTAGGCAAATGGGACTAGCGAAGGAAGCTGTTGATGGGAAGGAGATCCTTGCCGTGACCGTATCCGGCAGCAAGAACAGCAACTCTGCGTCGTCGTGGCGAGCCAAAATCGACACGACCTTCATCCTTCACGGCGAAGGCGCATTCACGAAGAACCTAGTGAGAAAATACGAAATTTCCGATCTGTATTCATTCTTTTGGCCTAGGTTTATTGTTATTTGCAAGAATGAAGAGAAATCAAAGAGATAGGGATGCTGAGTCAATTATGAGCTATTGACATCAAAACATTTTCAAATATTCCCCGAAAAATACTTTCAGCATCGCTTGGAAATAGTGAGTAACGAGACGGCAGCAGTGAACTATATCGATTGGGATGATCTGGTCGATCCATCCAACGTAAGAAATACGCATTTTTATTGTTAGCAATCTTCCTCATCTGCCCTATTTCTCGCGATTTATGCTCTTCTTTGGCAATGAGAATTGGTCGATATATCGATATTTCAATTTGACAATGTATCTATTATCGAACATTCGCAATTTCATTCCAGAAATTCGTGATCGGTGATGCCTTTTATATCCACATCCGTCTCTCTATCGATTGCGTCATCGACGACATCTTCAAGCACGATAATCACTTCAAGGTACTCTTCATTCCACCCACAAAAAATGGATTCTGGCCGATATTGATTTTGGGGGATAACAAAATCGTTTTTCTTCAAATCGTTCGCATCAACTGACTTTTTTTCAAATTCCTCGATCAATTCTAAGCGAATATTTTTTTGTTACATGCACTGAATACGTACTCATTGTAACCTGTTTCCTACAGGCTGTAGGACTAAATAAAGAAATGAAAGCCATAATCAACACCAACTGTTCCCTATTTCAGACCTTGCAGTCGCGAGTCCGAACCCCATCCCAATTTCGCCGTCGGAAGAACCAACATGAGGTTGGATCCATATTCCCTAATCTGACTATCGTAACCTACACCAATTGTCTCCATTTCAGACCTGGCAATCGTGATGCTGAGAAGACTCCCGGACGCGATGACACCTGTGATGAGACTTCTTGACTTAAGCGAACGACCGAATTCCCCTCGGACTTCCTTGATAAACCTTTTTGTATGAAAAACCAAAATAGCCTCAAACTGTCCATATTGCAATATCACAACAAGTTACTCATATCAGTTTATTCAGTACACCAATCAATTCAATGCTAATTTTCACCGCTACGAGAGCAATGTCTAAAAAAGCAGAATTGAGAAGATGTCAGTTTGAGAATCTCAGAATTTTACAGACGTAATAGACTTCTGTTTAAAATGAGGTTTCGTATGTAACTGGCGTTAGGTTAGCAAGAAACATGAAATGCAAGAGCGAAGTTTACGACTCTGCATTGTTTTGGCAACGTTATTTTGGCTATCTCATGTGTCGAACAATCTGTTTCCTACTTCACGGTTTATTCAGTGTATTCTCAATCAGTGTTAGTGGAGAGTAGCAGTGATGGCTGCGACTGTCGCGAATGAAAATATAGGAGTCAGAGCGGCTGCTGGATTGCACAATTCGCCGCTACAGCAACATTTCGTTGCCGGTAGAGTTGTACTATTTCCGTCTAGTGAGGGGAACGTTTCGGTTCCATTACTGCACCCAACCTGGAATGCTTTTTTATCATCAAATGTTTTAATTATATGACTTCTCACCATTGTGCAAGTCATTTGATCATCACATCGGCCAGTCTTCATAATTTCTCCATCGACAGGATTGATGCCTTCAAAAGACAAGCAGTACTGTGCATTTTGACACTCAACAGGGGCCTGAAAGAATTTATTATTAGTAGAGCTGTCACTTCTTATAATATTCTCACCTTAAACCCGTCCAGCACTCTATAACATTTGAGAGCAGTTGAAGAGCCGATGATGAGAAATAGCAAATGAACGAAAAGAATTTTCATCCTTGCAAGTCGATGATCTTGAATTGATTTTATAGTGAAGAATTCGAATAAGCAAATACCTTACAGCGATAGTAGAGGAGATTTTCCTCGTGCTTGTCTTCGCGAGAGCAAAGTGAAGTGAATGGAGAGAGTACGGCTTGTTGATAACATGTTAATGGAATTTATCTAACTAAATCGCTAATGAAATGATTGATCGAATTCATCACGAATAACTCGCATATTCTCAACTTCGCAGGAGAATAACAAGAACTAAGTCGACAGAAAATTTGCTTTTTTGGAACGAACAACTTCCATTGATCAGTTTATTCAGTACATCAGTCAGTTGAGTGCCGCTCTCACGGCAGCGAGAATTGCGAGTGAGATTATGGCTGTCGGGGCGGTTGCAGGCTTGGAGGGGGAAGGAGTAGGAGGAACGAATGAGGGACGAGGAACGTTGCAGTAGTCACCGAGACAGCAACAGAGCGTGCCGGGAATGTCGATGGAATTCTTGCTGATGATCACGGAATAGTTCCAGTCCCGGCAGCCCTCCTGGAATAAAATCAATGTGAAAATGTTGAAATGTTCAAAAAGGCTACTCAATTGAAATACTCGAAAGTCGACTACTGGAGGCTGTAATCTTTGTGCGTAATGTTTACCAGCAGAACTCTATTCACCTCTGTACACCACGGCACACTATCGGAGTCGTCGCAATTTCGGTCGCTCAACGTCACATTGTCATCGTTGACGCCTTCGAACCACGTGCAGTATGTCGTGTTGGAGCAGTCTTTGTGCTAAAGAAAAAAAGTAAACGATTTCGAAGCGACAGCGATGCTATACTAGGCCAAAAGTAACGGGGCCAAAACGATACAAAATGAAAATTAAACATACCTTCTCTTCTTTAGTTTCTCCGGAAGTGTGCTGCCTGTACTGGCATTTGACAGCGACTGACACTGTGAGCAGGGTGAGGAAGGAGAAGACGAAGAGGAGCGATTGCATCCTGACAATGAAAAGGTAAAATATGAAGATAAATCAAATCAAATCAAATCAAATTTATTCAAGCTTCAGGGAGTGGGCCTGTTGAATGATAGCTGTTTTCCAAACATCGGGGTATCTTCTACACACGTTTAGCCAGTTAGGTCCGAGTCGTAGCGCCATTTCATCACGCCATCTTGTTTTAGGTCTCCCGATAGGTCTCTTCTTGTTCCAAGGGGTCCAGTTAGTTATTCTTTCTGTCCATCGGTCATCGTCTAATAATGATATCTTTCTTGCCCAATCCCATTTCTTTTGCATAGCTCTAATTCGGACATCCTGGATTGGTACTCTATTTTCTAGCCATTCATTACGCACTCTATCGATCCTTGTCACTCCGGCCATTTTCCTCATCATTGAACGCTGTGCAGTGACTAATCGAGACCGTATTTTCTTAGTTGTATTCCAAATTTCGCAGCCGTACAATAGAGCCGGTTCAATGCACATTCGATATACTCGTGCTTTTAATCCCATAGCCACGCATTTGTTGGTGAGAAACTCTTGGAATCTGTTGAACGATTTCCATCCGCTGCCAATTCTTCGGTTTATCTCAAGCATTAAGTTGTTATCGAAAGAGATTCGAGAGCCAAGGTAAATAAAATGGTCGACATAAGTTAGATTGTTTCGATCGACTTGGAATGGAATTTGCCTTCTATTGCTCATGGCTACAGTTTTCTTCTGATTAATAATTAAACCAACAGCTCTGCTTTTGACGACCAGTTCATTAAGCATGATTTCAACTTCCTTGTGACTATGAGAGATTAGCACGATATCGTCCGCGTAGCATAATCGATTCAGCTTCTTTCCATTGATGTTTACTCCATAATCATCCCAATTCACTTTCCGATATACACCTTCGAGTAGAGAGTTGAATAAATGGGGAGAAATCGGATCTCCTTGCCGGACTCCTCTTTCAACATTTATTGGGACTTTGTCCTCTCCAACTTTAAAAAAAAAAGTAACCCTATAATTATGCCGCTCTAAATGAAGACAGACTACGGGGAACTGGGTAGATGATAAACTTCACTTTGCTTTTGACACTCTACACATACATACGTTCGTGCATCTTACTGGAGGTGGAAAGGAAACGCAACAGTTCAGGACGAAGTGAAAAGGGAATAATTGAAGCTAGTGTCGTGAAGTGACACATGACAATTTCCTGTTCACACAAAACATCCATTCATCTCCAATTTTGGTAAGATGAGTCACGTCGTTTTTTTCGTTTTTGGCAAAAACAAACCTTGAGCAGGGGAGAAGGGGAAAGGTGAATGGGAAAGACGAAGTACATCGATTTATATATAAAGACTTGATATGATTGTTATAAACGAGATCATTTTCAACAATCATGTTTTGTTATCGGATCGATATTTACGTTATAGAATATTGCACACTTCCATTGCTTTTCAATTGACGAATTGTCCGCATCGCAATTCCACGTCCATAATTCTGCAGATAAAGTGTCTGATCAAGACGTTGCAATCGGAGAAACCTCTTTCATTTCCTATTCTAGCTACGGCACACACTACGAATGTACAGATATGAGTGAACTATAGGTGATGAAGTCATGCAATATACACATCGCAATGCTGCCTCTCCCGGCCAGAGAGAAATACCGAGATAACAGTATGAAAAGTGAGATCAACATTTTTCTGCACAACTCTAGTGACGAATCATCACCGATCGATAACTAATCATAATCATCGGGAATGCCCAGGAAGGTGCCGATGGATGGAAAGTTCTCTTTCTCTTGTGCTCCTCACTCACATGTTCCGATATCACATGTACAAACCAGCTACGTGCGATTCAGTAGGAACACACAGCTGTTTTTATCTGTTCTTAGCAAATTGCGCCGCTTTTTCATAGTTTGCTCAGTCGGTGCAACGTTGAAAGGAAAACAGAGGACGGCTTCTCAAATGTGCACTGTATGTTTTCCCGAAAAAAAAGTAGCAAAACTTCGTCTCATCTGACCGCCCCGTCGTTCTGAATATGATCTGTTTGCGTTGACGTTGTGATGAGGACTCCTATAAAACCCAAGTGAAACGTCTGCCTTCGCATCGTCGCCAATAATTGTCTTTCTCGTGAACTCAACACGCTCTTCATCTCGGATTCATCGAAAACACCACTCAGTTTCCGATTTAGTGGTAGAGTTTCTTGCTGTGAACTTCAAATATCATTCGCATTGTTAGCATTTAGTATTGTAATTTGAAGAGTAAATAGATAGGATCGTTTCAGGGAGGATCTGGGAGGAATGTTGCTCCTCATTCTGTTCGTCTCCTGGACGACTCGACCCCTGGATGCAGAGCCTCAATCTCTGCGCCAAATACTCGCACCTTACGCCTCAAACACAACTGACCCATACCCGGCAATACAAGGTTTGTTGTTCGGCCTGTTTATTAAAAGATGCCTGACCTTCACCATCATAATAAACAGAATGTAATCATGGAACAATACGTTGTGTTGAGGGTCCTCACTGGGAGTTCATGTCGAGGTCATCGTCGCTTCACTTCTGGCAGTTGTGAGCTTTTTTTAGTTTTCGGTGTTTCAAATCACAATTCTATAATTAATTCCAGCACGAAGCCGATCAAGCCATCTCGATGGAGATCAAAACCGTAGTCGTACGTTTCCTAATGACCTTTTTTATTCAAGCACATCCTTACAGTATGAAATTAGAAGGAGTATACATGAAAATTTAATAAAATAATTTGCAGACATATCAGCATCCTGATATATTGTGGAGCTCTGCTCAGTACGGGGTCATGTCAAGCAACATCACATCCCCATGGCGCCCGAGATTAACCCCTTGTCTCAGGTATGAGTGAACTCTATCCAAGGAGCCAACAATTTTAGTCTCGAATGGAATGCCATTGACCCAGAGCTAACAGAAGCATATAGTGTAAGTTATTTTTATTGTGCTAACTAATTTTTTGATACTACCATGCCAACACTGACAAAGCGCATAATTTCTTTCTCTATATTATCGTGCGTTTGAAATGCTCAGCAAATGAGATGTGCTGGTTAGCGAGCTATCGATTGTCTGGGAGAGAGGAAGGGGGAAGGAAGGGCGGAGGAGGACACTTGATCTACCGCCTCCTCCCGGCCTCTTCCCTAACTCCGCCCCTCGAACGATTGTCAAAGGTCAACTACGAGTGGAATGGAAAATAATCTCACGATATTATATTTGAGGTTAACTCAGATGGGCTAATTACTTCCAACTTCAATTTTCGGGGAAAGCTTCGCTGTCGCCTGAAGGCCAGTTACAGTTGTCAACACAGCTAATCGAAAATATAAAAAAAATCATGCAATGCATTCATCACAGTTTACGAGATTTCCTATGGATCAGCATGTTTGCAACGTGTGCTTTCGAATAAGCTCAGTTGAATCGTACACTAAAACCTTGAATATATCATTTTCACCTACAACAACATTTCTGGTACGAGCTTGAGTAATTCCAAAATTGTCGACATTGAAAATTTCCCAGGGCACTACTGAGTATTCGATCGCCAAGGAGTCATTGCAAGTGGATCTCAACGATCGACAAGGCCCCGTGGAACTCACTCAGGTCAGTCATCAAGTTCGAGTATTCGTCTTTCCCCGCTCAAATCTATTTCTCATCTGAATGTGTTTACAATTATCGTTGTTTTTTTCCTTACGAGTCGATGCAATTTATTATTTGAATGCAAGCACACAACTAATCTGCAATTTGAAGAAAGCTTTTCGTGTTCGCATCTTTCGACGCTCAAACTTTTATATGACATCGGTCGCTTGCCCAAGTAAGTGGCTATGAAGACTGATCGTATAGAGTGATTCATTCAGTGGGTTTCACAACCATACTCGTGCTCTTTGGAATATATACTCTCCAATCAAAGGTGAACGAATAGCTGTGTTCATTTGATTTGAAATATTGGACAGTTTCAGATTGATATCTTCGTAGGCGCAGCAGCTGTATTTGTCGCTTTTTTCACTTTTTTCATGGCATTCACTATTCCGAAAGAGGATGATATTCCAGCACTAGGTTTTCTCCTTCTTCGTTTCATATCTATACAAAAATAACTAAATTATATAAGGATGGATACTCGTGTCCTATTTCCTTCTCATATGTGCAACAACAGTGGTGTTCATGCTCATTGTATGGATCTTGAAAGATGTGAGTTAGCTCTCTCCATAGTTTTAATATAGTTTGTGTGAAGGTGCTCCTTCCCGATACGCTGAATTTCACCTCTTGACCAAATCAATACACTCTCCTGTTTTCTGTGAATAGATGTTTGAATATTTTCTTAAATTGCGCTTCTAACGTCTAGTCATGTATATTTCTTATTTCCAGGACCCCGATAACGATCAGAATAAAAGACATATCGCTCTGCAAGCTCCTGACCAGCGGAGGATACTTGAAGAGGTTCAAGTATTGCAAACGTCATAGGAAAAACAGCTATCTAATTCCTGAAAGCAAATAGAGATGAAGAAACTGTGTGCACTCTCTCGATCTGTTTGGATGGACGCCACTTACTACACTCTTTCAGAGGCTCCTCGCTATACTCATCTATCTTCACCCCATCGATCCTTCAGACGCTCAACTAATAATATCTTTTCTCGTTCCGATTGGTATGCAATCAGTTTGATAGCTAGTATAGCTGAGTGGTGGGCAGTCTTCTAGAGATGACGTTCAATAACTTTCGCACTATTTCGTTCAGCACATTTTGGCATATCTTTGACACTTTCTCTTCAGGCGAATATGTGATCTCCCTTAAGCGCGCATCAATGAGAAAGAAGCAGAGTACCGCTGGACTGATTGCGTTTATTGCCTCCGTTCTGTCGGTATTCATCATTCACGGATGTGCATTCTGGTGGGCCGGTGAGCGTTTTTGTATTAGAGGCAAGGGATGTGAGGATGACCTCTTCGTTCTCTCATTTATCTATAGTGACGAGTGAATTGAAGAACCGACTATGGATTCGGTGCCTTTCGATGCTATTCGTTTATATCTAGTAATGGGAATTGTATTCCACATGATCAGTAGCTAAACACAATCACACTTGCATGGATGGTTATTTCATTCTCATGATTCCAGCCGAACCTTCACTTACCTCCTAATCTCTACGACTTCTTCGATTATTTCTAGCCACATCTTCGCCATTTATATTATCCACATCTGTGTTCTCGTAGTTTCCATTTACCATACATATTACAGTATTACATATATCCAAGATTACTGAGCAGCCATCATAATAATTCCATATTACTTTTCTCGTGAATGTTACATTATTTTTCTGTCTAACCAAATGGCAACGAATTATTGCACTCCGAGAACGTTGTCAGCTAATTCTGAGTTAAACAAATCTCAGTCGAGAGAATTTTGAAACCAATTTGGAATCTCGATTTGCGTGACTCTTTCCATACCGTACTGGAAATATTCGAGAAAGATACGGACATTTATCGCATATATAACTATGAATTTCACTACGAATGTACAGATATGGGCGATCTATCAGTGCTGAATCATCAACGATCGACAACTAATCATAATCATCGGGAATGCCTAGGAAGGTGCCGATGGATGGGAAGTGAATGGCAGAGAATCCATTCGTTCCGCCCACTCCCGCCGCGGGCACCGCCCAATGAGCGCCCCAGGTCGCCTGCAAAATTCTGTTTATCGTATATTCAAATACATTGTATGTTATCGGACAGACGTCGAAAACAGAATCACTTCTATTGAACTTATGAAATTATTATAAAATATTTATTGAAAATATGTTTTGTATTGACAACCAGAGCAATCAAAACTATCATTCGATGCGTTGCGAGCTTATTGACCCTGTGAAACCTATCGAAACCACCATACCTGTCCATTCAGCCAGTCCACTCCCACTGACTCGGGTGCGTACCACCACTTGTTCGCGTGGTCTCTGTTATGGGGATCGTCGGGGTTTGCCTCCCACAGACCAGGCTTCGTGAAGGGAGAACGGGAACGAGGACGATGAGCGATTCCTTTCTGAAATATTTGTTTTTCATAGACAAAAATTTATCATATTGTCCTTGTGTTCTACTTCGGTTTTCATTTCGTTGGAAAAAATAAAAGTAGTGCAATGATTAGCTGATGAAGAGCTGTTCAATAACTCACACTGTCCGTCAGACCATCAAACGCGGTGAACGGATCTCCCTCCCTTCCCTGCACTGCACCCGCACCGTATGCAGCGTCAGAGGGAAGGACGGGGAAGGTTCGGGATTGGAGAGCTCTGCAAGGATAGGCTTACTTTCTGGACTCATCATAAAGTTTATTGATTGTCCATTTTGCATTGCTCGCATGCTTGAATTGCGATACGAGGAATACATTAATTGTTTTTGCACATCCATGCCGAGAATTGTACCTCGTCGGAGCCGATGAATTCTTCTTGCTGGTGAATGGCTCTGGTGGGACGATGAGCTGCCAGAGACCTCGAGATGCTGATGATGCTGATGATGCTGATGATGCTGATGATGCTGATGACAAAGCAGATGACCTGGATGACGCAGAGGCTGATGAGATGGCCGGTGCGTCTCTGCAATGGCATCTTCTCATTGATTTTGCGATGTCTCATTGATAAAGTATTGTATGGTCAATTTCCCATTTTTACTGAAGAAAATGGCGATTCATAGTCATTTATGAAAGTTATGAAACATAACTCATTCGCTGACTGTGCTCTGTTTTATTGACACATTCTTTTGTCACAGACTATTCCCTACCACTCCACTTTCAGATTAGCTGGTTCCTCCCCCCAAGAAAATGATGTTCACATTCGCTCACCTATCCATCTTCTCTTTAGATATCATTATAAATTATATTGTCGATTTCCAGTAATTATTGGTATCGCTCAGTGTTTAATTCCTCATAAAATAGTTGTGAAACATAATGGAAGAGCCCACCTCTCCTTCTCCTCTCTCGGTATCATCGGGGGCACGATCCATCCTCTTCCACTCCTCGGAGTGGGCGAATCGTGCTGACGGGGAACCTGAGAATATATTATTTTTCGGGCGAGTGGATATTGTATCGCATTTTATTGCAAATACACTGAAATTATGCAAAGAAAGGTGGAATCTACGTAGACGAGGTCCTAGTCGTATCAACTCACATCGGACTGCAGAATGAACCCTTCTGTAGCCGTTCGTGCTGCACGTGCTGCAGCGGGCGCAGCTGCAGCGACGGGCAGTGGCTGCGCGGGCTGAGGAAGACCGAAGGGATTTGGGTTGCGAGCGGGACCGGCTGCAAAGACGATGCGATGAGCAGACAAACATTAAAATATTGCCTGATCGTGACAAAAATTGTTTTAAAATATAGAAACTTACGCAGAACTTTGCCCTTCTCTGCCTTGGAGTAGATGTATTGAGAGGCGTAATGGAATCGCTCGTACCTGGTCAATGGGTGATTACAATTAGGATACTGAGGACTACTCCATTGATTTCTAATAATTAGTGTTCAAGGATAAATGTATCCCGTTTATCAAGGCACTTGCGTCATGCGGGAGATCACTGTTAGGCCAGTGATTTTTTTCAAGGATGAATGATACAGTCCTAGAGAGGTGTTACTCACTTGGGACATCCGTAGTACCAGAGACGACAGGTGTTCAGGAACATCGGGATCGGGGGAGGATTGCAGAACCTGTGGTGGCAATGTAATTATGTGAATTGTTGTAACATACTTACTGTTGTTTATTTTTACTTGATACAATATTTTTTGTTAAACTTGCTGAGAGTCCCGAATTATTGCAAGTTCGTTCATTTGTACTCTTATTGAGCATGTGAAACTCATTAAAATCGTTCACGGGTGTTTTTTTAGTTTTGATTTCGTAAAATTCGATGAATAGAATTTAAACTTTCATTGATTGATCGTGTGTCGCATTTTTCTGTAAATAAAGAGCAATTCTCACTTCTGCACGGCGGGATAGATGTAGTCACACTTGCACTCGGCAGTGCAATGCGGGTGAATGCGACGATCGCAGTCGGGAGTGCACGGAATGCGTTTCTGTGATTTAGATAGTTACGTTTTGCATTTTTTTAATCACTCAAAATTATGATATCTGTGCTCAAAGAGTATCTCCTTCCGAATTATCCAGAAAAGATTGAAGCGCTCGTACTTTGGAAACGAATTGGGATACGTTTCACAGAAGAATTACCTCATTTGGCAAAATGAAAAGATAATTGGGCGCTGCATCCCACTCAAAACTTAAAATAAGGTTTTCCCCTCCAAATTCAACAGTTAATCCATATCTTTCGAAGATAAAACAAAAAATGTTCAATGAATCATGAATATTCGTACCTTGAGCAGGGCCAGTCTCTGGTTCTCAATCATCTGTCGTCTGTTCACTTCATCCACTTCTGCAGTAGCAGAGACGACGGAGATCTGCGAGTTGCATTTATTTATTTCTAACTAAAAGAGCGATTTGGATTTATTAATTCAACAACATCATGGTGAAGCTCAGTGGATGGTATGAATATTTTTCGAACACGGCTCATATACAAATCGGAGCACATGTGGAACCGATCCTAAATTGTAACTCTGAAACATATTCCGACTGAATGGATAATTTCAACAAACGAAATTTGTGAGTACGACTGTCAAATATTGGAAAAAATGGGGAATGAAGCAACGGTTCCTGCATCCTGCCTATCCGTGAAACGGATCACTCACCCTCTTGGAGAAGGGATCTGCGGGCGCTCCTCCACCACCGCCGCCGCACGCTGATCGGTAGGACGGACAGAAGGATCGGACCACCTGCGATGATAATAATAATATCATTAATGTGATTTTACAGGAAAAACGCGGACACGCATACAAAAATTATCGCGAAAATTAGGAATAATGATCACTATCTCGTCGCAAAGTTTTGCTCTTTTTCATTGAACAGACCTGAAGGGCGACTAATTTCGAAAGAGGACGAACAAAATATAATGTGAAAATGTTTTTCACCTCCTGACTGCCGGCGCTGTTGTCGCCCACGCAGAAGTACGCGTAGTTGTCGCGATACCTGAGGATGACTGTTTTCAAAGGGATTCAGGGGATAAGCAAATAATTCTGAGGCGTTTTTGAGGTTCTGCTTTCATTTTAAATATTTTGAAGCATTCTTGGTTTCCAGAAATCATAACTGTCTAATGCAATCTTGCATTTATGAAAGAGACCGCGAATCAGATGCATTCAAAAGGGAAGGATGAAGCTGCTCACTTCTCGCAGTATTCCGATCGATCTCCCTTGTACAGCAGAAAACCGTCTGAGGTGAAGGAACCTGCGATTTCAAGATTAGACTTCATTTTCAATTCTTTTTCTTTTTATTTCAATATCGTCGATATTATATCTCCAGAAAAGATTAATTGACCAAAAAATGTTTTTTTAGTTATTATATTTTTTCCGTCCTGGGATTCCTATTCATTATCCTCGATTCATTCTCTTTTTTATCTGTGCATTATGAAACTCATTTGAAACTTCATTATAAAAACATAAAACTTTCGAACTCAGATGACTATTTGCTTCCACTAATTATAATTGAACCAATCCACTCACTTTCCTCCTCTCCGCTCGTTCTCGATTCCTTCAGTGCAGCGTGCGCGTTGCGATGCGAGAACTGAATAATTATTTCCACTAATTGGTAGGTTATGTTTCACGATTATCTTTTAAGAACATCCGCTCAGAAAGAGACAATAATTATCTGGCAAACGGTGATAAAAAACAACAAATGAATCAGTTTTTTTTAGCCTACGACTGTAAATGAGCCTCCTCCGGATATTTCCCTCTCCTTTTCGTTTCGTTAACAATATTTATTCCTCACCCCTCTCTCGGCCGTGACCTCCGTCGTCGCTCCCGCTCGTCCCTTCTCCCTTCTCTCCTCGACGACCTCATCCGCCTGCTCAAGCACCTGTTTCGAATATTAGTACACTTCGCTTATGTCCTATATATCATCATTATTTGTTAATCATGCATAGGAATAGGCTATTTCTGCGAATTAGCGCTGGAAACTGTGGAGAAAAAGCTGTCAGAGATTTTCGAATATATTAGACAAACCTCCTCCGCTTCGCTCTCGACGTCCTCCTTGCCCTCTTTCTCGTGGAGATCAGACCCGTCGAAGGGATTGCGACGATAGCGAGCGACAGCACTGGAATGGGGCCATTCCTTGTGCTTACAGTGCAAACGGTAAAAAGGTAGAGGTGCTATAGCGTAAAGAGATTTTTCAATTGTAAGACTACGCTAGGTCGTACTGTATTACTTTTAATTTTTTCTACGTCTTCTGAACCTAAATTATATTCAATGGAGATTCACTCATTATTCGATGTGCCTGAAACATAATTCTAACGAAACTGTTGAATGTTTGCAGATACTCACTGGGCGATGAGTGCCAACTGTCTCTTCACTTCCTCCGGAATCACAGCATTGATCGAGGTTGAAGGATCATCGAGCAGGCGACTGAAATAGGAAATATCGGTGAGGAGACGAATCTCTTATCAATATTCCATGCTGTCTAGATGATGGTCAATTTCGAAAGTGAATGAGAAAGTGAAATAAGTTGAAGGCCACTTACGTTTCCTGTTCAGTATGCCTCAACGACTCGGAAGTGGGAACGGCAGGGGTGGATGAATCGGCTAGAAAGATGATAGCCGATCTGATCTGATCATCAGATCAATCAGAATGAGGTGGAATGCGTTTCACATCTATTACTTAGAGATATGAAGCATCCTTTTCTTCAGTAAGTATGGAAAGTCCACTATAAAACTTCAAACATGAATGTCTCGTCTGTCTCATTACAAAAGTAAATAACTGGTAAGTAAGGCATGTGATCTTGGAAAAAACTAAATAAATTGATTCGATAATCCCTACCTTTTTTCGACACGCAGAATGAGAGAGTCGGTCGGTGAGCGCATGCGAAGGCTATTCGCTCGGAGAGACTTTTCTGATCACTTTGCGCTAGAAATATTGATTGTTTTCTTCAATTACTTGCCTTTGCCAGCGGAGTGAATATGAGCACAACCCATCTCAATCGATTTTCGCTATTCGTGTTAGCTTCACAGCTCTATTTAGAACTGTGATGTTCCAAAGCGATAAAACGGGGAAGTTCCTTTATTGGCTAAAAATGACTCACCATGTGTGAAGGTCACGGATAATAAGGAAGCTGCAAGCAGCGAAAACTGAAATAAAATATGCTGATAAAATTCGGCAAAAGTTTCTGAAGAGAGTGGGATTCGAACCCACGCCTCCGAAGAGACTGGTGCCTTAAACCAGCGCCTTAGACCGCTCGGCCATCTCTCCACACATGCTCACTAACCAAAAAGTGCATGATCCCGGGCGCGCTCTCGTAATCCGATTACTGGTGCATGCAATCTGTGATAGGGGTAAATTATTGAATGTTAGTAACGCAGACAAAGGAAAATAGAGCCATTGCGCGCGCAATCACAATGAGCATTCGGCGAAGCGCGTGGGCTAAAGTGGTCTAGATCATCGCAGACAATCTTAGCAAAATACAAACACGTATTGAGATGGAAGGTAAGAAAATACAAATTGATACGTGCAATAGGTCACGGCTGCGAATGATCAATAAGTGAGACACACAAGGTTGATCTCTATATTAGACGAAAGGGGCGTGCAGTCCAGCGTATCTTTGAAGATGCAAAAGGACAAAGAGAATGGGGTGATGCGAACGGAAAACGGCCTAATCGGAGTCGATATTAGGGACGTGTTACAGTGTCTCGCAGAGTAAAAAGTGAGCGTGTCAAAGAGTGAGAACAATGAGTCGATGACTCTTCGTTTTCTCTGTAACCTTGTCGGGCAGAATCAGTGAGAGAGCGGGTGAAATGAAGAGATCACATCTCAGGTGATATACGCGGCCTTGGCTGCTTACTGATCAATTGCGCTAATAACGCAACTTGGCGCCGGCTTTTCGCAGTTTTTTGAAGCCGTTTGTTGAGGTGACGTGGGATCTCGACTGGACAGCGGGTGTGGAGACACTGTTTGAAGGGCAGTTCAAAATACGGTAATCACCATCTTTTGTATTTGGACACTTTGCTCGAGAGGCGAGAGTTTGTGTAAATGAAGAGATAAAGTTGATGTTTCGAACTGAAAGGCTCACATGATTTCGCTGAATTAGTGATGTTGTCAATCTAATTTTTCTGTCGACCTTCGAAGATCTTTTCTCTGTTGATAGTCTATCTTTAGCTCTTAATCACTTACATTACGCCCTGTCTTTGAGATTGAATGAGAAGTGTTTGGCAAAACTGAGATCATCACTGCTAAACATGAGTAGAAAGTAATGCTGATCATTAACACAGAAAACAGCCATCACAAGTGATAAATCTCTCCCGGCCACACCCCAATCTAGCCGCGACTCGGGACTATTCCAGAGATTGCTTCATCTCATCAGGTCTCATTGGTCAGAGAGACGAGAGATCACGCAAAAGGAGGAGATCCACTTCTTGTCAATCCATCCCAGCCGCTCATTCCAGCGATCCGGGAGGGATCAATCCCTCTCATGAGAGTGAAAGTGATATGGCAGGATGGATAGGGAGACTCTCTCAATTGCCCCTTATCTCTCGCCGATCAGACAGAGCGAGAGAGTATGGGGATTGGAGAGAGTTAGACAATGGCTCGAGGGGAGGATTGAGGGGTGAATGGCACATGAGCCAATCCAGCTCCCTTAGCTCACGCGCGCACCGTTTAGTCAGTCAGGAAGGAACCAAGACGATCGATAAATGAGGACTACCGTATTCCCGGCTACCCTACTCTTCTTGGTATCGATTGCAGCTGCCGCACCTCATCATGAGATGGATCCGGATTGTTCGGATTGGGATCCGAGTTGCTATGGATGGGTGAGTGGAGGAGAGACTCGTTACGAATTTTCGATGCCCGGAACTATTTGAACTGAGATTCGGCGTTTGCCTGAATACCACAATTTATATATTCTTAGTTCTTTGGTGACTAGGGGATAGGCAATGCAATATTTGAATGAATATTTTATTTTTTATGATTTTGAAAGAATCTCATGAACGATTAGTGCCAATCTATCTTCTACGCTCTTGAACGGAATGTGAAACTCATCCATTTTTATCATTCTCCATTACTGATTTTGCTTGAGAGATACTCACCTTAGATTGGAAATTTTGAAAAATTGTTTCTGTTTTTCGCTTATTTGAATTATTCGAGCTCTGAGAGTCCGATAAAGTCAGACAATATATTATCAACTAATAACGGCGAACGAAGAGAGACGACATTCTTTACACATCACATTCTAGTAAACTCACCAGGTCGCCAAAAACCATTCATCCGCATGCGAAGCCGACACCGTAGTGAAGAAGACGTGTCCTCGATCGTGCCACTTCTGTGGACCCCAGGATGTCGAACCCAGTGAGCATCGAAGTCTTTACCTGTGGGGCTAAATGAGTAACGGGTAATGATTTTTACCCAAGGAAAACAATATTGTTCCGAGTTCATTCCTTTTGCTCTTGGACACCTTGTGAAACATATCAGAGTGCTGGATCGAAAGAAAAATTGGGATAGTGAACGGATTGTCCCGCAAATTTCTCTTCCTTCCCACAATAAGTATTAATCATTTCCAGAATTCGATTTGAAGAATCTGCCCTCTGAGTTGGAACCCCTTGCTTTCCTCGTGGGCAGATGGCGGTCGGAGTTTGGAGGAAAAGTGAGAATTTCCAACAGTTTGCGATTCCTGGAGTACTGTAATGATCTTTGATCTCTAGGCTTTCTTCCCTACCATTCCTCGATTCACGTACGGTGAGGAGCTGGAGTTTTCCATATCGGACCAGGTCGAGGGCAAAGTGCCGTCGTTGAATTACACGTAAGTGGACAATTTAATTCTTGGTTGAATGATTTTGTTAACGTTTGGAACCGCGAAAAGCTGAATGATCGATGCAACTCGAGTCATTATCCACTTGTGCTCCTCGTGAAACTCAATTGAAAGAAAAACATAATCTGAAAATCGTGTGGAACTTGTTATATTTCAGAGCATTTGCGTGGGATCCGAACGACTTGGTCGAACTGCATTCTGAGAACGGGTATCTGATAGGTAAGCAGCGAAAATTTATTTTAAAAAATTAAACATTATTTTAAATATTACAGTAAACAACACGCATCCCGAGGTGCCGGTAGTAGAGATGAACACTGCGATGAGCAATGGTAAGCATTCAGAGCTTTTTTGGACAGTTGAATAAATGACACATTGAGTGACACATTAATACGAAAAATTATGTATTTTTGAGAAGAAGCGATCAAAATTCTAGATCTTTTGCATCAATTGTAAAACACTTTCTTTCACTGAATTATTGAGAGCGAGCTGGATTGTGTGCAAATGTGTTTCACAGTTTCTGCATAATCACCATCAGCGGCAATAATCCTTTCATTTTAGTCTCAAGCAACACATATTTTGAGATATTTTTAATGTGTGTATACCCATAATTTTGCAGGTTTCATGACAATCGAACAGGGCGATATCGGGACGAATCAGATTCATTTCCGACTGCTGAGGATCGGTAGAATCTCGTTCTCGCACGATAGTCGAGTGGTGAGTACTGGGATGCCGATTTGATGGTGATCTTCGATGATGTGACCACTGGTTTCGATACACGCCTACCAGTGGTCCTGGTACTGGTATACCAATGGTAACGCGACCCAGAGATGGCGATGACATCGCAAGAAAGGAAGATTGTGCAATGTCATCGCCATCGAATCTCCAACCGTAGTGAGTACTCTTTATTACAAAACTAACCTATGGCTTGTGGACGTGGAATGATCTTTCGATTTCGATATACGAAACGATTTTGCAAGCAATGAACGACGCGAATAGTTGTCACGTGTCTCACCAATCCTTGAGACGAATAAGCTCATAATCCTTGTCACAAGTACACTAAGCTAGGTCATCACGGAAAGAAATAGCAACAAAATTGACATTAGAACCAGCACTATTTGGAACTAGACAACGGCAGGATTCATATGATTCACTCACTTACGAAATCTGAGCTGACAGATGCGCTAATTAAGATTGATGGGGAGGAAATTAATTTCATCACTGGGTATCTCTCTTCGTTCAATCGTTTCGCTGACATTGGGAGAAGATACTAAATCAAGAGAGTCGTTCAGCATTCGTAGGGGTTTCTTCATTTTCATTTCCTTTGAGCGGGATCACTTGCGAAATCTTGCAATGGAAAAAACGAACTTTTCTGAAGAGACACAAATCACGTCATTATCTGACTGAAAGGAGAGAATGCGTAATCCTTTATCGCTCGATAGTATCTATCTCTAAAGACAAAAGTGACCTAGAAGGGCGAACGTTTTTCGAATGAGGAACTGCCCTAGCTATCAATGATCTTTTCTGATAGTCAGTGATAAGGCAAGGTCATTTGGTTGAAAAATTGGAGGGACTGTCAGTTTCATTGCTCATAAATGGCGTGATTTTCAAAGGGAGAAAGAGTACGGGAATGCCGCTTTCGCTTTGCCTTTCTCGCTATCTCAATCTGTGATTAGAGCTCGAGAGAGCTATGCGATTTAGATAACGCCCTCGACGATAAAATGAGTAGGCTGTGGTTACGACTTGGCCACGGACATGGTACAGACACACAAGAATGCACATGACAATTAGAGATAGATACAAAAAGTTTGTTACTTTGTTACTGTAATGCACTGGTTTCGTGGTACCTCGCCCTTTTGCCCTCGGCGATTTGGTCAATGAAATGTCTAAATCAATTTGTAGCAATTTGGGATTGTTGGGTGGGGCTGATTTTCCAGGGATGCAGGACACTAAAAAGAAAATCGAGAAAATACTATCATTCATTTCAGATGTTCCGTGAGTGGACTCTTCTCGACGCGTATCGACTCGAGGCCAGAATGATGATGGCAACCTCGGTCACCAAGAAACTTATGGAGCACACGGCTGTGATCTACAAGAAAATTTATCCATAATTCGTAGTAGATTCTTTTTTTTTAGAAACGCCGGTATTCTCGCTAGTTCTTGTGTCACACAGTGCTTTATTATCAAAGAAATATTGTAAAATATTATTAATAATGAATAAAATGATATTTATTACTTGATTACTGTAATAGAAAGGTACGGTATCAAAATTCAAACGTAAAATATTCGCGCGATACCGTAGTCCGCGGGATTGATCAAGTTCCAAATTTTGCATTGATCTTTTGAACTTTCTTGATTTCGCGCGAATTTTCTAATTGGTTAGAATTTCGCTCGTCATTTCTCATTTTGTTATTTTCGGAGCTCGTTTCCCGGCCGTCCACTCTCGCTGTGAGTGCCTCTCTTGCTCAATTTCACTTCTGTTTGAGCTTCTTCTCGCTAGTTTCGAATCCTCTCTATTTTTCTCTGCCACGGAACTTTCTCGAGCGTCTCCCCTATTCCTCCCCTCGAAACGTCTCTCTAGCCGTCTAATGTCCCCTCAGAATCGATGAGTAGCTGGGCGCATTCTCGCTTTTTCTAGCACCTCGTGGTTGTTTACTAAACGTGAAGCTCGAGGTTCCCGGGGAACCCGCCACAAATTTCGCACACCTCTTGCTGATCTCCCTTCTCTCGAGATCTTGAAACGTTATCCACGTGGTCCCTCTTTCTCTTCTCCCTCTCCTTTCTCACTGTTCCCTCCCCACTCCGAGTCTAACTGATAAGTGATATCTCCGCCCTATCAAAGTCGCGCGACCAGAGCGGACCCAGACCACTCGTTATCTAGTTCGCTCCTCGGCTAACATGTTTTGAGCTCGTTATCTTTACTTTACATTACTATTTTATTAGTATTAATTTAAATAATATAATTAAGATGCTCCGAGGACTCGTTCTATCCGCTCGTGCCGCTTCATCATCCGCATCCCGCGGCGCCGCAGCTGCAGCTGCAGCCAAGAAGGCGCCCGCCGCCCTCTCCAAGTCGGAGGAGGTCCGTTTTTATAGTTTTCGTGAACAAAACGCAAGAAAATTACGAAGAAACCTCACCATAAGTTTCAACGGAACGTTGCATTCTGTGTAATGTGACAACGTTTCGCGCATCTGTGATATTCGCTCCTTTTCAAACACGGATTGATGATGATGATGATGTGTTTATGCTGGCTGTAAAAGGGAACCGGGAAATAAAAAGGGAAATATCTTTATAAATAGCATGTTGTCGGGTTGTGAGCCTCGGGCGCCTATATTGCTGCATGTGACTAGAAAGAGGAAGGAAGGGCTGCAAAGAGAGGCCTCTATTTTTTCTCAATCTTTCCCTCTGGACACTCATGTCAGCTGTTGTTCGCCACGTGCCAGAAACCCTCGGGCGGAAATGCACTTTAGTTATATGAGGCAGAAAAGAAGCAACGAAAGAATAGGAAAGCAGGCAATTAGTGAGACGAAATTCAGGATGGGGGAAAATGCCAATTTGCAGCTCAGCATTACTTTAAAAAGGTATTGAAAACGGAGAATGTATTGCTACGATTACCGTATCTCTAACAAACTACCGTACTTTAGGTGTTCCAACGGGAGTACAAGTACGGCTGCCACAACTACAAGCCCGTGCCCGTGGCGCTCAGCAAAGGAAAAGGTGAGAAAAGAAACCCGGCAATCAAATGTTTCAGGAATGGACTGAATTGCGCGATGCATCATCCACGATAATTTCAATTGTTTTTTCCTTGACATATATCAATCTGACGATTCCATATTTCGTAATATTTCCGGGGTAGGCTAAACTTTTGATTGATCATCTGTGTTTGCTCCAACAATAGGAATTGCTCTTTTGACTGTTCGATGACTTGTGGTCTTCCAAACTGAAAAAATATCGCGTCTTTCTAAATATGGATGTTGTTCACGTTATCTCCAAGAGCGACCAAAAAGTGGTGCTGGTAGGTGATACGCCTGCACAAATACTTCCTAAGTTTGTTATGATTGTATGATGATCACAAGATCACACGAGTAAGGTCAATAATTACGCAGCATGTGACGATTTGGGCGAGTTCTATCCTGTTTTTATTAGATAAAAAAAGTGCACCACGTGGTCCGAGGAATGCTCTAGATCAGTGAAATGGAGAGAAATGACGGAGATCTTGCTCTGACTGTCTGGGCTCTCTCACTGGGAGTATTCTCTAACCAGTTACTGCACAGAAACTATACTCATTAGAGCGGGACAACTTGAATGACTCTCTCGATTTGTCAGTATCTCTAACCATAGCAGGTTCATTGTGATGCAAGAGATAAGATGACAAGGAAGAGAGATTAGTAGGTAATGAAATGGAGCGAAAAGGATGCTCTGGCTCTTGCCGGTTCTCTCGCTATCTCGCAGGTTGGAGTGTTAAGACATGGAGAGAAACGATCAAACCTCTAAAATCTCGCATTTTTATTGCGATAGGGAAAGGGTGCAAGGGGTGTTTGAAGGTTGTTGGGTGCTTCATGTAGTTGTGAAAGATAGAAGCGGGGAGATTTTAATGATTGTTACTGTACTTGCTGATTGCATGTGCAAATGAGGGACCTCATAGGAAGCTTGTCATATCTTGCGTAGCCTTTACCCATATTGCTCTTATTTGCCACCAGTAGCTATTGGCTTTATCGTCCACTCAAAGTGGCATGTGCGGTGCCTTGGACACGACAGAATGCAACGATGTGTGAATGGGCATGCCGCTTCTCGATTGGCCATTGTCAATGCGGAGAAAGACTCGAAGAGGAGCGGAGATCTCCCTCGAGAGAAGAATAGTGAGCAAGGGATTGCTGAGAGGAAAGACGGCGATGCAAAGGACGAGTAGGAGATTGGTCTGGAAGGATTATGAGCTTCAAAAACAACTTTTTGGGTAGTGCTGAAAGGATTTTCGAAATTAAATTACGTACAATTTCGGAGAATTGGAAGTTGAGCATGAGCTGGAAGAAGTTGATGAATGAGGGCAACTCGAAGATTAGGAGGGGATGAATGGCCTGGAAGATTGATGCTGAAGCGTTGAAATTTGAAATGGAAAATGGGGGTTGCCAAAGTGAGTAGGATGAGGGTGGTTTCAGAGGGAATAGATCAGCTAGGTGATTTGGTTATTGTTGATTTAGCTTCAGTCTATTTCATATAATATTCCTTCGCTACCTGAAAGATGAGCAGTCGCAGCACTCGTCGTTGTATGCGCTTAGACTTCTCTGAACAAATTGAGCGAGCGATTAGGAGATGGATGCGGAAACCTGCAAGGTTTTTCTGGTGAGATAGAGAGATCTGGAGTCTTTCCATTCTATGTATGTTCCCGTTCTCAAAGCGCGAGATCTTTGTTACGTGCTAAAGGTGACCGAGAAATGGCACGTACCACACCAGACAATCAGGACAATCAGGACGGAGCATTCAATGAGCACGCCAAGTCCGTTAAAGATCAGCCAAGAGTCTAGCGGTTCCTGAACTGTTATTTACTCTTGAGAAAAGGATATTTTGGTAACTATTAAGTCAACAGCGAGAAAGTGCAGCCGCATGAAGTCAATGCCGTACAATTCGGCGAAAGCGACGTTGAATTTGGTGCTGAAATAGATTTAAGTCTGACGATATGTGGCTCGATCGTGCCAATTTCTTGGCACTATCTGCGCTAGGGGAGTGCGGAGCTCTCTAAGAGAAGTTGCTAACGATTTGTGGAGTTCCCTAGTAGTACATGATAAATTTCTACCCCCTCATAGTTCCACAATCTAGCAAAACGAGATCATGCAGATATGTACCGTAGTTTGTCGTTGGGCTTCATTATGAATAAGCAGATGCTCTCCCATTGGAGAATGGCTGCGATTATGATAGCAATGACGAGCTTCCATCGACGATCGCTTCGCTGGGAGGCTCTGAATTGTTTTTTTTTTGCTCTAGTTTAGGGCAAAATTGATGCTAGTATCAAGTTCCAGTGTGCCAAGTTGTAGGTAATGATCCATTGAAGCACGAATGAGGCAGTTTTATTGTTAGTAAATAGCGAAAATTAACTGCTGGTTGATAGTGATCTAGTGAAACACAACATACGCGAGCATGGTTCGATATCGGTGGATATACATGTACCCAACGAGACAGATTATGGAGATGTAGGCGACTTGCTGTAGCTAGAAAGTACAGTTGGCAATCAGCTGGAGAGTTCTAAATCTAGTTATTTACCTGGAAAGCGATTGGCGTAATATAGACGACAGTTGCGAGGCTACCAGTGGGAAAGAAAGCTATAGCGTAAGGAAGATGCTCCCAGTGCTGAATTATGATTATTTAATAGCTAATTAATGAATTATGCTAATACCGCTACGGAAATTGCATGTGCAATGGAAAGCAAGACACAGACTCCACAGAATGCATGAATCAACTTTTGAGTGGCTCCGAGCTTGGTGGTTTTACTGAAACGGAAAGCTTGTATTTTTTAAAGTCTGTTGAAAAAAACCTAGACAAAGCGAAGACTAGGGCGTTCAGTATCAGTGAAATGGGTAGGAAGACGTAGGATAGAATACTGTGAAGGAATACCCTCTGACTGGTAGTGGAGAGGTCCATTTGGCTGAAATTATATTACTAAAATTAGGAAATTGTGAGATTCACAAGAAAAAGGGCGGTAAACGTGGCTGACACTGACTGGTCTCTCTCAACTCTGCCGCAACTGTCGGTGATTTCTGAGAAACGATTATCCCCTGTGTCAGACGTGTTTTCTCACTATTGAGAGTGGTGGGGAAAGGCGTAACACAGCAAGTCAGACGGGGGAAAAAAAGCTCATTTGCGTGGCGGAGACATTTTTCGCGATATCACTGTTGGGACTTTCGAGACACCGAGTCGGTCGGTGGAGAATGTTTCGAATTTCCCATCATCCTCCTCCTTTTCACTTATTCGAATAATGAAG
>LS488505.1:40054-92117 GCA_900490705.1 Pristionchus arcanus | reverse complement strand
GAATTCGACCCACGCGTACTCTTTCTCTCTCTTTCTCGTTCTCCATTTCAAAGAAGGAATGGAAGGTCTAGAATTGCACCAACGAATTTAGAACTAAGAGAGCATTCCAGTTTCAAATTTCTAAGTAGATCCCCTCAGTAAGCGAATGAATTCATGAATGTCATGGAATGATTTAAGTGTAATAATCCCTTGGTCAGGTCAGTTGTCACTCTACTCAATCATTGTCTCTTCACACCCTCGCACTTTGGCATCTCTGGAATTCAATGGAATCTCCCCTCTCTTCCATTCCATTCCTCTCTTCTCATTATCACTATGTGAAAGAACTGAGATATCTCATTAGACGACTCTCTTCATTCTCTCTTATCTCTCATCTCTTCTCTAACCTCTCAATTGCGTGCTATACCCCTCGACCCCCTTGGAATGTTCCATGTGAAGAGAAGGGGAATGAGCACCACCCCGTATGAAATATGCCTAGGAATGTATGGATGATTCATCCTCAAGAATGTTCTCAGTGGCAAATGAAGTTGACCTAGTTGAATCCAATTGGAACTAAATGAGAGAAGTCAAGGGACACGTCAATAGAAACCACGTGGAGAAAGATCAAGCAATTCCATTCTCTCTTTCCCTCTCTCTCTCTTCTTATCAGATCCCTCAATTGTGACACGTTGACTAAGCAGAGTTGCATGATTATCCCTTCTAGTATTCAATCTCTGTCTAACTCGATGACGCAATGTCTCCTCAAATCATCAGATTGCGTAGGGGAAAACGGAAATTCGTGGGATAGGTGCGTGCCCCCCAACTTCATTTCCTTCATGAAATCGAAAAGTTTCAAAATGGTGGGTAGGATGAATTAGCGGCTTTCCTTTGTGTGAGCAGGGGGGTTCCAATTATACAAACTACCTTCTTTGTGCGCTAAAACCCCCTTCAAAGTTGTTCAAATCATACAAACTGCCGTTGTTGGCTAAAAGTGGTCTCTGTCATTGAAGTTTGACCAGTGTTCAATGAACCATGGGGTGGAAGTAATCCGAACGTCCCATTTTCGGATTATTTCGAAATAGATTCTATTCTGGAAGGAAAAATATGGAGATCTCTTTTGATCTCTTATCATCTTACACATCCGATTCGCACTTTCAATCACTTTTGCTTCACAAAACAGGAAGTTATCTCTTCATTTTGCCCTTATCACTGGATATTCTATGAAGGAATCAGTGAAAGTGGAACCCTTTTCTAAAAATTTGGAAGCGAAAAGTCGTCAAAAGAATAAATATCATCCGTTGAGTAAGTGGCTCTCCGAATGGAATATCGTCCCTAACTGACTTCATCCATCATTTCCAAACGCTCCTCTCATATCTCTGCTCTGATTCCTCATGGTCAATAACATAAAAGACCAGAGGAAAGATCTTCATTATTTCTGAGTGTGCAGAGAAAAAAGAAGCCACTTCACACCTATATGAGCACTTATTGGCTGGTAATTGGACAAATTGGATATTAGTCAATTATCTTTTTTTTCTGTCATGTGGATGGTCTCTGATTTTCGAGTATCCGATAATCTTATTTCCGCATCGGAACTAAACTGTAGCCTTTACTCATACTGTGTGAGAATCAGCTTTCTTTTCGTGTATCCTCTGTTACTCTAAACTTATCCCTACCCTATCGTGTCTTGAGTGTCTCAGACAGTGTCTAATCTTGGGTTCTTCGTTGCTTTCGTGCGAAATCTCAGGCAGCCAGACTAATAAGGGGCTTTGCACTCTCTAAACTGCCGGTCTTCAATCCTTTTCATCATCGGATAATTGGGAAGCAAACACGTTGGGTGTTCCTGATTGAAGTAAACATTTCCTGTCTGGAGGAAGGAAAGAAGGCCTCACATCATTCGAGATGTCTACTCCTAATCTTAGAATTGATAGGAAGAGCAAAAAGTCCGCATTATTCTCAGTTATCAATAGAGTGTCTAGACATGCGACGTCACTCTCAATATTCCTAGAATGTTATCGTACCTCATCGAAACAATCCATTGTATTAATCCGATCGATAGCTTCATCAGGTCTTTCTACCGTAAGCCAATCTTCGCTTTGGGATCCAGCCATCTTCTTATCGAATAGTTCACAGATCGTCAGGGCTATTAATAGTCTCATTCCCTTCACTGCTTCAGAGGAAGAGAGAGCGTCGGGAGCGCAATCCTGAATTAGAATTATTAATACTTCCAAAATAGTTCACTAATTTCCTCCACGTCTCGAAATATTTTTAGATTCTGCACCCCAGAAATAGTTTCCATTTAATTAAAATGAATCTCTGCATACATCAAGGACATTGACGTTCTAGGAATAGAAATGCGCTTGGTGGTTTGGATTTTCAAATGGTTTCGGATTTGCCCTCTGCCCTACGCATTTTGACGTTTCCACTTAGATTTAAGTGATTGATGGAAACAGAACAAGAAGCCATTTCACTTAGAAGTTATCAACGACTGAAGATTACGGTTTCAATCTTTCCTATTTTAGACTATCGCTAATTCTGCACGATTTCACTCAAAGTAATCACTTTATTCTGTGGAGATCTAATCTCCGTATTTCCTTTTTTCTTCCGTTCTACATAGAGGCTTACACTGAACAAGAACTGATCACGCACTTAACTATGCTGTATCAGGTCGGAAAAAAGACGATAATCATATATCACTAAAAAAAAAAAAAAAAAAAAAAAAAAAAAAAAAAAAAAAAAAAAAAAAAAAAAAAAAAAAAAAAAAAAAAAAAAAAAAAAAAAAAAAAAAAAAAAAAAAAAAAAAAAAAAAAAAAAAAAAAAAAAAAAAAAAAAAAAAAAAAAAAAAAAAAAAAAAAAAAAAAAAAAAAAAAAAAAAAAAAAAAAAAAAAAAAAAAAAAAAAAAAAAAAAAAAAAAAAAAAAAAAAAAAAAAAAAAAAAAAAAAAAAAAAAAAAAAAAAAAAAAAAAAAAAAAAAAAAAAAAAAAAAAAAAAAAAAAAAAAAAAAAAAAAAAAAAAAAAAAAAAAAAAAAAAAAAAAAAAAAAAAAAAAAAAAAAAAAAAAAAAAAAAAAAAAAAAAAAAAAAAAAAAAAAAAAAAAAAAAAAAAAAAAAAAAAAAAAAAAAAAAAAAAAAAAAAAAAAAAAAATGCAAATCTGATCAGTTTCACATATCAGAATAGGTCTAAGTTGTGACCACCGAAGGAATATCATGTATCTCAATCTCCTTGAGTTGTTTCTGATGTTTCTGATCCTTTTTCAATCTGTTCAATCGTCGGTTTCACTCTTTGAATCCATCATCAACTTCGTCTCATCAATCTCTGACTCATGACAAAACAACAACAAGTCGTGTTTTTCTAGCAGCTGCGTTGTCTATCTCATTTCTGCTACTCTAGTATTACAATGGATAAGGGGAACGGGGAAGGGAGAAACATCTGTTGAGGAAGGAAGTGAATGAGTAGAATGAGGAGAGGATGGATGTACTGGAGGTGTTCAGAATTGAATGATCATCTCATGATCACCACTCATTCGAATTGCGCATATTCAAGGGCATCTAATCACTTCGATGGCTCCATTATCCTCTCCCTTTTCCGGCTTCTTAGCTCTATCACACTGATAAATCTCCCCCTTTTCTGCTCATTTGACGCCTGATTGGCGGAATATTTTGATGCCCTCCAATCTTTTTATCCCTTTGATTCCATCCGAGACTATTAGGTGAATGGGCTCAATGCCGTTTATGGACTTCATCGCATCTCCAATATCCGTAAGGGAAAACGACACTTATGACAGTCCCGCACAGAAAGTGAAAGTTCGTAGGAGCTTTGATTGTTTTGTGGGATGGAAATGAACACGAGGAATCTGAGTATGGCAGACCACGCTGTTCCCTTCTTTCTATTCGAACAACTCTTTTTCGTATATTCCACGATAATTTACTCTGCTCTCGTCACAAAATTGGTTGTATTGAACTAATGGTCCACCTACTGCTTATCGAAATACACTATGCTACGAACACCCACAAACAATCGTAGTCCCTGAAATACTCGCACTCTAAATGACCCATAATAACTCTATAAATATGCCCATATGCTGCGCGGAAACCATTAACATTTCTTGTGACGCCTCTTTTTTGATAATTATGATGACAATTATGGCCACACATGTACGATATCACGTTTTCTTTGGAGTTTTTGGCCGAATTGGGTACGATAACATCAGCTAAATAAGATCCAGTATCTGGATATAAGATCGTAAGCAAATACAAATGAACACGAACAAAGTTAGTGGTCGTAAATGAATACCTTGAGTGCAGTCGATCGAAGTCTTTCCAATAGATGGAATGCCTCTTCGATCTTCCATCCTTTGAGACAATTGTAGTTGGAGAAACATCGACCAAGTCTCTGCAATGGATTCTTTCCTTTCTGATGACTCATTATCTTATCTGATGAGATAAGAAGAAGATAACAAGAGATGATAACACTATTTATTTAGTAGTGAAAGTGATGATTTCACTGCACTCACTAATCAAACCAACTATTTTCGAATTTAATCTCTTTTCATGGAAGTGATATGAGTTTCTTGAAATGATATCATCCTCAATTTTGTCGGATGGTTTCATTTTAATACTCTTAATGCTCTTAGTTTCTCTGATCATCAGCAGTCTCTAACTGTTCTCACAATGGCCGATCTATGATTGGTTGAATAAGAAAGGAAATGAATGGCATAACCATAACTATGTCATAACCATGTGTAATATCATGGTGAGAGATAGGCTTTGATCATCAATCTACGGATTTTCTCTGCCTGAAGGACGAATAAATGGGCACATCACGTCAATTGGATATCGTACTCTTTCGAATAGAGAACAGGCTCAATCTCGTTCCTAATTCGCAAGGCACACTTGTTTTTTCACCCTGCTCCCAATTTGAACACTGAACGTTCATTCTTCTACTTTTCTATCGCTCAATGAGCAAATTCGTTGAATCTTCAACGTACTCTTTTTAAGAATACACTTTTGCCCATTATTTGAACTTTTCATTCATTTGAGGATGGGATCTTCGGTTTTGAATGTGAAATAGTTCGAATACTGGATGATATTCGGATGCAGCAGCAGAATAAGCAGAATATGCATGGATTCATTTGCCCACGCAGTTCTTTTCTCCTTAGAAATTCGTTATTCCCGAGTGCGAATCAAAGGACGTCATCAAATGGGAGAAAAATATCTCGACTCTGGTTTATGAATCCTACTGGATAATTCATTCTTGCGAGTGCATTCTAGTGAATATTTCATTGCCTACTCAAATTGACGCCTTACATGGGGGTCCCCCTTTCAACCTGCTTCTAATTGAGAGGTTGTCACGTATCATTCTCCCTCATTGGGTAATTCCCATTCTATTTCGAACTGATCAGCTGATTCGATTGGGAGCCCAGAGGGAAAGGGACAATGATCTATGGTGATAACGAATTGATCACTGATTTGATGACGTCATCACTCTTTCCGGTGATTTCTCTTTCTTTTCTCGTACGGTTTGAGCCCGTTGGCGATGAAATGGAAAGAGAGAGAGAGAGATGAGCTTCAAGTGACTCATCCCTTTCCCTATCTGTGGCCCCTTCTCTAAAATAGACACATTGTGCACAAGTTTAGCTCGTCCTTCTCCCTTTTGATCAATTGGATCAAACAGTGTTCCCCTCTGTCACTAAAAAGAACAAAAGTGCAAAGATAGAGAGGGGAAGATCAAAGATGCATTCCAATCTCTCTTTCGATAGTTCGTTGATTATCATCCAATGGAAGCATAAAGTACTACTTCGTCCCTCTGACGTCCTTATTCTCTCCATTGACCTCTTCAATGAGAGTCCCTTCTCTTTCTCAGTCGTATGCACCCAAATTACTGCCCCTTCTCCGTCTAATAAAGGAAAGAAGATAGACGTCACACACACCAAAAGAGATCGACTAAAAATGTTTCCGGGCCTTTCCGACCCAACTCCCCCCCCCCTCACCTCTCCTTCTCCTTCCTCTATTCTATTCTCGTAGGTTCCACATAGTGTAGGTGGACGACATTAATAGTTCCGTTTCCCTCCACTCTTTATCCTACTGTAGGTCTCTCTCTCTTCTTCCATCTTCTTCTTTCTATCCGGGGGCGACTTTCATTATTCTCTCCCCAGCACGCTTCTCCCCTCTCTCTCTCTAATTTAGAGCGCGCACGCTCAAAAATTGCTCCTATCTTCTATCCAATTTCTACATAGTGATGATGCAATTTGTGGAACGCGGAAACGAATTAGTCCATCGTCTTCTTCTTCTTGAGAAAGGGAATGAATAGAGACCTCACGTGTCTCTTAGACTCATTTCAGTTTCTGCCTTCTCTTGCAAATGAATTCTATGACGACATTCGTACTCTTTGCAGTAGAAGATCAATGTCGAATCAAAGGAAGGTTATGGTAATCGAATTGTCAATCATCAAATGAAAGGGAGGGGCTAAATCGAGGAGTGAATTAATTGTGCGAGGGTGGGGTCCATCCAGTGTCCAATCCTTCCTTTCTTTTCCCTCTCTCTTTTTTCTCTACAAACTACGCATATTCCGCTCCAATGCTCTCCCCTAAGTTTCATCATTCCAAAGCGCGCCGCGCTTTTATGCACTTTTCCATTGCGCGCTTTCGTCTCTCAAATAGATGCACTCTCTCTTTCTCTCTCTTTCACGATTACCCCAAAGTGTGCAATCGTTTCGTCAAAGACAGAAAGAGAGAAAGAGAGAAAAAGAGACAGTTAGCAAGCAGATGGGATCGACCTCGGACTCATTCAATGTTCATTATCATCTTACTGTATCCACTCCTTTTATCTACTCAATCTCAACTTCAAGTAAATCTGCAAAAAAGCCTTCTGTTCGTCATCATTGGTTCACCGATACAAAATAGAAATCGAGATGAAGGAGACAAAATGTCCATTCCCCAATCTCCACTATAAAAATCATATTTCATCATGGGTGATCTGCAAATCTCATTCAGATTTAGTAGATATCTGCAATGCTTAAATGTAATCTGAGGTTGCACACAGTTCCCATCAGAGAGATGTTACTGAGTGATACGTAGACGATGACCTTATCAACGAATTACATCGACTATAAGCTCCCATTTGAGGGACGACGTATGATGGAGAATAGAATAGAATCTATGAAGAAGAAGAAAAGGGATCGAGAGATAGAATCTACAGATAGAAAAGAGCAAAGAACTCTTTGTTCTAGTTGTGTTTTCTTCTCTCACAAGATCCATTTCGGAACACGCGACCTCTGAAAGACTCAAATGGTCAGATGGGCATCTTATTTCGTCCCCCCTATCAAGTTCATTCTCTTCCGTCACTCGTATCTTTGGCGTCTGAATGGTGAATGATGAGAAGGCGCCATCGAAGGAATGGAATGGCATCACAATGATGCACTCATTCATCCCCTTTCAGCTGAGAGATTGACAATTCTCAGATGGGCATTTTCTCGTGATTTCGATAGTGGAACTGGATCTAATTGAAAAGTCACGAGATATTGCACTGTCCCTTTGAAAGAGAAGAGGAGAAGACTACAGAGTGGAAGGGAATACGACGACCTTTACAGATGGATGGAATTCATTGAGAACTGCAGTAAAAGGACGATATCCGTCATCATCGACTGCTTCTGCTTCTTTCCCTTGAAGAGCTCCCTTCCCCTTCCTTCCCTTCCCTTCCCCCTCCACCTACTCATCAAACCGTCTTTGACAATGCCACTATTTCAATGGAAGAATCTTATCAGATGGGTACATTTAAACTCCATCCCCTGAGGCAAAGAAAGAAAGGCATCATTCCTTGACTACACTCAATGAAACACTTCCATTTCGTACCGTTTACAGCTGATTGTGGAGTGATATTGCAAGGAATGATGCAGATTCTTCACTGCTTCATTCTCCATTTTCACCTCCTTATCTACTCTTCCTTACATTCCAATCACACCTCCTTCTTTCTCTTATCAACCGTTCTCCTTCCGTTTACCACCCATTCTCTTCCTAAATTGTCCATTTCGTCTGTTCTTCATGGCTGATATCTCTCATGTATCCTCAGAAATCCATAAGTGGGCGGAGTCTATTCTGATAACCCAGATAACTCCGCCCCTTGCAACGTAAAGGGGCGGGATCAGAGATGGGTATAAAATGGATGAGATAGGCAGTGAATCTCATACTTTGCCCATCTTCAGCTTCATCTACCTTGCCTTACTTAGGACTGCCTGACTGACTTGCCCCTTTCTTACTGTAGATGATTCGATGACCTTAGGACTCTACCTTCTTTCCTTCCTCGAAGGAATCTCAATCCTCAACCTATTCTAGATACTAGCCTTCTCAATCACCCCTTGGCATCTTGCCACTATACCGTAGCCTCACTCCACTCTATTCCTTTCTTCTACCTTAGTTTGCGATATGTAAATTGTCTCGATTATCATATCTACAGTCTCCTACTTGTCTCACTTCCATTTTCATTGTCACTCTCTATCGCGTCCGTTCCATCCTTCTTTCCCTTCCCTTTCCATCTACTCGTCAAGTCCATTCTATCATCTCAATCCAATCGACCTACTCGATATCTACTCGATTCTCTCTCAATTTGTACTCTTCATCTCGTTCCCAATTCGTTTTCATTCTCGTGATCATTCCATTCTATCACAATCAATCTCTCACTATCTCTTCCATCTATCAATCATTATCTTATCTCCCTAGGAGTTCTCACCTATCAAACCATGCCGATTTACTTGTACTTTCATCATGTTTCATCTCCTCCTCTCCTCCCTTCTCACCTCCCCTCTTCTCCATCTCTCCTCCCTCCTCCCCTCTCCCCCTTCCATCGGGAGGGGGCAGCAGAAGGGGGCGGAGTCAGAGGGGGCGTGGTTTGACTGCCCCCATCTCCCCTCCTCCTCCTTTCATCTTCATTCAGTCCTCTATCCTCTTGTGATAGTAACACGTGTGGTCTCTCTCCATCCACTTCTTCATCTACCGTATTCTTCCCCTCTCTTCAGTGATCGATAATGTCTTCATCCTCTCTCACTTTCCTCTTCGTCTCCTTCGCTCTTCTCAATGGAGTCGCAGCTCTCACTTGCTATGAGAACGATGACAAGGTTTGTTCATTTATCACTTATTATATCAGTGATAGGGCCATCTTATCTCTCTCTTCCATTCCTATTCTATCTCTCTTCATCTCTAACTATGTAATCGTTTCCCCTTAGGGCGCATCTCTATTTCACACCATTTCATCATAGTGATCAAACAGTTTCGATTGGCCGGGGGCGATTTCATTGCTTCTCTATTGCTTCCTTTTCTTAGTAATCAATTCAATGAATCTCTTGTCTCACCTATATTCGCAATGCTCTAGGGGGAAGGGGGTTCAAGGGCGGTTGGGGGTGCCGTTCTGTGCGTGGTGTGGGGAGAAACGTCGTCCATCCTCACTCAATCTCTTCTCTTCTAGGGTCACATCGTGGAGCGTACGAATGAGAATTGGAAGTACTGTTCTCTCATTCCCATGGCTGATGGTGATTCGGGTCGTCTGACTGGAGTGGGAGAACTCACTGAGAATCTCGTTGGTCAAGATGCCGTCTTCGGTCAGAACTCCAAGCTCTACAAGGTCACCGTCATGTGCATCTACGAGGTGAGCATCCATTCTGTCGTTTCCCAATCCTCGCCCATCCTCACACAGTGCAATAATGATCGTATTTGCAGCGTTATGACTTCGGAGCCATCAGCCACGCCTTCGGACCCGCACCGGAATATATGTTCCGATGCTTCTGCAACACGGACAGGTAAGAGATTCCTTCCATCTCTCTCAATGACTAATCATTCCCTTTTTCAGATGCAATCAACATACGACATTCTCCAAGTTCCTCAAGGATTCTCGTTACTGATTCCTCTTCTCTTCATCTCTCCGTGTTGCAGAAGCTCCGTGTTGCAGAAGTCCCCCCTTCCCCCTCTTGGTCTTTGACCTCTTCAGCAATCACGATGCCCCTTCTCCATTCCCCTCGTAGTTACCAATCGACTGCATTCTAAGGCCGGCCCTTACCCTCTAATCAATCGATCTCATTCTCATTCTCTCCAATTCTAAGTTATTCACCCCTTAGTAATTCCCTGCTTAGATTCTCTTCTCGTATCCGATCTCTTCATGTCTCATACAGAGTAATTTCTTCTTCACTAGGCAACCCGTCCCTCCCCTTCCTACCGTAATCCAATTCGGTGTCCCTACCGGATCATCTTCCCCATTAGAGATCGTTCGTTGTCGTCGTCATACGCGACATATCCATCTTCGACACCCGGTCTCCCCCTCCCCCACTTCCCCTCTCCCCCTCCCCACTTGCCTAATCAATATCCCCGTAGTAACCTACCGTAATCCACCCGTTATACTGTCACCTCTCGAATGAGCTTATTCCCTCTCTCTTCTCACTCCATTGCAGTATCTCCCATATTGATCTCTCATACTGATAATGTCTGCAATCTGTGAAGTATCTATATCTTTCACCCCCTTCACACTGCATAATTGGTACGATTCATAGATGAAGCATGTTAACAAACTCCTTCTGTTCTCAACTATGTACTGAAGTAAAACTTCCTATCCATTCTACAGTATCTACCACACATCTGAAGACACGGGGAAATGGGAAAGGGAAGGGAAATGGTATATGACGCAATGTAATCTCTACTGATTACCCATATTTCTGCCATTATCAATTGAATGCCATCGATGAGTCGACCAGATTTCCCCATTGGCTAATGGCTTTCGATTGAATGTCATGGAAGAAAGAATAATGGTATATGCCATCCCCATATATCCCTTCGACCTAATCAACTCATCCATCTCTTCTATCAGAATTATCTTTCGTCATTCGTCGCGTAATTTATCAGTCCAGCAGCCAGAATTAGTCCAATTTGTATTATTATTGCTCGATACAAAGACAATAAAACCCGTGGGTGACAATGAGAAAGGCAAGAGTTCAATCTATTTGTTGTTGTCTAGTCTCTACAATGGAAGAGGTAGAGTATTCAATGATGGAAGGGGAGAGATCAATGGGAAATAGATCTTCTCCTTACCTTGAATGTCTCATCTGGAGTTGACCGATGAAGAGGAACTTGATGATAAATTGAAGAGATAAGAAGAGAATGGAGATCCGATGATCCATCCAATCGACCCAATCGACGGAATCGACGACGAGAATAGAGATCAGATAGAGCCTGAAATGGAATGATCTTATGACCTTCCTGTTCTCTCACATGTGAGATTTATCCCTTGTTTCTCTGTTGTTGCTTATCAGTGTTTTGATGCTTGCCAAAGTAACTCATGTTTTGACGTCTCTGATCATCCTCTTTGATCTCTCAAACCTATTTATTCTGATTCGATGAAATCATTTAGATGTTCTTTCCCTGTGACGTCTATTCACACAGTTCAATTCTGCAGAATCCATTGACTCTTAAATTGCCCCTCCCTTCAGCACAGTTCTTTTCCTATTCTATGAAGTCGTTCACTTCTTCTTCTTCTGAGTGAATGACCTACTTGAGTATCCCCCTCCCTCCTCCCTCCACCTCCCCCCTGACTCTCCTCCTCTCCTTCCTTAGTCTCTTTTCAAGTCAAGCTTCAATGGCGTCACACTAAATTGTGTATTACCTCTCGGTCCTATGGGTCTTCTCTCTCTCAGTGCAAGTCTGTCTTTCTCCCTGTCTGTCTCCACAGACGAATTCAAATGAGAAAATTGAGATAAAAGGGGAAAGTGCGGTTGCGAAAATGGATGAGATTAGGTTGATAATAGGAGAAAGTGATTGTTGTGAGGCAGGAGAGGAGAGAAAGGAGTAGAGGGAGAGAGATTGATGATTAACCCTCTCGATAACCTCTCTTTTGCAGAGATTTGCAGAGCAGGTTTGAATAGAGAAGAAGGAGATGAAATGACTGGAGATACTCTTTATAGACTTCTCTTCAACTTTAATCTGGCAGAAAGGAGCTCAGAAAAGATCGGGAGTAGGCTAAATATAGGTGTGTAATAGGACAGGAAAAGTCTGAGCAGATGAAGGTTTCCTATGAATTATTGAATAGATCCTGAGTGTGAATTCTCTTCTCGTTCTTCACTCTTTTTATTCATGAGGCCATCGAGAAGAGATTGGAGGTTAATGAGACTACTTAAGTCTACGAACATTTTCAATGAGATGCTCTTAGATTGGTCCTTACTCTTGAATATCAACTTTAGTCTATTGATATCAAGAGAGAATGACGATTGGGTATCATAAATCCTGATTTGGCAGTATTTATGTGAGAGGAAGGCGCGTGGTCCGATCTACTATTCCCTTACTCTGTTCTTCCTGTGGAGAAAATAGAGAAATGAGAGTAGGAAGAGCCCTTTTCAAGAGAATCGAAAAACAAGAGATGGTAAAAAATTAAGAGAAGGGATGGAGGAAAGAAGGAAGGGAGAAAGGGAGAAAGTTATTGGCGTTCCGGTCAGAAGATATCGTAGAGCTATTAGGATCATTGTAATGGAGAATTAGTGAACAGAATCGAATTGGGTCGGCAATCTCTTTCTTTTACTTTTACTACTCGGCAACAAGAAGATTACGTGATAGAGGGACGTGCCTACCCTTTCACAATTAAATTTAATCGTCCATTTTGCAGGGCGCTAAGAATCTGTTTAAACTTGTGGGTTTTCGTACGTCAGAAAATGATCGGCTCTAATTTCATCGTCTGCTGATCATATTCAAGCAGATGGAAGAAAGAGAATTGTCGTCACTGATTAATGCTGTCTCTTTGCAGTTTCAGCTGTTCGATAGGAACAGAGGAGAGGAGTGAGGGGGGGGAGATCTACCCGTGGAAAGTTACGAGAGAAAAGTGTGCATTGTAAGTATTCCTCCGTTCAGAGGAGGGAACCTACACCAGTCAAATAAAAGCAATTGAAAGAAGAGAAGGAGAAAGAGGGATAATTGATGAACAAATATCATCGATGGTCCGCACATATTTTCGGCCTGCTTACGTATGATTTTGGGATATTTCAAAATATTTAGTTTCGTTGGTTTTGGCGTGACTCGAATGATACGCTCCGATGGACAGATTCATACGTCGACGTAAGAGAAAAAGAGTTCAAATCGGGGATAATCATCTATTATTTCCTTCCACTGAACATCCTATTATGGGCACTACGTAAGAAATCGATGAGACCATAGAGGAAGATAATCTCAGATTAGATAAGAGGGACTTTACCTTGAATTGGCCGCTTTTGGGGGAGAATCTCTCTTTTCCAAATACCATCAAATCCCGTGAATCCGGTGGAGACCATGAACCGATTCGCACTCTTTCCACAGGAACTTCCATCTGCAATCATTTTATCACGGATCTATTTTTCACTATGAAATGCTTTTCCAGAGATTTTCTTGCCAAGTCTTTTTTCTGGCGTGTAATTTTAAGAATTTTCATGAAGATCGTTCGACCGTGAAACACTTGAGAAAATTGAGGAACGATTTCAAATTGGTCGCCCATACATTTTTACCCATTGTGTGTTCCTTCTGTGAAGGTCATCAATTCAATTGAGAGACGAGGGAATTCGTTCTCTCTTTCTCTTTTCTCTCCTAGTTTCTCCGTTGATTGACTGACACCTCTCGGAAGGATATTTAAAAGAGCCATAGCTATATTTTGCGTTGAAAGAGCGAAGGGACCAATTGATGACTACCGTTTCGAATTGATATGGGGGTTTAAGGGGATCCGACTGAACATTCGGAAGGTTTCACATGCTCATTTCTCATTCCAAAGGGGTTTCGAGCATAATAATGGAAAAGGTTTGGTCCAATGTGAGAAAGAGAATAGACTGAGGGAATGGGATTACACAGTGAAAGAGAGGGCGATTGACTCTTGAGGACATACTGTAATGGACTGAATGGTGAGAGGGACGATTGACTCTTGAGGACATACTGTAATGGACTGAATGGTGAGAGGGACGATTGACTCTTGAGGACATACTGTAATGGACTGAATGGTGACAGATTCCATCCTTCTCTTTCTCTCAGTGGTGTAAGACTGTAAACCCTTTCTATCTCTCACCTATGTCCTAAGGGTGCAAAAGAGAGGAAGGGAAGTCCGAATAAGACAATGAGTGGGGGCGACTCCCTCTGACTCCCTTCCAACTCCCTTCCAACTTCCTTCCAATTCCCTCATTCCATATTCGAGCGTTACACCAATTTTGTGAGTGGTTCTCGATGCACTTTCTGGTACTTTTGAATGGAAGTGCTAGCATAATTCGGTATCTCGATGACTCAATGGGAGAAAGTGGATTGAACTCTGTCTGGATGTGAACTCCATTGGATAAATTACAATGAAATGGAATACTAATCGTAATCTCGAGTATTAGTCATCCTTTGTTTGATGTATTCACAAGAAAGGAAGTAAAAGGGAAGAAGAGACCAGACATCTTCGATAATTCATTGACGCGTTCGTTTATATTTGGAATAATCTTTCTCCATTAATTCTGTTACGACATCGTAACCTTATCTAAATCCAGTTAATCATTGGCTATATCGGGCTATTCATTGCCGATTGGATCAAATCTAAGAGGAGAGGGCTTCAGAGAACGAGAAATTCATTGAAATGAAGACGTCAGAGAAGAGAAATCTTGTGATGTTTCTCTCCTTTTGAACACAATGGAGGAATGATCTCGTCTATCTCAGACAATCACACCTTTCATCACGCGTCAGCAATGTTATTCTAATCCATTTCAAGTATACTCAACATAGATTCAAAAGGGACATTTTCTGTTCGAAGGACCGGAACTTCCACTGTTCTGAATTCACACCAATTTTCCCTCCTTCTCTTGAAAGAGAACTTCCGTTGTTTCGAATAAATAGGACTCGTCATTGAACTGATGGCATCATTCTGACCAAGAATACTAAGAATCCGTTTGTTCATTCGAAACGATATTTCATCGATCAGAGTGACGCAAGAGCAAACGGAATGCAGAGACGAATAGTTCATACTGAAAGGTCTAATTCTTACCTCTTTTCTTCTATTGACCTTCATTCCTTCTTCTCCATCATCATCCCATTCGAGACTCATTGTTGATGGTGCAATTGAGAGAGTTGAAGTGGATGGACGAGATTCTCTACGAGGAGTCGATTCATCCTCCCTCTGTCGATGAGATGACCTGCAATTAAAATTTGAAATTAATTGTCTTCTCTCGGTAGAACTCATGGTTCTATTTCTGAAGCTTCTCATTCGGATAATTCAAATGAGGAATGAATTGTCCATTCGCCATCTCTACCTAATCTGCACTACAATTGGCTTCTCGCCGTGTATGCATAAAAAGAAAGAAATTGGATGGATGCGAGAGTGAAGAGAACTAGTAGAGTTCTTCGTCTAGAATGGCTTTTTGGAGGGTTATAAAGTGAAGGAAATGACCCCCTTGATCTTCGTTCCCTCTACTCATTAATATTTGATGTGGTTCACTTCTTCTCTACATGATTACATTCAGTCTGACATCACATTTTTTGCAGCTGGATCTTATTTGAAATGACTGCAATGAGTGGAGTCCCTAATGAGTACGAAGAATTTGAAAACTCTTTTGTGAACGGATCTTTGATGTAATTCAATTCAATTTTGCAGTCGTTGGAGCGAGAAGAAGACTCAAGTTTCTCTGCATAGAAAAGTTCACGAAACTCATAAGTGGAGGAGATGCACTAGGAAAGGTCATGGGAAGAAATGACCCGTGATAGACCCAAGGGACAAAATGATGGAAGATGAGTTCATACAAAATAGTTTTTGAAGGACGAGAAAGTTCAGAAAATGCTGCCAGAAATACTTTTCACATAGATTATCACACTGCGTCAAAGATTTTCCGACTAATTTTGTAAATGGGGTCGGCAGCACGTACATTATACGATGGCTCTTTTTGAATCCGAATCCATCGAGGATTTAGTGACCAAACATGGAAAGTGGGAATCCCCTCTGAACGGGAAAGAAGCTTTCATGGAAAATTAGAAAACTGTCCTCTTCCTGTTTTGAGATCACAGCGAATTTCAGAAAATAAGGAAATGCGGAATCTGAGAGATTTCCGTAATCCGTTCAAATGTACTTCCTCGTGGATTTAATATTCTAAGAATACTCAGAAGAGAAATAAATGGGAGAAATCTCAGATAGCGGACTAATTTGATCTGTCTACGTTCTTGCACGTTCCGTAACAAAGTCTGCATACATTCACCAAGAAATCAGAAGCTCGAAAGTTCATCTTCATATGATTCTTCACAGGTTCGATCACAGATCGACCTTACTCGGAATAGATGGGGTATACGATTCTGATTATTCTACGTCAGCAAATTATCTCGGTTGGATGGATATTCCTAGAGTGATCACAAGACATTATTCCCTTCCTATTGAAATGGCAATAGATGCGCGTGTCGATAGTAATAGAGAGAAATGTGATGGATTACGTAGAAGAAGATGTGTCAGATTACACAAGAAGTGTTTCTACGCGTACACGACTGAGGGGTTAACAATAATCTGGAACCACTCCTTCGAAATTCATCCCGGCAAATCAGAAATATAGTGCACGTTTTTCTCAAATGCGCGCGCACACATAACCGTCTGAATAAAAATACCTTTTTTTTCACATTTCCCGCGCGGGCAAACAAAATTATGCAGACAAACGCAGTTTCGATGGCGGAATTACGCTTCAATGGACTCTTGTCTGCTGATTATTGACCATTTCCCACGCAGTTTGTAATGATTGATCTAGATGCCCTCCCACTTCCTTCTTTCTTTCTTCCCTTTACATGACGTTCTTCACTTCGCTTCGATGGCTTCTATTCTATGCAACGAGGACTTTGAACACTACGAACCCATTCTCTTCATTTCACAGACTCTATCGCATGCGAAAAAAATCTTTCCAAGGATTTCGGAAGAAATTAAATCTTGTTGGGTCTCTCTACGCAATGACGCGTTTTCTTCCAGTGAACTAACATGCAGGAGTTCAATCGGTACTCAATTAATAGAAGGGATTCTGATTGATTTGCACTCTCTTCACAGAATCAATGAGTTCAGTACTGATGAACCAAAGAGTATTTGTGGATATGGAATTCATCATCTTTTGATCAGAGCCAGATGACATTTCACTTTCGTCATTCGGAAAATTGTGTGTTAATCTGAATGAATTCACTTCCTGTCACTACGTAATAACAGAAGTGATGAGCACAGATAATCATTCTAGACGTGGCTATTATTCTAAGAAAGAAAAGGTCGAGATAATAGAGAAGAAGCCATTAGATGACTGAATAATAATTAGAGGAAGTGAATGTTGTGTAATGGCAACTATGATCACTTTATTGCATCATAATAAATCAATAACTTACTCTTCAACGATGACGTCATTCTCAGAATCTCCAGAAATGGAAAGATCGGCGTCATCGATGGCAGAATCGAACATTGTCGTTGATCGTTTACCGATGCTACTGAAATAATGAATATCACGATCGATCGCATGACGAAGATGAAGACAAATCACATCTTTTTGTCTGCTGATTTCTAATGAACGATTCTTAGAGGCTTACATCGTTCTTGTAAATCAAGATCATGCCATAATAAATTTACCTAGCTGCTTTACTGCTTTGACTCTTCATCATAGCGAGTCCGCTATCATGACTTATTTCCATTCTACTCGTTCTTCCTTTCTCTCCATTCCGTTGATTAGGAAGACCAGAAGAAGTCGATGGTTGTTGATCATCAATTGGAGATGGAGATGTTATGTTCCAGAGCCTGAGGAGGTTCTTCGTAATAAAGATATTCAGCTTCATTTTCAAATCTCACCCGTTACTTCCCAATTCTCTTCTAAATCGACTGCTCATTCGACTCGTCGTCGACATTGCATCAGAATCTCCAAATTCGCTTCTGAAATTAATTCTTCCATCTATTTTCGTCCGTCTTCTCTTCATTTTTCGTTGTTTGGGTGCAGATAATTCGTAGAAAGGTTGGATCTCGAGAACATTCTCATTATACACAACAGCTGATGGAAAAGAATAACTAATCAGATTTTTCTCGATGTTTGTTCATGCGGAGATCTTATTCTGAGAAGGAAAAACAGGGAAGGGGGAAAACTACGTAGGGAAGGAAATGGAATAGGTCATGGAACAATCATCGGTGTTTGGCTGTGATCCACTGAGGAAGGGGAAGTAATAGAAAATAAAATAAATGGTAATTACCCTCCAACGACGACTGATCTGTACATGTACGAACTGTCTCGCATACACGGAATTTCGTTGATTCGAAGATCGTCCGAATCCTATAATTTTAACATTTATTTTTAGATTCATAATCCATTTGACAACGCGAGAATCAAGAAAATAATTGCAAATTCTAAATTCTTGGAAAAGGTAAATGCATTTTAGCCACAATTCAGTAAAGACAACTCAGACTTCAGTTGTCGGTCCAGAAACAGAAGCTGTTGAGGTGCTTGGACGGTCGAAACGACATGCGATTCCTGCAAAGGTCATGTTTACCCCGCAGAAATCTCTGTTCTGTATAACATTTTTATAGTACGGATTGTATCTAAACTAATAAAGTTTTGTATCAGTATGTTTTTGTATCGGCATCTATATTTGTATCTACGATAACAGCTTGCACAAAAATAGCAGTGTTAGCATTCAGATTGCAGCTTATTACAACAATTACTGAACGGACTGCAAGAGATTGGTTACGTAGAGAACAACGAAGGATAAATATAATGACAGATGTATTGATAACTGACCATTCAAATCTATGCTTCCTGAGTCAGTTCTACTTCTTTCTTCTCCCATTCTGGAAGGAAGAGCAGAGAATCCGGATCTCACACTCATTACATCATCGAATATCGAACAGAGATCGCCCATTGATGGAGAAGGAGCGAGGGCTGCTATTATAATAATAATATTTTGCCTATCGACTGTTCGTGTGATTTTTCTTAATTCATGAAATGAGAAATGAATCGTAGCAGGTAACAGTGGAAACAATTTTCTTCAAATACGATGTATTATAATTACCGCTCTAGCCAGTCTCAATTTGCCAAAATCACAAATGTTATAATTCTCTCGTATGTACAGTCTCCTCACCATTTTGTCCATCAGCGAATTCATCATCCCATTGTTGTTGATTGTTCTCCCATACGATATTGAGTGATGCAGAGGCATCGGAACAACGAGAGGAAGAAGAATGTGGACGACCTCTTAAAAAATAAGGAAATTTTGAAAATATATTTAGTGAAAAATACAAAGTACAACTTAAATTGAGCAAGAGAACCTACCTTGGACCTCCCAAACTGCTTCCACTGATTTGTCTTATCCGAGGATGAATTCCACTAGGAACAATATCCGGCCGATCGATTGAACCAGATGGAGATAATTCACCCACTGCACCTTCCCTGAAAATATTACTGTTAGATTTATTTTTATTTGGTAATGAGTTATCCTATTGTTGGGGATTTTGCAAAAATTGTTCATTTTCTACAAAAGTCTACAGTATGGGCAAAATGGATGGCGGTAAAATGAATGAATATTAGATATTGTTTAGGTACAGTGTACCTCCTGATCACTCCTGATCTGCTGTCTCTTCTCGATCCAATGGAGAAAAGACCACGAGCACGCATCGATCGACGAACTCGAGTCATCGAGAACTAAATAAATATTATTATTTCATGATTTCTCTCCTACTCAAACGTAATTAACGAGTAATGAGCGATTTGAACACAATTATTATGTTTGCATGCATACCTCTGATGGTGCTCGGCTATTACTGACTCTGCTTCGGAATTCGCATTCACTCACAACGTCACCTGGAATGTTATCATCCCCACAAAATCTAATCGATAGTTAATCGAAGATAAGTAAATCCATTGATTATCTTACCTTCCTCTTCCCTTTCTTGCCTCCTTTCATCACCTTCTTCTTCATTTTCTTCTCGAATCGGCTCCTGAATAGTTTTCCTTCACTCATCAATCACTCATTCAGTTCATTCGGACCCATTCTCTTCTTTACTCATCAACGTATCTTTTCACTCCCGTTGTTCTTTCATGTGAACTTTCTCACTCCCTCACAACAACTGACGACCAGAACCACCACGAAAATATTCAATGGAAGAAACGGGGTAAGTCATAATAACTCATCATATTCTGCGTGATATGAGGAAGAGAAAGTGACCTACCGATGGATACAGTAATCTCCTCTCTGCTGTAGACAATTGATTGCTCTGAGAACCATCAACGAACACGGAAACGAATCGATTCCCTCAAAATTTTATCGTTATACTTTTGGATCTGTGCGTTTCCTCTTGATCTTCTAAAAATCGAAACAATTTGTTATTGATAAAAATGGATACCAAGCAAGCTAGTGCACAATCGGTATGCTGCATACCATCCTGCTCCAGTGATCAGAATAAATGTGGAGGTTCGAGCTGAAATTATGAAGTTTTTCATCTCTGCAATGTTTATTGTTCCCCATTATTTTGAGCATATCCTGGTTCTGTTTTTAGATTCTTGCAGCTGATTCTCGTAATCGTAATACCATCAACTGGCCCTCGAAATTACTCGCTAACAACTTTGTTATCGATAGAACGAACGAAGAAAAGAGAAGGCAGTTGGCCATTTTTATAACATTGGAATGGAAGATTCAAACAGCGAATCCATCAAAACACATCCCATCTGCTCATTTCATTCTATTCCTCACGAAGTTATCACATTTTGTTCTAATGAACTCTGTTTAATTAGTGTGCAACTGTGAGTGTCAAACTGAGGGAAAATGTCATCGATCAATCTCAATCGACCGATCTAATAAGAGTGGCATTCCAGAAGGAACTTCAGTTGAAGAATCCAGAGATCAGAAAATAATGAGAGAATTGAAATAAGTGTGGGAATTGAGAGAGTGATATCTAGTGAGAAAAAGTCGGACAGACGTTTGATGTTGGAATGAGTGACAAGACTCACGAAAAGATGAAGAAAACAAGTGGCTAGTAAAGCAAAGAAGTTTCATCATTGAAGCACAACTCTTATCATCCATTCAGTTCTGTTTCACTATAGAATTCACTGTCGTAGTCTCCTACATCCTTCTCACTTTCGATCACTTTCTTCCTTTTTGGAGCTGATTCACACTCCACTCTCAACGCACAATTGAATAAGGCAATTTTCACGTATCCCCACTCTCTTCGATTTCAGTGTTCTCTCGCGTTTCCTCTTTGTCTCGATTCTCCTTCATTTGTACAAACTATCGCGAATATTATCAATCCATCAAAAGTGAACGGATGGTGAGCAGGTGTATGGAGGAACAGAGGGAGTGGAGGAATTGAAAGAGGAACAGAGAAGTGGATGAGAGATAATGGTGATTAGAGAGAGAGAGAGAACAGAGAAGTTAGAGATACTCTCGGAAGTCCAGCCTTCCGGCTACCCACTTTCACTGATATCAGGAGGTTGTATATATTTAAGAGCCCTTTGAACTGCGAAGATAAAGAGAAAGAGAAGATAAAGTGGGAGAGGTTGATAATAAAGAGTGAAGAAGATTAAAGGAAATCGCCGTCACTTAAGAAAGTTCTGGTATATTCATGAGTCTAGAGAATGATCATTCCAGATCTTTCCACGTGTAGTCAATGAATAATCAATGGTGATGGGAATATTGATATCTCTCACCATCTCTCGTCTCTCTATGATGCAATTCGGTCAGTTTACTCTCAAACTCTCATTGAATTGTGTGTCCAATGCCCTCACTTCACTCACTCAATCTATGCAAATAGTAATTGGAAGAGATGAGGAAACCGTTTAGAGAGAGAGAAGCATGGGCGATAGCTACAATCCACCGTATGGTTCAATTCCTTCACTTTTCGAAATATTTCCTAGGAGTGGAGGAGGGAATAAAAGAAGAATAATGGACTACATAGAGAAATGATTGCCCGAAGGATCAGAAATGGAATTGAGAAGGAGAAGAAGAGAGAGAAGGCAAAGTGAAGAGAGCGCAGAGATAAATACAACAAAAGAACGAAGAGAAGGTCAAAGTTGCGATTAGAGCAAGGAAGAAATCAATGGATTCAGAACGAAAAAATACGATAAATAGATAGAATAAATGGTAGATTACCTGTGAGAAGTGGAGCTACGGCAGTCGGCCAGAATACAGAGAGAACAATATCCGATTCATTGAGATCAACATTGATCTCTGCTGCTGTTCCCATATCGATCGATAGAATGATCTACCGTACTCTACCGTAATCGGAAGATGGGAATGAGATAGGAGGGCATGCCCCAGGGCTGAGAATGAGACGACGACCCTCACAATGAATGAGTGGGGCAAAAGCGAGAGAATGAGAGAGTAGAAGGATCAGAGAGAATAGTGAGAGAAAGAGAGAAAGAAGGAGAAGGAAGAAGAGAGACGAAGAGAGAGGGACGAAGTGGGAATTGAGTGAGGTAGAAGGAGAAGGGGAAGAGTTCCCCTCTCTCTTCCAAAGAGATTACGTAGGAGAATAGCTCATTGAACACAAGAGGATTCGAACCAATGACCAAATTGGAACCGATTATTCCATTAATTTGTTGTGATCTGTATTTTCACGTATTTTCATCATTGAGATTCCCATCGTTGAGATGTATTTGCTATTCGGATCAAGGGATAGAGAAGAGTGAAGGAACGTCGTCCCTCCCCATTCCCAATTATCATCGGTTCTTCTTACTCTTCTAATTTCTCATCAATCGTGTTCTTTCTCTACTCGCACGTTTCAGTCGGTAGGAAGAAGATCAGATTTCAGAAGAAAGAGAGAATGAATGATTAGAAGAGAGAAGAGAGAAAAGAGACAAAGAGATGGAATGAGAGAGTGAAGAGATCAGAGAGAATCTTGCCACTCTTCACGATCAGATCAAATTACATGAGAGAGTTGCCACTCAGAGAACAGAGAGAACTGCTGAAGGGAAAGGTGCTGCAGGGAATCAGGAAGGGTCCTACCACCCCTCCCCCCATCCCCCTCCTCCCTTCGTTCCCCTCTCAACTCTTTCAACTGCGTCAGAGAACACTCATCTACCGTGCAAACAGTCACACTGGCAACAGAGGAAAGAGCGAGAAAAAGTGAATCGAGCATGAACATCAAGCCTTTTGTTTTGATTTTGGAGTTTACCGGGTGAAAAATAACATCTGTTCCCACTCCTCAAACGCAAGTTTTCTTGTTGAAACATTTGCACTTCTCGAAGTGAAAATGATCAACAACACCAATCATCCTCTTTCCTATAACTTTCCTTTGTGAGGAAGTCGTTCCCTTACTCTCCTTTTCCTCTATGGGCAAAACACTTGACCCTTTCCTTCCTTTGAAGAGAAGAAGACACCTTTCAATAGCTTCTTCCCTCTCTTCTCGATTGTCAAACGGGAGTATGGAAATAGGATATCTATGGGATGAAACCAGCTGATTGATATGCATTAGATGAGACCTCTTTCTCTCTCAAGTGAGGACCACATCCGAGAATTCGTTACACTAAAGGGGACTGAATGGAACCCTTTGGAATCCCGATGGACGACGATTAATCATGTTGCAATCTAGAGATAGAAGAGACATATCGAGTGTGGGACATATGTTACGAAGAGATTGGAAAGAACATTTAGATCGTATCATTTCATCTCTCACTCTTTCTTCTCTTTCTTCCCACCTGCATTATTCCTCCATCCTAACTTCCTTCAATGCAATAAAATGGCAATAAATCTAAAGTATCGAAGTCTGGCCCTCCCTGAGTCTCAAAACATCGTCTTCCCTCTCTTTTCTCTTGAGAGGGGACGACACATTTCTACATGCATCTCTTGTCTGCTAAGATATGGATGGGTATGGCACCCTCGGCAAAAGTCTCTTTCTTCTCTTCTCTCTCATTCTACCATACTCTCTCACTCATCTTCAGTCTCCAAGAAAAAGTGTTGTATAGTCCCGAAGGTGGTCACAAAAAGACGTCTAAAGTCATTTCCTGAGGTCTTTGCTGTTCAAAAACGAAGAGTTGAGGAGACAAACGGCGATTATGGAGAAAAGAGCGGGGAAAGATTTAGTGGAGGGTAAACCCATTGAATGAAGAGGAAGAGGACTGAGGAAAGAAGTGGAGAACAATGGAATAAGAGCGAATTGACCATATTTCCCACTCGTTTCAAATAATAAAATGAACTAACTCATAAAGGCTACACTGCATTCTGCTGCATCGACGGATAAACCCAATTGAGAGATGAGAGCACTTGAAGTTGTGCCAACGAGACTGAAACGAATTTTATTCAGATTTCAAGCAATCATAATATTTGCCTTTTTAAGTACCTACACAAGATGAACAAGATTTTTAAAAAATCATTATTATTCATTGATTGCGGTATCCCCACAGTAGCTACAGTAAATGAACTGTTACCGCGCTTCAATAAAAATGAGTGGAGGGACGTTATCGACAACTAGAGGAATGATGGAAGACGAAGCTTCGTCCATTGTGAAGACGATTGAAGAGAATGAAGAAGGAGAAGGAGAATGATGGCGCCAGCTACGCGCCGGCCGGCGCCTGATAGAATTATATTAATTAAATATTATTAATTAATAATAATATAAATATATCGAAAAATATGAGGGAAAGAGGCTGACACGTATCGACGAAAAGGCGGATATTGTAATAGAGACAAGAGGGGAAAACGAACTGTGCTAACAAATGGGATGGAATCCCCGTGTGAGAAGCTCCCTCTCTGTTCTGTGATTGCACTCTTCATATTTTGAGAGTACTGATCGAATGTCTCCCAGTACTCGAGTAGATGTGACAAGTACAAGTTAACGATGAATGAAAAAGTGAAAAGTCAAATAGAATAGTTAGAAGGGTGATGAGAGTTGAGACGAGACGAAGGATTGAGAAATAGAATGAGTGGAACAGACTTCGAAATGGCGACTGGAGAGGAACGTCACTTTTTTGGGTTATCTCGTTTTCTAATCAAAGAGTAGACAGAGAATGGAAGACAGGACACTTCCTCTGTTGGATTGGAAGTGAGAGAATGGAAGAATGAAAGGGAGAGAAAAGACAAGAGGAAAGATGCTAATGAATTCACCATTCTCTCTCTCAGAAGAGACTTCCACACTTGTCGTGTCTTTTCTATCGCCTTAGGGGAGAAAATAATTGAGAGGAAGTGAACACAAAATAGATGGATTGAGGGAAGAAAAGGAAGGGTCAGAATGGAACGGAGTAAATTCGTCTTTCTCTCCGTCCAGTAGTATTTTGGACGATGTCGTTGGTCAAAACAAGACTGATTTATGGATGAAAATGTGGAATGAAATGGAATAAATTTAGTTGGAACATGGGAAAGTGCATGGATCGTATAGAAATGGACTGAATCAGAGAAACTGAAACACAACCACCCTCTCATTGAGGGAATTCCCATTGCTCTTTCTCCTATTTCTCTCTGTGTCTCGACCATTTGAGGCATCTCTTCCAGTCTCTCCCTCTCATTTTCTCCCTTTGAAGAGAAAGCATTCATTCCTCATTCGGAATAGATTGATGAACGCCGGAAATCAAGAGCTTTACTTGATGAAAATCTCCGGAAATGGGAAAATAAACACGTTGGGAGTAAATAGAATGGTTAGGAATGCAATTACTATGTGCGTACTCGAGAGAAGAGAGGAAAAGGAGGACTGAGGTGGATAAAATGGATGAGAATTCTCGGAGAGAAACGAAGATGTTGCGAGAAGTTTGCAACGGAGAGGAATTGAAGAGAAGATCGTGGGAAGATATGAAGAGAAATGAATGAGAACAAGGAATGCAGAGACAATGGAAGAAATCGGAAGTTTTTGGTGAGGAAAGCAGAGCCAATTTCCCCCAAAGGACAGTGTTATTCAGTGAAGGAAAGTGAGCATCCACTTTGAGGTATCGAATGAATGAGAAGGGAAGAGAAGAAGAGAGAATGGGAATCAGGGAGAGAACAGAGAAAAAATGAAGAAAGAAAGGAAGAACACGAGCAAATAAGATGAAGAATTCTGAGAGGTCAAAGAAGGTGAGAAGAACTAAAGAAGGACAGGAAAGGCCGAAAAGGATTATTATGAGGATTTGAGCAATCATACGAACAAATCTGTTATGTTGACGTTTGTTGCCGATCGAGTAATTCAGTCAATTCGATGGAATACACTTGTGAACCGGGTCGGAGTTTGCATAAACGATGACGAAATAACGAGGTATCAGGTGAGGAAAATGATTGAATTATTCATGAATTGACACTGAATATTCAGAGATCGAAGAGAAATCGAAGACCATTGTGTATACGAAGGACAATTGTATTGATATCAATGTTGACTTGAATCGAAGGAATTCCAGGTTCATTTCGCAGATAAAATTGAGTCTAAATTGTACAATAACGTCAGGTGGAGACCCGTTCTGTTATTGGAGAGAAGAAGGAGAATGAGTGGTGTGAGGCCTTGAAGCTTCTTCTTCTTCAGAGGGAACAACAAGAACGAGAGTCAAATTACAGTGAAGGAAAGAGAGAGGTAGATCAAGGTACGGAAGAAGAGAGAAGGAAAGATATTAGTAGAGTAGATACACGATACCACCTGAGACCTATTTCCTGTAGCTCTTCCCTTCCTCTTCCTTCTCTTTTTTTGTAATTGAATCGGCTAGGCATTGGCTCCCTCTCTTCTTTCACTTGTTGTCCGATTGCCAAAAAAAGAATTGAAAGAAACGATGGAATTAAGCATTGTATCTAAAATGGACAGCTCTAACCGGTGAAAGTTCACAAATCAGAAATTGAGTGTGTAATCGTTCAATACGCTTGATTTGATCTGTCACTTCAATCATCAATAGCAGCTTGATACTTCGAATTTGCAATTGAACGTATCAAGAGAAAAAGATTCGAGAAATTTGTACTTGATTTGTCCAAGATTCGCAGAATGATTCACTTGCTAGTAAATATCAAATGAGATTCAGTTGACTACACAAGTCTCTTTGATTTGAGAAGACGATGAAAGAAGGAGAGGTTGTACAGTAACGAACGAACGAATACAATTCGACGGAGCAGATTCGTTGTAGAGGTAAAAAAACGAAAGGAGAAGGAAGGAATCTGGGAAGAGGGACTAATGGAATAAGTGAGCTCTTCCTTCCTCCTCCTCTCTTCTCTTCTTATCTATTCTCAATCTCTTCGTGATTCCCATGAGAGCAAAGGGCAGAACTATAAGTTTCTCGATCATGAAACCCATAAAAAAGTGAGAATCGAAAAGTAAAGTGGTGGCCAAAATATCTCTCGTGAAGGGTAGATGCGAGAGACAGTGGAAGGGATGTAGAGGGAGAGAGAGAGAGGAGGGAGGGAAGGAGGAAGAAGGGGAGAGGGTGGACGAGAGAGGAGGGAAAGCGTGCGCGCCATAGCACTCATTCGTTTCTCCCTTATTTCTGCTGCATTTCAGCCATTTGTGGAAGGGCGAAACGCGTTGCTCAACCGCGTCGCGAGAGTTCAGTGGGACAGAAAGAATACGATGGGACGAAGAGTGATAAGAAAAGGCGACGGAATGGAAAAGCACTGATTAGGAGACTGAGAGATGCTTAAAAATATAGCAATTGTACATACGAAACTCTCTCATCATCATCTTTGATCGACTCTCACATTATTCTCTGAGGTCACTGATAGACGAACAAACTGAGATTGAAAGGAAATAATAATTCTCTGAATGGGAGTGATATGACTATCAGTGACCGATCTATCATCGGATTAGTGTCTGAGGTCATTGAGAAGAATGAATGAAGGATGAAGGTGAAAGGATGAGAAAATGAAGAAGAAACAACTGAAGAGATCGGATAGGAGATATAATGGGGATGAATCAAGGATGAAATATATCAGAATCAAACGATTTATTGGTGAAAGATCACAGAAGAATGAATTGGTCACACAATGGGAATGAATAGAGTGAACTGATACGATCAGGAGCAATAAAAAGGAGGTTCTCAATTCGCGCACCATCATAAATTTCACGATCTCTGCGAAAGAACTGGGATGGGAACTTCTCTCAAACTGGTGGAATCTTCTAAACAATCGATGGAACTAAGCAGGTGACAGTTTATGGACAATAGGGACCATGAAAGAAAGAGGGAAGGGAGAGGGGGGAGAGGAGGGAGTGAGACTGTAATTACAGGCAAGAAACCGGTACGCTTCAATGAACTTCCATGAGATAACCACTTGCTACTCTTCTCTCATGTTAATTAAGTAAGGATGACGATCGATAGGGGAGATCAAAGGATGATGGGTGAAAAAGAACAAACCGTTTGCTTTGGGTATTCACTCACTACAGATGGTACAGCTGCTTGTGATAGAGAGAAATGAGTAGTGAGAGAAGGAAGAGAAAGAGGAGAAGGGAAGAGAGAAAGGGATAGGAAGAGAGGAAGATACAAAATGAAGTAGCAATGGGTAATTCAAGGACAGGAGTGGTCAATTCTATTGAATGGACAAGGGAAGAAACTGAAGAGAGACGAGATCACTCATTGAAAGATGAAGAGATTATGACAAGTTCACACGAACTTTCATTTGCACTTCCAATATGTTGGAGTGTGAAGATTATCTTCTGCAACAGATTTTCAAATTTATCCTGACATCAGTGAATGGGACTGCAGGAGGAAACATTGCTAGGAGTAGTATTATTATATAATAGCTGTTGCAAATAGCCTACAATAATACTATTGTTAAGGAGGAGATTGGGATCTCCGTACTCGGTTGCAGAGGATCAAGGGATGGTATCTTCATAGCTTTTGGTGGTCGACGTCGCGTCGCGCTTGTAATTAGTCGATGTTCGTAATAACTCAAATATTATTGAATTGACCATTGGTCAATCGTCATACGTGTAGTCGTCTGTTCAAATAGAAGTACTCTCATTCTGGAGAAGAAACGGAACGGATAAAAGAGAGATGAAGAGAGAGGAAATCCACAGTTGAACGACTTCTATTGCTTATCTCCAACCCACGCGACGATGAGACTGATCTGGATTCTGATTGTATTCTCCATTGGTCTCATTTCTGTTGCCGCCCATCATTCGGAAGATCATCATTCAGCACAAGCGTGGGTCATTCACTCTATGATGCCTGTTCGCCACCCCTAGAAATTCTTTATTCATTCTTGATCCCTGAGTGAAACATGTCGGGGATCTTACCATTACTCCTTCATTTATCAGGTCTCTGCTCAATTCTGCGCGGCAGATTTTTTTCTGCCCGACTTCCTGAATATATCTTTAATTTTTACAGAGATGAACCACCCCAGGAAGATCAAGATCGAGGAAGGGGAAGAGGAGGAAGAAGAAGAGGAGAGGGAAGGGAAGACGGAGGAAGATTCGGAGGGGTTCGTTTAATTATTTTATTATGAAGTTATGCTAATTATAATTTCATAAAATTACAGGGATTCGGTGGTGGTCGACGAACTCGTCGCACATTCCGACCCCCGTTCGGGTAACATTTTAGTCTGTCCATCTGTCGATCGAATCAGTCTTTCCCTCGTTCATTCTGCTGATCAAACCAATTCAAAATGACTCATAGAACTACGACGCTGAGGTCATCTAAAAATGATTTATTTGTTCCAGAATCCGCACGACTCCTTTCCCATTCACGACAAATCGAGTGAGACCAGGAGCGCAGGGACTGCAAGTCAGCGATGTAAGTGGCGCACTCTCGTTGTTTAACCGTGCGATGGCTAATCTTTCCTCGTTTCAGACTCCAATTCGTCCCGATCCTTCCTTCAATTTCTTCGCGAGACAATAAATCCACGCCGATTCACTGCATTATTTGTATATTTGGAGTGATGATCTGATAAATATTACTCATAGATCATTCGCAACTTTGATTAAACGAAATTCTTTATTTTATTTCTTTATTCTCTGTTATGAAATAGGCGAAGAGCTATAGCCAATATTGAAGTCATTATCATATGAAAAGTGTTTTAGTACTGTTTGTAGTAAAAGTGTTTGTAGATACTAAGGAGCAATCACCGAAAAAGATCTTGTTGAATTCGATCACCACCACGCTCAACTCAAAAAATTATCGATTGCCAAAAAATAAACAAAAAATAAACAAACAACAACTTCGATGCAGTCTAATGCCGATTCTCCTTTCTGTACAGCTGAGTGATACGATTACATCACTACATCATCACTCCTCATCACATTACAGACTGTGATCCGACCTGATCGCTATGATCACTTTCTATTTCCTTCTATTGAAGTTTCTTTGATGAATGTTTACTGTCTTCTAATTTGTACTATTGTGTGTCTTGTGTGGAGGATGAATTGAATGGGGAAGTGAAATAAGGGTGAACTCCAAGTGATAAACAATTCCTCGCCCCAGCACAAACTTATTTTTGAAAGGAAGGCATCATGTGCAGATTTACAACGTGTATGCGATTGTTGCTAATTTTCTTTTGCGTGCATGGAAGCTCTCGATTGTTCCCATACTGGAAAATCGTATTGCCCATGCTCATTTCCCTTCTCTCTCTGCAATTGATCAGCACATTGTCCTTATAGGGCATGTTTACACGTTGTTTCCTTCTCCCTCCTCCCCTTCCTCCTCCTATTCCCTCCCCCTTCCTCCTTCTAACCTGTCAGTACACTTCACAAATCGTATTGCCCATGCTCATTTCCCTTCTCTCTCTGCAATTGATCAGCACATTGTCCTTATAGGGCATGTTTACACGTTGTTTCCTTCTCCCTCCCCCCCCCTTCCTCCTCCTATTCCCTCCCCCTTTCCTCCTTCTAACCTGTCAGTACACTTCACACACCTCATCATCCTTTCGTACTCTTCTGTTCCATCAATGAACCCTTATACTTACTCTCTTCCCTCTCTTCAATTATGGCATCTTCAATCTAAATCTAATTCCATTCGTAATCTTCCAATGAGACTTCTCATGGTCTTTCTCGTCATTCTCTGCTGTCTTCTCATTGCGGTGAGTAAAAAGGACGTCATTCAATTCTTCGATCCATATCGAAACGAGTTCATTACCATTACGCGAGTTTGTTCCAATCTCTCACCAAGTTTGATATCTTTACTAAAGTTGTAATGATCTCATGATCAACGCTCTCTTCCATTTTTATTTTTGATTGATTTCAGATCGAGGGAATTCCTCACTCATTTCGATCTCGATCACCTCAGAGACCAGTCCAACGACGGGCTAACTATGGATACATTAGAGTTGCTCCTGCTGCATGATCCATCCCTTCCTTCCACTTTTCCTTTCACTATCAATGTTACGGATTCACTTTCGATCTCATGCGATAAATAGTTCCATGGATTTGAGTTGGCAATGTTCATTTTATTCATAGCAACGGTATGGGAAAAGGCACGACTAGAAACGGATGAATGGGATGATTACTCGTGTAATGAATGAAATTAGCGAATTAAACCCTGATTAATGGAACCCTGGGATTGTATCTATTATTGAAACGTTTCTGCTCTAGAAATGCATTTCTAATGCTTCAATCTCGTGTTCTTCAGTAGCTTCTCCCCATCCAGGAATGAGCAGTTTAGAGACGGTATCTTCAGTGTGGAAAGTCGACCAGATGACATTGAACGTCCAGGAGATCGATAGAATCAGATGATTGTACTAAAAGAAGAATAATGAAATATTTAAAGGTTGCAAAAAAATTGCCACTTGCAGGAATCGAACCTGCGACCTTCGCTTTACGAGAGCGACGCTCTGCCACTAAGCCAAAGTGGCCATGTTGAAAGTGCGTCTATCTCGTCACTATGGATAGAGAGCGAGAGAGAAAAGTAAGAGAATCAGACTAACATCGTTTAGAAGGGACGAATACTCGATTTGAGAGAGAAAGGCGTTAACTTACCAGAACATTATCGTACATGGAGAATGAGGAAGGATGGTTGATTAGAAGAAGAAAAGTAGTGAAAACACAAAGAAGAAGACCGAACATATTCAATCCCATCTCCTGTAATCCAATTTTCATTTTCTATCTGAATAAAGAGATATTCTACCAGCTTTCTCCAAAAGAACTTTTGTAGAGTGAACCAGAGAGTGACTAGAAGAATGGCTACTGAGATCAAATCGAATATTGGAGAATATGTAACGAGGGAAGAAGATGGAATTCTTAAAATAGTTTGCATTACTATAATTTGACTCAAAACATACTTCCATTGCTGTGTGATCCATACCACTATCGATATCACGTAGAGTAACTGAAAAATCACAGATTTATTTTCAAACCCTTCTTTGTGATAGAATTTTCATTATTTATTAGCTCAATCTCATGAGAATTTCCATTGAAAACGGAAGTTAGTCTAAAAAGAGGGAGAGAATCCTCCTCTCAAGGGCACTATTTATCATTTCCCAGTCCCTTCAGAGAGAAGTCACCAAGAAAGGGACAATAATAGTCAATACAATAACTGCAGTCAATATCAGCTGTCTACAAAAGGAATTGAGACTGAGGCGATTGATAACCGGCATAAGGTCGAATGATAAGATGCAAAGAGAGAAGAGACTTACCAAGGAACAACTTTTAGATATTGTCAGAGGGAGAAATGGATATACAATGAGATATTTGCATGCATCTTCAGCGATTAAAGGAGAGCTTGTGGCCATCCACCTGATTTGAATCGATCTGTGAAATACAACCTTCGAAATCAATACATAAAAATAGACGAAGTTTGAAATGGAGGAAAAAGTGGTCGTTGAATCACGTCGACAATACTGAAGAGGGGACAATAGAGAGAAGGATGAATAATGGAGGAAGAAGAAATACAGAGAAAAGAAGAGAAGAAGGTGAGAAATGAGGATTGATTTGAACCTAGAGATTGACATGATCAGAATTGATGGATAGATAAGGGAGAATGAAGAAGAGAAGAAGGAAGAAGAGTGAGGAAATCTCTAGAGGGAGTCGGATAAGCGTTGACAATGAAATTACGTAGAGTGGATATCTGAGAGGGACGAATGATTGGGAAGAGAATGATGAACCATGAACAGAATCATATCAAACTTATTCTCCATTTGAAGTTTACTTTTTTATTCGAATATTCGATCACGGATCAAGAGTGGATCAAGAGTTCGAAGAAGAAAAATATTATATTTAGAAATTGTATATTTTCTATTACTACAGTCGTCTGGATTGGACATAGATTGGAGGAGGGAAAGGCAGTCTTAGTTCTCTCTTCTGACTGCAGAAATAGCGTCAAAAGGGAAGGAAGGAACAGCCATGGACAAACAAGTAGGAAGCAGTCCTCTTTTTGGGGTCGAGAATCTCTATTGAGAATGACCAGAAAACATTGGGATTACACAGAAATCACTTCTTCATGATGCCAATGGTTGGAATGAAGGGAGGGGCGTGAGACTAGAAGGAATTTCCAAGATGTTTTTGCCTGTGTTCAACTGAGATTCAATGAGTGAGAGGAGTAACTACAGAGAAGAGAATGAACCATTGTTAGAGAGAAGAAGAAGGAAAAGAAGGCTTTTTGTCTTGACTGACAACGACTTCCAAATGGGAATGTGCACTAATAAGAGACCACTCAGAGAGAAATTCGACCCCCGGAAGGAATGAAATGGGTTGAGAGAGAGAATCTGAGAGTATGAAAGAGAGAGTGAAGTGGGAAGATGGAAGAGAAAGGATTCCAGCTCTTTTTCTCGCCTTCCTTGATCCCATGGGAAGTATAGTGAAGGATGGACATGATAAAGGAGTGAAATACGAAAAAAAAGGAAATCGATGGGAGGTGAATGAAAACACGGGGAAAAGAAAGGGAACATTGTGTGTTGAATCAGCTATTGGGAAAGAAGAGAGAGAGAATGATTGGAAATGGAAAAGAGAGGAGAGAATGAGGAGAGAAGGAAGGATGGATACTCTGGTAGATCATTCACGATAAAATGGAGGATAACTTGTATTGTCTCCATTGTTGTTGATGGAATGTCTTTAATGAGACAATTATCGGTACGATTCTCCGAAAGAGTAGGCAGATAAGCAAATTACAGTGATCCGCAGGTGAATTCATAGACGAGAAAACAATTCATCTCTGTTATGAACGGAGTGGACAAGGGGAGATAAAATAATGATGGCAATCGAAAGAGAACTACGAACCACACTGGTCTATCGTTATAAACAATTATCATATTCTCGTTGCAGAAGAGAACGTCCTTCGCGGCAATATTTCCCACTAAATCGTGCATCTCTCACATGTAGTCTGTGTGAATTTACCCTTGGCACGGGGCTGCAAACTTCTACTCAATATATTTTTAAGAAGGTTCGAGATCTTTATGCAGCGTGGAATAATTAGAATCGATAAGTAAAGCACACGGGTGAGGGTCTCGACGGGAATATTCGGATACTGTAGTCGTCTAAGCACGGTAGAATGAAGTAATATCGTGCCAGAAGCAAGCCTTCATCGATTCGAATCGATCGAAGCAAGGAGTGTACGATAGATCCAATTTCGTCACGCGCCCTGAAGATTACTGTATTGATTTCTCTGACTACGGTAGTGTCACACCGGGAGTTTGATCGCAGAAGAGGAGGCATTTCTCTCCTGCGAGAGTAGTCGAGACACCATTACGGGCACAGCAAGCTCTGAGAAGAATAATGGATTATGCACCATCATTTTTTTATTCATTTCCACATCCACTTTTCCCACCTGTGATCTCTTCCTTGTGCAGCACAGAATTGTAATTCAGCCATAGCCTCAAGGGGACATCCATCCTGCTTGAAGTACATTCGAGTCAGCTGAAATGGTTGTTCATCAAGAACGACGTTTCCTCTCTCGTGGTGAGGTCGACGTTTCTCACCGCGTCCTTGGTGAATGCACCGTAGTGACACTTGGCAAGACAGGCATCGGGCAGTTTCCTGTCTAGACAACACTCGTAGAAGGCACGGTTAGGATCCTGGAAGAAAGATATTCACTAAAGGAATTCAAAATTTATCGTTGAAATGATTTCAGATATGTTTCATTTGTTCACTTCTTCAACATTCTTCACAAGAGGGCAATCCAATGAGTTCATACCACTCTTCTTCCTTCTCTTCCTCTTCTCAACGATGCCGCCGTCTCCGATAATCTCTCCAGATGTTCATCAACTACATCATGAGCACGATCCCCAGCGAGACTCAAATCATCATCATCAAGGTTTTCGAAGACCATTTTGAGAATAAAACCCCTTGGAAAGACGATAATTGCACCCAAAAGTGTCTCATTCATAGCATCGTTTAGGATCTTTTTGCCCAATTTCGAAGAATGTTCTCGAATGATTGAAAACCTCGTAAGTGCACTCGTAAACATCTCGTGATCAAAAGGGATCGATTACTAGGAGAATGAATATCCTTTTCCCCTTTCTTCTCACCGTTCTCTCAATATTTCTCTATCCGATTCCAATGCAGCTCCTCTCGTAGGAAAACGACGAACCTGCAATGATCCCTCGTTGATCCGCCATGATTTTCCTAAGAATGTGCAACCTATCACTTTCTGTGCCTAAACTGTTGGGAGTGAACGAGAGAAACACTCGCAATCTTTCACTGCGACAGCCAAATAAGAAAGCGATTGGAGGTTTAGATTGGTTGTGAGATTGAGCCTCTTGTTCGAAACAACAACACAATGAATAGCCGAGAGCGAGGGAGTGGAACACAGTGTAATTCTCCCTCACCACAATGACTGATGCACACTATGATGGGCACTCAACTCTGCACTCAAATATAAATAAAAACGATTCAGCTCATTGGGATATCATGGGATTTCGAACTGATTAAAACTAAACCTCGAGAGTCTTCGAACTTCTCGCTCTTGCTCTGAAGCATCCGTAAGATCCGCAGGAGTATGACGGTCTTAATTATATTTTTTTATTCTAAGTATCTTCTTGATAATAAATTCACCTGCAGCTGTAACTGCTGCAAGTGGGGGCAACGGGCGCAGACTGATATCCTCCACAAGCGGAATACCCGCAGAGACCGTTCGTAGCACACTACAATCATACCTTTATTTGCTCCGATTTCCCGTCGAACTACTGTACCTCTAGAGTGCCCTCAGGTAACACTGATAGCACTACAACAGCGAGTAACGACGTCGTGTGCATCGGTTCTGATGTTTCGAAGAAGGCGGCGGGTGCTCACGCAATAGAAAAGTAGAGTTGAATGAGAGCTGAACTGCTTTGGTCGATTGGTCGAATGACTCCTCCCATCTCTCTCCGACTCGAGTTTTTCTCTGCCCGTAACTCGTACTCAATGACCAGTTTGGAAGAAGAAGGAAGAGTTATGGATAGGTCTGATCCAATCAAGAGCCTGAGAAGGAAAGATGGCAGGACAAAGCTACGAGTCACAATGAAATTCCTTCTCTTATGGAATAATCCGAACTCATGCTGTGAAAATTCCCTCCTTATTGCGTGATCTTGAACTATGGAGGATTGAAAGCTTTTCCATTCAATGATTCTTAGAATTGTGCTGCTTCTGTGCTATTCCAAGATCGATCATAAACTATCACTTGGATAGTTTACGGTCAAAGTGTTCGCTTCTCTCTGCAATCTTTCACCTTGACTGTCCATTCCATTCCTACATTCTATCATTTCCATTACTTCTTAGAACCAACGAGTAATAAGAGTTGCTTCACTGAACTCAAAACATTGTCCTAGACGGCCTTGGGGAGTTCGCCAAAGAATGAGAAGAAGAAGCATGAACGTGCAATTGGAATTCTTCCCTTTTGGAAGTGACCAACCACCCAAGAATGTACACATTGTGTGTGAGTCAACATCAAGTTCGATTCATTCAACACGTATAATTTCTTTGCAGTCGCACACAAACGAATAAGTTATTTATCAGTACCTATTGGTGAAACGAAATAAATAGGGTCTGTACAAGTTGTGTGGGTCCTTGAGAAAGAAAAGGGAAAGTGAAGGGTTCAAAAGACGAGTGAACTGAAGTACAATCAGCTAGCTGTGCTAATAACAACTTGAGTAAAGGGGAATGGGACAATTCCGGGGGAATTAGAGAGTTTGAAAGTGAAAGTGAGAATGAGTTGCGTAGAGTTTTGCACAAAAAATTACATGTTGAACGGTGCAAGTGAAAGAGTTCCATCGAGAGGTTGAATGATGATCCCATTTGGATACGAGAGTGAGAAGATTGTTGATTATTGAACTGATCTTCTCGATTGATCATGACGACGTTCATGAGACTGAAAGAGAATCAGTTTTCAATTGACCAGTGTAGTCTCTCTCTTCCTTCCGGGCAGAGACATTCAATGACCGATAAGAAATAAATTCCGATCACAAAGTTTTGATCTCAAAAGAATTTGAGAATGACACGCACGCGAAAGTGGCTAGAAAGTGGCAGGCTACATGGTTTTGGCCGTTTTCTGGAGTCGGAGAAATTTGAGGAATATTCGAAAATGTTTATGAAGAGAATGATGTGAAACATACATGTAGATGGTCACTTCGGGCGAAAGATCTCTGACAGGTATCACACTTGAAGGGTTTAGCATTCGTGTGCTTACGAAGATGACGAGTCAGCTCATCCGATCTACAATTGCCAAGATTATAAACTCAAATATAGACACAAATTAGATATTAACCTCATGAATCTCCATCCACATCCATCAATCACGCACTGATACGGTTTGTCACCTGGAAGAACATCAATTATTATTCATTCCTTTATATCTATCGGAACTCAATTGCGTCGTGTTCCTCAAAGGGTGATAACCCTCTTTTATTGCCCCTATCAGATGGATGTCCTTGATTCACTCTATTTCGGGTGTTCCCTTAGCGACAGTCCCCCTCTATCCAATCTACCCCCAAGTACCTTAATCCAATCATAAAATGGCGCACTGTCTCTTCTCTTCTCGCGCACTATCACTAATATTTGTGGAGTATCTATCGGCCTCCTTTGGTTATCTCTCTTCCTACTGTTTACGGTAGTCACATCTCTTTCCGGAAAGGATTACGGTAATTGAGAGGACCGACAGAGGAAAAAGAGTATCAGGTTACTGAGAACTATGGGCAAACTTGGAGAGAAGAGAGAAAGTGTTGCTCTGATCTCTGAGGTCAACGGTACTTGAGAAGTAACCACTCGAATGTGAGAGTGTATTGATACTTTGAGAGACTAAAGAGGACTTCCGCTACTAAGAGAGAAGCATTGTGTTTGGTGAGGATTAGGTAATGGAGAACAGAGGAAGGCTTTGTCTCCCGATACACTCCAAGTATGGGATTAGATTTGAATGCCCGGATAAGCTGTTAGTCAACCGCACCCTAGGATCATTCCCTAAGAGATCAGCATGTGACCTAACGCCCATCCCGAATGATTCTAATCAGTATTAAATCTGCCAAAGACCATTACATTTAGAAATAAGTATACCTGTATGAACTCTGAAATGGGCTCGGAGATGCGATGACTTTGTGTACGCTTTGTCACATTCTGCAATGTTTTTCGTTATTTTTTGAATTTCATATCTCGCTAAGTAGGACAAACAATCCCCTTACCAGGCCATTCACATCGATGTGTTCTCCTTGCTGCCAATTGTTCAGCTGAACGACGAGATTGACGAGGTTTCTTATGAGATGCAGAGAGGGGATGATGCACCTGAAAAAGGGAACGATGCTTTCACAATCACCTCGATTTTACAGTTGTCATGAGACAACCTCGTCTGGTGGTGCACACAGGTAAGGCCAGGTATTCACCCTTACCTGTGTTCACCACCAGGCACCTAAAGACAATGAGTTTATAGTAGTGTTTCACCATTGCAAGGTATCGAATAGACTTAAGCAATTATTCTTACCCTCTTCTCCAATTCTCCCGATAGAATCACTGTTGGACTTCCCTCCGATGGACTACTATCGTATGTCCATGCTTCAGAACTGCATGAGGATGGAACGGGAGAAACTGCTTCCATCTTAGGAGACTGAAAATATGACATTGAACGAAAAATTGGGATGGAATTTGTACCTCATCCATCGGAATGACGACGTGTGTTTGATGCTGTCGTGCATTCGTCAGTTCAGCGTATGAAGGAGGAGGAGGATGAGGATGATAGGGAAAGGGAGGAGGAATGGAAGGGAAGGAAGCATTGAATGGAGTAGAAGAAGGACCGGGTAGATCACGAGAGCATGCAGGAGGAGGAGGAGGAGGAAGGGGACAATAGTAGTGATAGTGCTCGTGAACGTTGTAATCTGCAATAGGAGAAGAATAATGTTCCCATTTCACAATCAGCAATCAGTAGTGATAAGGAGAGGTCCACAATACGGACACGATTACGGCCTTATCTCGGAATTTTGTGAGAAGAATGTTGGTGACTCTTTCTAGTATTCCGTAGTTTACATCTCAAATTGTTCAAAATACTCACTAGGATGATTTGCCGGATTTGGATCGAGAGAGTAGAGATATCCTTCTACGTCGTCACTTGATGTTCGCCTGTCCTACAATTAACAATCATCAGAATCACCAATTCAGATTACGGTATCCTCACCATGGGTCTCATCTGAGGAGAGTACGGTGGAAGAGGCGTTCGATAATGTCCAGGATGGGGTACGGTAGGCATCATCATCGTTGCAGGAGGATGATACATCTCAGATGAATACGGTGACTGATCGAAGAGTGACGGGGATTCGCACCTATATGTATCACTCATTATCATTGATTATGATTAGAGACTCGATGGGAGATAATGAATGAGCAATGGCAAAAATGCAGACGGTTTCCACGAAAGGTTCTTGTAGATTAGAGAAAGAATGATTGGAGAGGTAACAGAGAAAGAGGGAAAGGGAATAGAGACAGAGAGACTGAAGGAATCCGTTACCATAATGATGAGTGACGAGAAGATTGTACTAATAGTTTCGTACCTTGAGATAAGAGAGGGAGTTGACTAACACAACACGTGTCTACCATTGCCCATTCCTACTGGATGTATCCAAACAGACGAGAATACGGTATAATGGACCCTTCGAATATCAGAAATGCCCTGAGGCTATTTCGTCAATCGAATATTTGCACATGCAAGACAGTCATTGATGTGAGTGATCGAATGATCCGATGGATAAACGAGAGAATTGCCAGTGAATGAGAACTGTTTGGATAGAGAGAAGCTGTCAATTAGAAGGAGATTATCACAACTGTCAATGAGATGTCTGCGGTAGACACGAATGGACAAAGAAATGAGAATGATTCATTCTAATATCTTGGCATTCAATAATTAATATTCGAGAGCGCTTGATAAGGCAATGGACCGAATGGTAGATTATATGCAAATAAATTTACCCATCGAAGAAGAGAAAGCCACTGTTGTAGTCTCTGAAATAATAAAAGATCGTATCCCTATGATGAAAGTACATTGCCTAATCCCCCTCCCCTTCTAAGCCTATCACTTACTCGAGATAGAGATCCAAGTTGATATAGAAATGAGGAAGTGTTTCCAAGTGAATGGAAGTGACGAACCCCACCTTCCTCCTTCTCTTTTATACTCATCGTAATCATTTACACCCATGATCTCTCAATATCATCGTCGGACGCCCCCAAACCATTTCTTATCTATGAAGAACTCGATCTCTTCTTCTTATCTGGACACAATTCGCATCCTCGTGAGGGTGTGAATCATTTCCGAATACTTGCAGTGCTATGTTGATGATATCAAGAAGATGACCATTATTTGATCCCTTGGAGAACGTGAGATATCCAATAGAAATACTTGCAATTTTGATTGACAGGAGTGCTCAAAAATTCGTAGAGTGGAGCATGCAACGGAGGCTGTTTCGAAATGATAGAAAGACGATTCAAAGACAATCGCATCGTTGTAGTTAAATTACATAAATTAAAAATTATGAAGATAATGAGTGGAATATACGAGAAGGAGGATATGGGCATACGGTAATGCGCGAACACTCCCAAATAAAGAGAGACAGCTCAGATAGTGCAATAAAGAGGGCGTGGCTCCCGTTCCTCGAGATAGGACAAATCTGACCTCCCATACCATAACAGAATACCGCCAAAGGAAAGGAAAGAGGATAACTGTGATAGACCATCCAAGGTCTTCTCTCTCTATCAATTGACCATTCCTTTTTCGCCTGAAGGTGTTTGCATTTGGAGTGACTCTGGAGGCTTGATCCTATTTCGAGAGTGGAATAAACTGACTGAGAGGTGTGAATGTTTGTCTTTCCGATCAGAGAGATGATCTGATTGGAAGAATTGATAGCCACTCGAATGAGAGAGAGAGAATACTTCTGTTTGAGGTGAGAAGAATCGAAGAGAAACAAACAATTCATTGGATACAGTAGCTGCTCAATCAACATTACTATCAGAAGTTCATTAACTTAGTCCAATTGTATCGACGTTGTCGTTGATCAGTGTAGTTAATGATCTTCCGGGTAAATTCATGATTCACTCCAATGGAATTCATGCAATGTATCGTCGGTTCGCAAATTCTGCTCATCATTTGTTATCAGTGAAACCGAAAGATGACCGCTACACATAATGATCAAGGATGATATCATTTTGTGTGTCTACGTCACAAACGAAATGATTAGAATGAAGAATGATTACGAATCGAGGGAATCCGAAGATTTACGAAATATATAGTATTTATTTTTTTCATATTATTTGAACAAGTTCATTCTTCCTAATCTTTTCTTCCATCCGAGAATCAATCGAACGATTCCACTTGCGCCTTTCATTAATCTCTTCATTTTTTCTTCTTCTTTTGTCTTAGTAGAAGTGTATCCATAAGGGAAGAGTGTAAACACAGGAGGAATCGTCGTTAATGGAGGAGAATATTCTTCTTTCTTCTCTGGTCGAGCAAAGATCTCATTTGTGAGAATTGATGATTCCCTGGAAATTAGTATTGATGATACTTTAGGAAATAATAAATTGGAAATCGTGAAGTGAAAAGTTCTCACTCATTGCACAATCCACAGGTCTTTATACAATAAGTTCTCATTTTCGGTCCATAATGATCATCCTCACATCGATGAATGAGCATGGGACAATTATACGCGAGATCAGTACATTTTCCTGAAATTCACTAGCTAATCTCTTTCATTTCGTTTCAATATTGCGAAGAGATTTGTTCCGTAAGATCATTAATTGTTCTGGGAAATGGAATATAAATTGAACTGACCAGCATCTGCTCCTCTGCATTTCCCACACGTTTGAGCACAATTGCGAATCATTATTGGTAAGTAAATTGGATCAGAACAACGATGAGAAAGAAGTGGACAATTATAAGCACGATCGATACATATTGATGAATCTAAGACTGAAGAGGAGACATTGAATGATTGGAGGAGGACAAAGGGTTACCATCTTGATCCACTCCTTCACACTTTCCACATGTGAATGGACAATATCTATTGAGTATTTCTTCCCAAATAGGAGATGAACATCTATGGGAGAGAGCAGCACAATTGACACCCGTATCCTTGCATCCTACAGAGACTATCATAACTCATTTATAATCTCTAAATCATAATTTTATTAATTGTAGACGGACAGAAACGCCTCCAATTGTTTCTTACCTTTACATGGTACGATTTGATAGAGGATGAGAAGGGGAAGGATTCGCATGGTTGAATTGGATGGATTGATCTAGACTCAGCTCCTTCTTCTTCTTCTTCTTTCTTCCATGCTCGAACAAGGGGAAGAACGTCTGCAAAAGAAAAGAAGAGAGAAATAGAAGGACGAGAACGATCTTTGACGGTTTCCTGTTTAGGAAAGAGAAGAGATTCTCTTTGAAGAAGATCACATTTCATTCTGTGCTCACTTTCAATGGGAAGAAGACACAAAAGAGAAGTGAACAACGTGAAAAGAACAGTGTGAACTGTGGTCAAGGAAGGTCGATGATTATTGGGACGGAGAGATTAATAAAAGATGGAATAGCAACGAGACAGAGATATCCGAGTTCTAATCGCAAACAAAAAGGTTGTCAGACGGCGAAGGGATAGAGTGGAATGGGAAGTAAGCAGAAAAGGGATGGAACAATGAGATGAGATCTGACAGAGAGAAAGATGAGATCGGGGATGTTATGCAAGCATCGAAATGTACCCACATGTATCCCATACGAATCTTTGGATTATCGGATAACATCAGTTGTTCAATTCTCAGACTTTTTATGCAAACACAAATATCACAATTTGCACGTACTAAACAATAGTAATTTCATTTTCCATTTCACTTGTCTGTTCTTAAATCCTTTCATTTTCCTACACTTCGACATGGAAAATGGCTCATTTCCCTCTCATTCATGCCTATAAAACCCCGTCCCATCGGTCTCTTCCTCACACCAAGTCGTCGACATGGCCCAGTCCGTTCCTCCCGGAGATATCGCCACCCAGCCCGGTACCAAGATCGTCTTCAATGCCCCCTACGATGACAAGCACACCTACCACATCAAGGTACTGTATCCTTCCCCCATTTATAGATATCCCTGATATTCTTGTGTACCTACCGTAACCAATTTATCATCTCAGGTGACCAACTCCTCGGCTCGCCGCATTGGATGGGCTTTCAAGACCACCAACATGAAAAGACTTGGAGTGGACCCCGCTGCCGGAGTGCTCGACCCCAAGGAAAATGCCCTCATCGCCGTCTCGTGCGATGCCTTCGCCTACGGACAGGAGGTACGGTTTAGCCCCAGTCCACCCTACCGTACCCCTCCGGTTCATCTCTACAGTAACCTGACTTGTATCTGGCCCATCCTACCGTACCCTTTTTTCCTGACCTACTGTTTCTTACTGTATTCCTGATCTCTCTGAGCTGTGCTTACCGAAATCTTGTCGACTGCCCTTCCGTAGCATATCCCTACCGTCTTTGTACGGCATGTTCTTCAACTGACTAATATTGTCTCTTCAGGACACGAACAACGACCGTGTGACCATCGAGTGGACCAACACTCCCGATGGAGCCGCCAAGCAGTTCCGTCGCGAATGGTTCCAGGGTGACGGCATGGTCCGTAGAAAGAACCTCCCCATCGAGTACAACCCTTGAATAAAGATGGTTGCTTCTCAATAACACACTTGACAATGTAAACGCATGGGATTCACTCATTGTCAGCGGGATTTATCGCAATTGTCGCAATTTGTCGCAATTTTAAGTTCGAAGTTCTAAGGGAATCTGAAGTTAGAGAAGTTCGTTGCCATCTCCTTTGCTTTCCAAGCTGAACTCATTCACCATTCTAACTAACTTCAAACTTCAAACTTCACCACCAACTTTTTTTATCACGTGCATATCACGCCTCTCACCTAAGAGTCGACCTAAATCTGTCAGCGAGTGATTTTTCGACATCGGGTTTTCAACGGTTTCGGACCCTCCTAGACCTGTCTAGTCATCCTGTGAACGGAATAGTGCTAGAGATCATTCTCGACAGTGCTGCAGCACCGGTCGGCTGCAACAACTGATCAACAACTGATACATATCACAAACATGTTTGGATATAATCAGTAACGATAGGTAAGTATCAAGATGTTATGGATTCTCACTCAATCTGTCCGAAAGACGATCCATAAGAGTCTCAGAAAGATACTATGATCATAGGGAGGTGCTCTCAATTTTAATTCTATCAAATTGGTTTTACATCAGTTAATTATTCGATTGTTAGAATAGGCAAGAAATTTTTAAAAAATCGCTTGGTTGTATCGTACAAAAACCTGACACTCACACTAAAAAAATATACATTTTTAACCCAGCTTTTCCAAGACTCCTCAATTGTGGAAAGTGGCCATGAGTGTACCTTAACAATAATTCACGATTTTGAAATAATTTTGTGTCAAAATCATATCATACTCCTGAATAAAGGAGAATGTCCTCCCTCTGCGTGTGCGTTTGTTCGCTATTGCGAAAGTCACGTAGGCAGGTCACGAAACAGTAAACAAGGTCAAACATGTCGCGCGCACTTTCTACATTGCGAAATGGTGTGGAGAATGAACCGATCAGCGGTGAACCCTGCCAGCCGATCAGACCCCGCCGAAGGCGGGGCCGAAATCGGCTGGTTTTGAAATAGAAGAGATCGAATTCAGTGCCTTGCGAAATGTGTGTTATCAGCGGATGGGGCATACCTAAAGTTTCTTTCACTCTCCTTCGTAGTCCCAACCTGGATAGCTCCTCTAGCTATTCAAAGGACAACAGCAATTGATTTTGTGATGTTCCTTCATCAATGGGTATCATCTGTCGCTCCATTCACAGGACTGTAGGGAATATTTCAGGTCCATCCTAATATCGGTCAATCGATTCCGGAAATCGAATTGAGACAACCCAAATGCAGAAATTATCCTTCTTGCAGTGATAATCACTGCTTGTTTTTCCATCCAACCATTAAATGCAGGTACAAAATGAAAAGATGTTCAAGCTCGATAAACACTAGGGTTGATCGTTCGGAACGACGGAATTCCGAACTTTTGATCCAATTATCCCCTCACTTCGGAACGGCCGAGAGTCGAACAATGGCCGTTCCGGAATGAGAAATCCAATTAGTTCATTGTCCGAACTCATTCCGAGCGATAATTGAATCAATTCCGGAACGAGGCAATTTTGATCACTCTCATTCGGCCGTTCCGAAAGCCGAACGATCAACCCTAATAAACACCCATTGCAGATACTTCCACACTCCCACCAGTTGTGTCGGCATCTTCTGTCGATTCAAGCATCCAATATGTCTCAATGATGAGAAATGCATCGATACTTTCTGTGCTTTTGAGCACAAACTGGTACAATTTTACGAAATCGTTACAAATTGGATGATTTCATATAAGGGGGAGTACTGACACGTTTTTCAAAATTGAACCTTTTTCAATTTTAAAGAAGGCGTCCCACGAACCGCGCGGGCGACTATGCAAAGTGAGGAATGAGAGGGCGCGCTCTCCTAATTTTGCATTCTCTCTCGCTCGTTGCCTGCTTTTCAGGGTCACTTGGCACGCAGCCAATTGATCATAACTCAGTTTAAACGAAAAATGGTGGCGTGGGAATTTCGATTGTATTATCGGGTAACAGCGACCCATCACCTCACATAGAGAACTCAGTGAGCCAGATATTCGTGGGAAGCCTTCTTTAAGAAGACCGCATCGCTCGGCCGCATCGGGCGATGCGGCCGAGCGAGGGGCGATGCGGCCGAGCGATGCGGCCTTCTTAAAATTGAAAAAATTTCAATTCTGAAAAACGTGTGAGTACTCCCCCTTATATATTTTGAGAGTGACCCGGTACTGCTCAAGATTTACAATGCAAAGGAAAGAAGAATGTTGTATGACTTGGCCATCAGCCACCTTAGTAGTATGTTGAAGAATGAATTGATTATCGAAGACATTCCGATGCATCGAGGTGAGGGACAAAATATAACTTCACAGTTAGACACTTTTTAGACGTTGACGAATATCCCATTGGAAATATTAACTCGAGTGCAGATCAACCATCTCCTCAAAATAAGGTGAACGATTCATATCCGTTGAATGTTGCTCATTGTCAGAGTTCTTAGTTCAAAATAGTTACAGACTCATTGTCAGACCAACGAATTGAACGATAGTGGAAAGATTCGCAAGGTCAAGACGAGGAAAAGATATCTGAAAGAAATCAAGAGAATTCGTTGTTACTTCTTCCCGCAATGCGAAGATATCAACTGCAAATTTGCCCATCCTCATGTTGTTTGTCGGTTAGTGAAATGAAGAAAGAATCAATGTAATCAATGGTCTGTCAGGGATGATTTGAATTGCAAGCATGGTCGCCACTGTCCTTATCTCCATTCGCGTTGTCAAGACGATGGAAAATGCACGAATGAAAACTGTCCAAAGGAGCATTACAAGGTTAAGAAAACTGTTGTATCATATTAAAAGAGCATCGATAATTCAGCAATTGCATCCTTTTCGACTCATCACCGTCACTAAAGAAGTTGTGCAGAGACACAAGGTACACATTCATTTTTTTTGATTTAACTATTCACGATTCATCGTATTCTATTTAGGAATATGCAAAGAATCGACTGGAAGAAATGTGTGAAGATTTGTGCCTCCCATCATTCCCTTCTTTCCCTTCCGAAATGGACATTTCACTTTCCTGTGTTGTACTTTCCCCTGATAATTAGGCACAAAACGTTAGAAACTTAAAGAAGAAGAACGGAAAAAATATCAAAACAAAATTAAAAATTTGTAAAAAAATCTATTCCTACAACAATCACACGTAAAAAATTGTAACTTTATTAATATATTTTATTGTTTAATATGTTCTTAGCAAACTCTATAAATGAACCTAATCCTATTGTAACACCCAAAATTTGAGTTTCTCAAATGATAAATATATAATTGTGACGGTTATTAGTGTATAAACGAGAATTGAACCAATTGATCAGAATGAAATACTATTTATGAAAGGTCAGACAAATCATAAGCGCTTATGAAATCGTTGGGCCTAGAATGTTGGCATTCCCTCTCTCACCCTTACTCTCTCTCTCTCTCTTCTTGCTTATCAGTATCATTCGACTGCCTCTCTTCACTCTCTTCAATGGTCGACGTATCTCAATATCTCAATTGGCTTCGACATCATCAAGTGAGGAAACCACATTTATTCCATGAAAACATAAATATTAGATATATTTCAGTGTCGTCCAGGCATAATCAATTCCTACTTGTTTGTAGAATTGATTTCACGTGTAAATGCAATCCTTAAGAAAGAGAAAATGAGTGCCGTAAGTGAAGTAAAGATAATATATAACCCGTAGCAAAAATATCGCAGTGCCCACATGTTCTTATCGAAAAGGAACTTGAAGACGAAGATAAATCACAAGTGGAATCACCGATTCTGAGGTAAAACTATTACATAAGATTCTAATGCAAATATTAGGAATAGCACTCAAAGAAGAAATCAGGTAGTGGTGGTTTTCGTCTAATTCCCTTGAACCTTTTTTTTCTTTTTTTCAGTAACGATAGTTGTGATGCGAAACTAATTATTCTATTGAATAGACCAGGACTTCTTCCTAATGGAATTGAAAGTCCTCTTTCTCTCGGTAAAAAAATGCATCAACTGTCTACCGACGTCAAATTGTACATCTACAACAGAATCTGCCACTCTATAGACGAAAATGTTTGTTTGAATTATTTTTCAATCGTCATTCGGAGTTTTTCAGTTTCCCACAATGAATCCGATCGGTTCGGATTCAATAGGAAATTCTTTCTTTATTGTTGATGGAGGAAGACTCTACGTTGAATACGGTGATCAATTAAAGAGACTCACACAAGAAAGAATATTGAGAGATCCAGTGAGTTATGTCAAATTAGGTTATGTTCAATCTCTTTTCAGTTGGAAAGATATTTGGCAATGAAGAAATGGAAATTGATTGCTGAAACAGACAAGAAATGGAAAAGTACTGCTTTGATTATGAAAACGTTAGTGATTTTATTTAAAAGTAGGGAAATTAAATGAATTTTAGATTCGATCAAGAGAAAATCGCTTCCAATATTCTGGAAAATATGGATACAATTTCGATAGATGATGTACAGTTTTCAAGTTATGGTTGATTCCAATGTTTCGATCCAGATGAATTCTCGTGAAGACATCTCTAAATTCTTCGAAAATTTGGCTCAACTCCGAATCAGGTTAGATTATATTTTTTGTTGAATTTAATGTTCTCCTCAAGGTATTCTCCTGCGAAGGATCGAGCAAGGAAATGTCCGAATGATTCATTTTGTAATAACGAAAAGTGTACAAATAATCACTACGAGGTTCGATACTTTATCATTATATCGTAATACTAAGTCCAACAATTCAGCAATATCATCCAATAACGACGAAATACGAGAATGAACATTTGGTGAGTTTAACAATATTTTTTTAAAAAATTTTTACATGGATCTGTAACTGTGAAAACTTTCCCAGCAATTATTCAAATTTGCAAATAATCTTTCAGAATTACGCAAGAAAGAGAGTACTATTACTCGAAAATTATTCAATATGAATGGAACGGATAAGGATGATTTGGTCACACAATATATTACCGTCCCTTTGAATTTAGAGAATGCATATGCTCTACTCACTTTAAAATTAACTCTATACAATAATAGATAATAAGATAATCAATCTAATTTGATGTATATTGCAAATGTATTTTATACTACTTCCTATCCGAATAAATTTATTTTCAATTTCGAGACACATTTCAAATTCAGAAACGTATGCTCTCAAAGTGTCTTTCACTTACCTCCATATCTTATCTTCCTTCTCTTCTCTTCCCTTCTTCTTATCAATGTCTCTTCCATCTCATGGCTAAATTGAGTCATTGAATACTTTTGCAACTTCCAAAGAATTTATTCTTCGTTTCATCATCATTTTCAAAATAATTCATCTTCTCCGTCGATTTCATAAATCGTACAATGGTATCTTCTAACCCTTTCTTGAACTGGCTTGATGGTGCAAAGGTAAACAATTTTTTCTCTCGCTTTCTAGTCATAAATATCTAATTCAGTGCAAAACAGGATTGGTAAACTCGTATTATTATGCATGTCTCATAGAAAACTTTCACGGAGTAACTGGGGATGAACACGATTTATCGGTACGCTTATTATGCATAATGCGAATATTTATTAAATTCAGGATATTGGACTCAAAATTCTCTATGAATTAGACAAAGAGAATAACGAACCTGAAATAAGGTATATATTGAACTATGATGAAACGTACAGATATTCATTTCAGAAAATTACTGATTCAATATCTGAAGATCGTTCAACCAGAAAGAGACATCCAGTAGGAATCATTTTGTTGAATTAGATATAGAGTTAACATAATCAGGCAAAATAATTGTATGAATATTCTTCGTGAATTTGTGGCTAAACTATACTATAAGATAGAGAAGAACCTAAAAGAGGCTCAAAAGACAATTCCATTCTCTAAAGAATTTATTGGACTCACAGCTGAAGTTAAATTGTGGATTCTCCATTCGCTACTACAATATAACTCCGTGAGTTTACTTATTCCTATGATTTTTCACGCTTAGAGCTTACATGTGTATATTTACGTCACTGTTCGTTACAGAGTGTCATACATCATCCGAAACCAATAGGAAGAGACTCAACTGGAAACTTGTACTTTATCGTCAATAAGACGATGCTTTATGTACAATACGGCACAAAACTACAAGAAATGACAAGACCGGAGGAAGACAGGAAATGGAATTCCGTTAGTTTCACTGATCTTACAAATTATTATGAAAAACTGAAATTTAGTTAGAGAGACGTCTTTTTACAATGCCTCAATGGAAGCTTCTAGCTGATTCGAAGGATCGATGGACACAAATATCAATGCTTCTAGAGAAGTCCGTAATTGATTAGTAAACACTATTCAGAATATAGTATTCAGTTTTGACGAAGAAGAGATTGCTAATCGAATAAATGAGGAAATTGAACGATCAGCTACGACTAATAAAGTGGTCAGTTTAAAATAACTATGTTTTACACAAGAAAATACAGCAGGAAAAACCGAATGTGAACGAAGTGAATGATTCAAATGATGAAAACTTTCCAAGAGGAATTCCAGCGAGACGAAGTCGAACTCAATTAAAGGTTAGATGAATAATGAATATGGGAAGTATTCGCTATTGCAGAAACCTCCTTCTGTGAATTGGGCAAATGAAGAACGACAACCAAGTCATTCACCACCTCCTTACAGTCAGTTTCCAGCACTTTATTAATTATGTTTTTGTACATAAACAAATTGCTAAAAAAAGTCGCTGAAAATATAATATATTTTCAGGAAGCTCCGATAGTCACCAACATCTCGGAGCAACCGGTTCTTCAATGGAAAGTTTACCTCAGAACGATCAATCAAACTTCGGACAGAGATCAAAGACCATTCGGTGCATGTACTATCCGAATTGTAAACGAAGCAACGAAGAATGTCATTTCATCCATCCGGTTCACAAGTGCAAGTTAGTAGAACTTTAAACAATATTTGTATCCATGAGAATAATCGATGACCTATCGATGAGAATAAAACAAACCATTTCATTCCAGTAACTTTGGAAGTCCATCTTGCCCTGGAATATTCTGTCGATTTATTCATCCGATTTGCCCTAAAGATGGAGAATGTACGAATAACAATTGCACTTACGAGCATTACAAGGTCCGTTTCAAGAGAATATTCAGTCTGATAATGATGACCTCAGACAATGCCAAGTCTTCGAAGAATTTACTATGCGAAGATGAAAGAGGTAATTCTGTGGTGACAGAATATAATTCTAGATATATTTGAGGACTCACAAAGTAATTCGTCGACTAGAGAAGAAGATGAAAACCATCGATTTGTTTCTTCTGGTAAGGTCAATATCAAATTTATGAGAACTTGATACGCATTTCAGGTAAACAACAACCCGTAGAGAAAATAAGAGATTCCTTCGAAGATCATCTGAATATTGCCGGTCGATCGAAACACCCGCGTAGAGAGGTGGGATATTCATTACAGAAAATAATAACGTAATGATTCCTAGCCATCTCCACTGAGAAAACCGAAAGAATTCGAGAGGCCGTTTATTTCGCCCATTCACAACGAAAGGCCTTTTTCTAACAAAGAACTACGATGTCATTACTTCCCTCGATGTAATAAACCCGCTGAGTCATGCACCTATGCTCATCCGAGAGAACATTGCACGTTAGTTCTTCCTCTCGTATTCATAATCAATAGAATACTCCTTCAGTTCCTTCCCTAATTGTGTCCGTGGTCGAGATTGTCCTCTCTTACATGGAAAATGTATCAGTGATGGACGATGTATGGATGAGTTCTGTCCCTTCGAACATTATCAGGTAGATCATCTTATCCGAAAATAAAACATTTTAAATAAATAATTAAAATTCGTTTAGCAAATTCCACCTCGTGCATCAATTGCTTACCAGAGGCATCTACAACAGAAGGTAACTACAGTCCAACTTGATTCCCTCCTGAAAACAATCCGTCCCGGCCGGGCCGGGACGGTCCCTGACGGTCCCAGGCCAATTTGTCGCCCGTGCAGAGAGAAAGTTGGGTCAATCTCGGCGGCGTTACAAAGCTCGTATGCTGTGCTATCGATGTATTTTTTCAGAATTTAAAATAGTTTGTTCAATAAATAGAAAATTGGTATAGAAGTGTCATCAATTTTTGGGGAAATGCTAAAATTATGAAAGATTCAGGTTGACGAATTTACTTACCGTAATCTTCAACCTGTTTTTCGCAAAAGTGACGACACTTCCACACCAATTTACTATTTATTGAACGAACT